>PVIA01000221.1:0-548895 GCA_004024845.1 Tonatia bakeri | reverse complement strand
TGTCTGCAGACCTATATATTAACAGACTATTTGAGAAGTCATACAGGGGTTAAAATTGTTTACAAATGTATTTATTATTTGAAGATTACATGTGTAACCACACAATCTGAGGACATGGTTTGAACTTTTTTTTTTTCATTTTTATTTTAGCCAAATTTTTTGGTTCATCTAGTTTTTTACATAGATATGGATTTTTTTTTATGTCAGATGGATAATTAGTTATATCATTTGTTCTCCAAAGTAATATTTAGTTTACTCTAGAATTCTCTCTCTCTCTTTTTTTTTTTTTTTGGTGTAACTTTCAGTCTTGTTGGATAAGAATAAAATTATACCCTTAGGGAAGATTTTAAAGTGATGCTTAAAGCAAAAATAGTAGTTTATCAAAATATCTTCATTATTTTCTTAACTATGTGTCAGGTATCTACAAGCAAACACCACTTCAATTCCTTTTCCTGTATTTCTCATTAAATTTACCAAAATTTAAAGTTCCTCTGGTTCATAGTATTGTTTCTACAAAATTCCTCTTACTAAAATTTATATACCCGCCTTGTCAGCGTTTAGCTCATAAATCATCTTCCATGGACTTTTTCTCCTAAGGTCCCACTAGAACAAAAGCTCCAAGAAGGGAGAAGTTTTTTTAACTCTTTTTTTGTCCTTGCTTTATCCTATAGTAACTAGGTATTGAGTAAATGAAGGTCACTGGCCTCTAACCAGCCTGCTGTGGCCCTGAACTTAGTTCCTTAACATCTTTTAGATTCCACGTATTTATTGCTTCAACTCAGCTACATTTCCATTACCTTCCAATTTAACCTGATCCTGTATATCTGTATAACCCCGTCAACCTGATTCTATTTCAACTGAATTACAGGGTTTTCTCCACCTTTATTCTCATTAAAATTAATGGGTTTTGTCTGGAAACTATCACCTGTGTAAGCTATTTAATAACTTCAAAATTATCATCATCAGAACATGTAAAGCTAAAAACAATTAGAATATATATAGGCTATTGACAACTGACTTGTGTTTCTCAGTTCAATAAGGGATTAATCCATGGGAGACATTTTGGGAATCATAATTTATTGGAATGGTAATGTCGCACATGCATAAATTTCATCTGATTCTCAAAGAATCTATGTCTTTACAAAAGCCAGTTATTTGCCATAGGAATTTGATCATCATTCATAAGGACAAAACTTTTTCTTAATCTTAACACAGTACACATAAATAAATGTATACTGAAAAGTGTTTATTATAAAAAATTATCTTTATCACATGTGCCATACTTTTATTGTCTATTATAGTCTACTCTATTTCATTTCAATGAATTTTAGTTTATCATTTAATTGAAATATTAGTCATAGATTATTAAACAAATTCTGTAACCCAGAGGCAGGTTATATACTTCAGTTAGAAATCACTGATCCACTATAACCTCTTCATTTTAAAAATATGGAGAGACACCCTGACAATTGAATTAGTTTAGTTAATAATTATGACTTAGTAAATTCCTAACCATAGCTAAAACTGATCTGAAATTTCTTTGTAAGGGAATGATATTCAGGTTTAAACAATGGTTATTATAATATAGGTAGCTGGATATATATTTACTTTGTAATAACTTTATGAAAAATAATCTTATCTTAATAATTCCCATACAGTATCAAATACCTTCACATTTTTCTTGCAAGATATATGAATGATAGAAATCAGCTATTCAAGTTTTTTAAATATATGTGAACAATTATTTGCATGTACATTTTTTATTTCTTCCAATAGGATAGTGGTAATATTCTGTCATCAAATGTTTCATAATTGCCAATAAAATGGAAGGATTCCTATTCTTTTGTAGTATTTCAGTAATACCAAATGAATAATTTTTGGATTAAATGAAGGCTACTGGTAGAATATACATGGCTATAGATCTCTACCATTAAATTCTGAGTGTGCCTTAATTCTTGATGGAACGATATTTATACTTATGATGTACCCAAGTGCTGATGTTTACAGAACATTTATTCTCTCTTATATAACTGTAAAAGTGCATAAAGCCAGAAATTTGTTTATAACTGCTTTAATATCTGAGAGTTTATCTGTGTGAGTTAGTTATGCACAAGTATAACACTTAAAACTTTATTACACCTGTGATGATAATGTTGAGTAGTTGTTAATTATGATTATATCTACTGTATGTGGTAGCTGTGAGAATTAAGTACAATTTCATCTAAAGAGTGCACATAGCTAGTACTTGGTATAAAATAAATATTCAATTTTTTTTTATTTATTTTTGTTTGTCAGTTTGAAAGTAAAATGTTAAACATCATCCATGAAAAGATGTTCTCAATGTGTATAAAAGTTCTGGTATGTAAGATGAATAAGTTCTAGAGATCTGTTGTGTAACTCAGTTCATACAGTTAACATTCACCCCAATGAAAACTTCAAAATATGCTAAGAGGACAGACTCAATGTTAAGTATTTTTACCAAACAATAATAACAACAAACAACATACACACAAAAGACTATGAGGGAAAAAAATCACTTCCCAGCTTTTCAAAGAAGATCAACTGGGGAAATGACTAACAATATTTATCCATACTTTAACTTCTCACACTTAAACAGAGAGTGAACCATTCCTAGACTGTCTGGGAGAATTAATTTGAAAAGTAATATAAAATGATGAAATGACAAATTAAAGTAAAATAGCATGTCTGACCGAACCTTAAGGTATTATATGAAAAGGGGAAGGAAAGGAAAACAAATTTATCACACCAATATGAACTTACCCAACCATTATTTATTGACTGTGATTTAGGAATCAGTGTCTTGCTAATGTCTGCAAATTCTTGAGAGAATAAGACATTATACCCTATTCCCAACAACTTACAGTCTAGTGCTAAGGGAGTGATACATAAGAGAACAAATGGCAATATACATTTAAAATTAGTGCAAAAACTGTATTAAGTGGTCTGAACTGGCAAGACTACAGCTTTGTTTTGCTCTCATTATTACCTTCAAGCAAGTCATTTCAAATCTGCTTACAGATTTCAGGGTATCTCAGGTATATCCAATAGTTTAAAATTGTCTAGTTGGGGAGGGAGATGCCACGGTCCCCTTTCTGAAGGCATTTCAGATAGCTAGGACAGTTGTGAAGACACCATCTCTTGTTTAATGATGGAGCGATGATCGGTGTAATTTAGGTATCAGCAGTAGTGTCAAAATAAATGAAAGGTCTTATCAGAGTTCTTTGGTGTCATCTCCTAAAACCACTGAAACAGTTTGGCCCTTTTCAGTGAATGAGTTTCTATAGGTCATCTTAACATGCCTTCTTCTCTGAATTTGCTCCATCGAAAAGGTGGGAGGAGCCAAATATTTGCTCCTTTGAATTAAACTGGACAAAACAGGTTCATCGGAGGAGTATCAGGTGTCAGTGCTTTGTTTACTAGGGAAGGATCAAAAGTCATTGGACAATTGAAATGCAGCACTGAAGAGTTAATGAGAATGCTAAAAAGAATGAGTTACTCTTTTGTATCCCAAGTAGGTAAAATGTGGAACCTAGTTTTTGTACCTTAAGAGATCAGGGAACCATTGGTATAAAGTAAAGGGCTTAGGTATCTAGGAAATATTTTAGTTGTTTCTCCCTAACATTGATTACAAGAAGCAATATCTGGCTGTTATGGGTTTGTATTGACTGTTTTAGATTTAGAACTATGGTCCAGGATATTTGTTGAATGCTGAAGTGCTGATTGAGGATTTGTGCATACGAAGTCTGTCTGAAAAAAGTCTGGCCCTTGCTGATATAACAAGAACGGTTTCTGCAACATCAGTGTAACCTGGCAGCCAAGGAGAGTGGACTGGAATGTGCATGTGTGAACAATGATGACTTCATGGTTCTGATCAGTGGTGGTGACAGATGCCATTGAGTGAGCATGTGTACTGTGTAGCTGTCATATTTAAAATGACTGAGTGTGCAGAGCAACAAACTGCATCAAATTTTGCATTAAGCTTGAACATTCCTCTGCGGAAACTATTCACATGATTCAGAAGGCTTTCAGAAGTGATGCAATGAAGGTAGCACAAATAAAAGTGTGGTACAAACACTTCAAAGATGGTTGAGAATCTGTTAAAAGTGATCCATGTTCTGGAAGGCCTGAAACAAGTAGAACACCTGAGAATGTTGAATGTGTACAGGTTGCAATCAACAAAGATTGTTGACCTAGGTGATGCTGTGCCCCTCCAGCCCAGACTGTGACTTCTGGCTTTTCCCAAAACTAAAATCACCTTTGAAAGGGAAGTGATTTCAGACTGTTGATGAGATTCAGGAAAATATGATGGAGAAGGTGATGGTGATTCCAACAAAAGATTTCACAGAATGTTTTGAACAATGGAAGAGACACTGAGAGAACTGTGGGAGGTCCCAAGGTGCCTACTTTGAAGGGGACTGAGGAGTCATTGTCCTATGATCTTGTATCTTCTGCAATAAATGTCTCTATTTTTCATATTACATGGCTGGACACTTTCTGAACAGGAAAACAATGTTTGCTCAGAGGCTCAGAAACCATACTCATGCGACACTGTAATGCTTTTGGTAATGACTCATCTTCCCAATAATGTGTTCAGCTCTACTTACTTTATGTCAGACTTAAAGTTCTCATCATGTGGTGGATTTGTTCATTAGATCTGCCTCAGTTTCTGGATAACCAGAAGTTAACTGTATAAAAGTGATTTATTTCTGAGTTGAGATTTATCCTAAATGGAATCAGTATCATAAAGACAGGTGAGTTCCTGTTACTGCATAAACATGCACCAGCGGCTGCTAGAAAAACCTGGGGAAATTCTTTCTTCAGGGCCTCAGACTCCTGCTAAGGAGAAGGTTTTTATAGAGTCAGGGCACATTGAACAATAAGGCATATGCTTTTCGGTTTCCCCAGAGATCACTTATAAGTTACAAAAGAGGATGGAAGGCACAAGGTGTGTGTCTGATACTCTTTTAATACCTTAATTTTTGTGCTGAGTAATTATTCATTTGTATTACTTTGTAAATACATACATACATTTACACATGTATGTCTCTGTTTTCCAAGGTAAAACAATGCTACAAAGCTGTCAAACAACAATCTGCATATAGTTTACACTACTGTACTGAACATTAAAAATGGGTAAGGTGTGGACTCTACAAAAGCAAGCCGATTAATAAATCGAAATACTAACAGGCCCATAGGTAAAAAGAATAAGTTGATAAGATTGCCAATGGGAAGGGAGGTAAGGGGATGGGAATTAAAAAAGGTTAAGGTGGTTCACTTTAATGTTATGTGTTTTTAACACAATAAAAAGAATGACTACAATAATTGTAATAAATGCAAGTATTATAACTCAGTGGGTTTACCTAACACAGTTTGTACCTGTATAAATGTAATGATCAATAATAGTCATTCATGAGAGACTTTTTAAAAATGATTTATCCATCTCATTGCCACTATGTTAGATGCTTTTAATTTGCCAGGCAAATCACCATTCTGTTCTGTTTGCAGAAGTGAGGGAACAACTGACAGCATTTTTTCCGTTCTAACTGCTGTACATGTCAGAGAAAGAGAAAATTGTTGACTAGAGAAACCAGAAGGAAAACTTGCAAGTGAAGTCAATTAAATACTGATTAGTTATTTTATGCATTAAAATATTTTCATGTTCATAACCCATTTAACAAGTAGGTGTTTCCTAAGATGCAAAAATAATGTAATTTTTTCTTTCAATGCCTCTATAAAATGCTTTCATGTAAAATACTTCACCATAGGGTACTAACTCACAGACTTGATGCAAAATCTCCATTTGAGAAACAAAGGCAGTGTTGACTTATGTGGCAAAAGAATGAATATTACATCCCAAGTTGATAGAGAACCTGAAACTTCAAATCTACAGTAAGTGATTGGAACCAGCCTTGCAAAAAAAAAATCCAACATATTACCCTTCTGTTTGATATGAAATCTACTGGGAATGTGACACAAACAATGAAAATTCAAAAAGGTTAAAAACGTATGTCATGTATCTGTAGTATACACCATGGTAGATTATGATGACTTGAAAGGAGCAAATACATTGGTGAAAATCTATGAAATACACTATGACTATAATTTGGGACTGGATGTTTCATGTATATAAAGTAGCCAGACATGTGCTGACTTTAACACTTCCATTTTAATGTATTTTTGTCCCTGTGAGCTTTACCTTCTGTGATGCTTCCTACATCAATGGCCTTTCTCTTTTTCCAAGAGTAGGTATAATTATTCGATAATTAAGACCTACATTTTCAGAATTTTGAAAAAAAGTATTATCCCTTTAAAAGCATTTAACTAGTAGCTACACAGCTAATTGTCAAAGTCATTGCAAGGTGGAATAGAATAATGGATTTTACTTTTGTTGAATTATGTTTGTGGCAGACTAAGTACCTCATGTCATGCAGTTTCCTGGTTTTTACTCAGCTCCTCTCCCTTTTTTAGGGCTAATATGGCAGTTGTAAGAATTTGAGCTAGTAGAAAATTACACTAATCATTTATCTCATCAATTTTCCAGATACAGTAATTTAGCTCTCTCTCAAGTTGTACATATCCAAACCAGAACATTAATCCTAAATAAATGGAGTAAAGTTGAATTCAACAAATATTTATTAATTATTTTATATTAATCTGGCACATTGTGCTATGTGCTACAAAGAAAACTGAGTAATTCTTGACTTCAATGAACTTTGTGTAAATAGAGATTGTGTGTGTGTCAGGAGAGAGGGAAGGAAACAGAGTGAAAAAGAGAGTAAAAGAGGAAGAGAGAATATATTATCAGTGAGGAAGAATTTAAACAAAAGGGAACTGTCTTACCCATAACAATACGATACATGAAATATTGCACAGATATTTTACCAGATAATTCATATGGTGTGTTGAGTAAGGACAGCAGTGTACTCACACAGTAAGGTCACTTGCTTACATAAATTCAAAATGTATAAATGAAGAGTTGAATTGCTATTAAACATTTTTGGCCAATTTATTTTATTTAGAATATGTGCCATATTCTATCACTTCACTTTTATTAGAATAATTCCATCATGGTATTAAAATTGCTACATCTCAAAGGATTTTTAAATTCACCATAAGTAAAAATATCCACAGTTGCAGGAAATGTTGGAGTTAATTTGCATTTTTTTTAAAGACTGACCTTTTAAAATATTAGTGTTAGAGCTTCAGAAAGTGTTTCAATTCACAAGATATCATGTGGTCATTAAATTCAGAAGCCAGCATGAAAAATATATGGGCTGAGTCAAAAAGTTAGGCAGAAATTGCATTAGAAAAAAATGAAAAAGAAAATCAATTTCTCACAGTCTCTGGACTCTACTAAATTTCTAAAGGGTGTGTTTGACGGGTTTTTTGCAGACTGATCCATTGAATGGCCAGGTGTCCATCTAGATCAATCTTTACACTATTGGTTACTGGGAAGAAGAGTTAGTAAATATCTTTTTTAAAATAGTTTTTTTAAAAAAATGAAGATGATATTTTTATCAAATATACTTAAAGTATCTATAAGCATAGTAGTCTTTTCGGGCTGCAATAACGAAATACCATAGAATGGAGTGCTTAAACAACAGACACTGATATTTGTCATCATTCAGGAGGTCATAAAAAAACACAGGAAAATTTGAATTCTGTTGAGAGTTATGTTCCCAACTTATAGATCATTGCTTTCTACCCATGTCTTCATATGACCTTTTTCTACTTTGTCTGTAAGAATACAAGAAACATTAAGGGGATTAACACCTGACCCTACAGTATGGAACTGTTTCTCATATAGTATTTTTTATTTTTGTTAATGATTGGTGTAAAGGGGTCTTAAATTCATGTGTGTATGTATGTGTGTATTTATGTAATGATTATATATACACATATACATGTGTGTGTATAATCATTAGCCAAGTGCTAGGTACTGTATTAATTGCCAAGGATAAAATGGTAAATAAAACATACATAGTCTCTGATCTTCTGCAATAGGCATTGAAAGGAATGTAAAACATGTAGTAACAATCACATACATATATAAATAAAATAACAGACAAAGTATAAATATAAGAGGGTAAGAAAGACTTCTCTAGTTTTGGTGGTCAGAGAAGTCCTCCCCAAGAAAGTGACTGTAAATGATCAAAATTAGAGGACAGGTGGGAGGAAAATTCTTTGAAGAAGCAAAGTATATGCAGTGACACTAGGCAGAAGAGAAGGTGTTATGATAGAGAGCTCGAAGAATAGCACTCCGTGTGTGTGACTGAAGTACAAACAGCTAGTGAAAAGGAGGTTAAGTTTCAGTGCAGAGCTGGGACCACACCCTTAAGGTCATCATAAGCTAAATTTGTTTGTTTTTCTTATTTATAAGATACTGAGAAGCCATTTAATGTTTTTTTAAAAATTGTTGTTCAAGTAGAGTTGTCTCCATTTTCCAGTCACCACTTTCCCTTGCCCCACCCACCCCCACCCTCTATCCTACCCCCATTTCACTTTGTCCTTTATACCTGTTCCTTCATGACCCTTCCCCTTCTTTTCCCCATTATCCACCCCCACCCCCCACTGCACTCTGGTCACTGTCAGTTTGTTCTCTATTTCAGTGTCTCTGGTGATATTTTGCTCACTTGTTTGTTTTGTTAATTAGGTTCCATGTATAAGGGAGATCATATGGTATTTGTCTTTTACTGCCTGGATTATTTCACTTAGCATAATGCTCTCCAGTTCCATCCAAGCTGTCAAGAAGGGTAGGAACTCCTTCTTTCTTTCTGCTGTGCAGTATTCCATCATATAAATGTACCACAGTTTTTTGATCCACTCATTTACTGATGGGCACTTAGGTTGCTTCCAGCACTTTGCTATTGTAAATTGTGCTACTGTGAATATTGGGGTGCATAGATTCTTTTGAATTGGTGTTTCAGGATTTGTAGGGTATAATCCTAGCAGTGAAATTGCTGAGTCAAAAGGCAGTCCCACTTTTAGTTTTTTGAGGAAATCGCATACTGTTTTCCACAGTGGCTGCACCAGTCTGCATTCCCACCAACAGTGCACTAGGGTCCCCTTTTCTCCACTACCTTGTCAGCACTTGTTGTTTGTTGGTTTGTTTATGATGGCCATTCTGACTGGTGTAAAGTGGTATCTCGTGGTTTTAATTTGCATCTCTCTAATGAATCCACATGTTTAATGGTTTCAAACAATGATTTATCTATTAAGATATGCATTAGGAAGCTGCAGCAGTGGTCAAGTGTTTCTGGAAGAATAATGAAGTAAAAAAGATTGCAAAAGATATAGAAGCTGAATCCCACAATTTGATAATCTGCCCACAGAGGCACTGAGCTAATCCCATTTGAGCAGAGTACCACTGGATTCCTCTCTCTAAACACTAATAATGGAATGAGTATCCTCTATTCATTGTACTTAAAGAAATTGCTGTCTCTGGGTGATTATAGAAGAACTATGAGAAGAACAGAAAAAGACAGAGGATTAGAACTTTTCCAATGGCAATATTAGCACAGTAGAGATGAGGCTGCTTGATTTTTTATTAATGTTATTTGTTTGTTTCCAAACTCTGGGACTTAGAGTCAGGGGAGGAGATGGCTAGGGTATGAAATCTTTTTTCTGTATTTTATAAAGTATTCTGTTTTATGAGGTAAAGATTGTACATGCCAGGAAAGAAAGAGTAGGTCAGTGTTTTCTCAGTTCACTTTTATCTGTCTATCTGTAAGAGTCCTTAAAAAAATCTAGCATTAGGTTTTCTGTCATTTTACTTGTAATGAGACTTTATAGCTATTTTGTGTTTATAAATTTTTAATTCATTATTTCCTCAGAGAGATTATAGAAAAAGGTTAGAAAAGACTATTTAGGCTGCTGCTAAAATTGTGTTTTAAATTAGAACTCCTAGAATTTAATTTGGATGGGGCTAAACTTTTATTCAAGGAGCTATTAGAGACCTTCATAAATCATTTGGTTCTGTCCCTTTGCCTTCACACAACTGAGTGTCTAAAACTAATAGAAGAATATTCAATCTTTTCTTTCACTATTCAATACTAAGATAAGCAAGGATCAATAGGCAGTTTCACTTAATTACAACTATTTGCAACTTGATGGTATTATCTCTGAGAACTACTGACTCCATGCACATTTTCTTCACCATAGCATTGGCTCACAGATTACTGTGATTAATTTATAGTGTTGCAAATATTATTCACGTCCTCCTACCACCAAAGGCAATTGAAAATAATAGTTTTAATAAAATTCTCAGACATATGTCATCAGGTCTTTGCTTGGCCATGACATGAGTCATTTTATAGAAAATCCACTCATCAATTAATTCATTTAACAGAAAAGACAATGCATTACCTTCTACTGTATGACAGGTTGTATAATGATTGAGTGGCTATTATGTGCTAGGCAGGCAGGCTCCTTCAGTGAACAAAACAAACACGAGCCCCGCTGTCAAGCATGTTACCATTGCAGGCAACTGTTTAAATCCTTCCGGAGGACATGTACTATACATTGAGGTTATTGGGTTGGCAGGAAAGTACATTTAGTTTTTTTCCATAAAATGAAAGACACATTTTTATTTTCACCAGTGAATTTATTGATTTGGATATTTGGAGCATGGCAGCTATCTCCCATGTAGTATAATGTTGATTGTTCTCAATTAATGTCTTGATTTGATCGCTATCAGCTTCAACTGGTCTACCCAACTGTGGAGCATAGTCCAGTGAGAAATCTCCATGAGACTTTGCAATCCACTTTTGACATGTTCATCAGTTCACAGCATCTTTCCCATACACTGCAAAAATCTTGCCTTGCATTTCAGTTGTATTTTTATTTTTCTTGAAATAATAAAGCATAATATGCCAAAATGTTGTGTATTTTCTTCCATCTTCAATATTAAAATAGCTACACAAAGATTCACTGATTTTGGTGTTTTTAAATGCATGCTGATATGACAGCTGTCACACAATACAGTCTACAAAATTGTTTCAAATGAAGTTAGACAGCTAAGCCTTACTAGAGCCATCTTACAGAAAGAAACAAACAAACTTTTTGGACAACCTAATATTTCATCTGAGGGGTGAGAATTTTGAGTACATATACCTCAATTCTCATTAGATATCAGTGAGTATTGTTCACAGAAGGTGTTAAATTTTCAGTGTTGCCGGCTTCCGAGCACACAGGTGTACCAGGTTTAGCTGACACAGAAATCCTTCAGTAAAACAGATGCACATGCTAGTAGTTGGAAATTGAACCAACTGTGCCCTCACAATGGTATGTCCTGAGGGAGCCTGGATGGGAAGTGATAGCATATTCTATGCACTTCTGCACAGCCCAAGGCAATATATGCTTATGTTCATGCCATCCCATCACTGTGAATTTTTAGGGTGTCGTCATAATTTATTTGAAACAAATGACAACAGCAGAGTTAGTGAGATGGTACAGTCCCTGAAGCTATATTTGGTCTTGAGAACGGTTACTGACTGAATGTTTGTGCCACTCTCCAACTTCATATTTTAAAATCCTAACCCACAAAGTGACAGGATTAGGAAGTAGTGCCTTTGGGAGGTACTTAAGTCGTGAGGGTAGAGCTCTCCTGAAGGAGGTTAGTGCCCTTATAACAGGACCGCATGGAGTTCACTCACACTCACTCCCTTAGCCTTCCTCTCTGTGTCTCTGTGGGGATATGAGGAGAAAGCAAATATCTGCAGCCCATATGTTTTGATTAAACCAACAACATTAAACTAATCTATTTGCCAAATATTGACTTAAATTGTGTGTACTTGGAAAACATTTGGGTTAATTTCTATATTTCTAGGAGGTTTAGGGATATTTATATAAGTGCTTATTTATTATTAAGTCAATTAAAAATATATCATTTATGAAATCCTGTAAGAGATTTCAGAAATTAATTTGATAATGCCATCCAGAGGGAGGATAATATCACATACACATAACATTTCTATACATAGATATACGAAAGCACATAAACACAGATACAAATAGAGATCATATATATTTTATCCTAAAATTTTAGTCACAAGTCAAACATAAACACAGTGATACAAAACTTACTCATTTATATAAAAGTGCTAGCTCTTTACTCCACTTTATTTTTTCTGAATTATGTTTCTGGAGGATAGAACAAGTTGAGGTTGTTTTCTTAATATGACAGCTAAATACTTTTAAAGAAGACTTTTAGGATTTTCTTTTGCCCCTGTTATGTAATGTTATGGAGTCTGTGGCCTAAAGTGGGGTGAGGTACTGAGGGTTGACACCTTACAAGTGTCCAATGAACATTTACCAAAATAGACCGTGCCCTAGGTCATAAAACAAATCTAAAATACTTGAAATCATACAGAGTGTGTCCTATGACCACAACAGACTCTAACTAGAAATCAACACAAATATAATGTGATCATCTCCAAACACTTAGGAACAAAACAATACACTTCTAGATATTCCATGTATCAGAAAGGTAGTCGTCAAGGAAATAAATACACTGAACTGAATGAAAAAGAAAGTACAAAATCTGTGGAATCATGAGAGGGAAAATTATAGCATAAAATAGTTTAAAAAGAGAAAAATCTCCAAATCGATAGTCTAAGCTCTCATCTCAAGAACCTAGAAAAGAAAGAGAAAGGTAAGCCCACAGCAAGCAAAAGAAACAATAAAGATAAGAGTAGGAATAGATGACGTTAAAAATTGTAAAGCCACTGAGAAAATTATGAAAGCAAAGAGCAACTTCTTTTAAAAAAACAATGAAATTTACAAACTTCTAGCAACATGATAAAAAAAGGGGAGAAGACAAGTTACCAAATCATGAATGAAACAGGAGATATCACTAAAGAACCTGAAAACATGCCCAGGATATTATAAACAATTGCACAAACATAAATTTAATAACTTAACTGAATTGAATCAATTAACTAAAACACAAAAACTTGCCCTGGCTGGTGTGACTCAGTGGATTGAGCACCAGACTGCAAACCAAAGGGTCTCAGGTACAATTCCCAGTCAGGGCACAGGCCTGACTTGTGGGCCAGGTCCCCAGTAGGGGGCAACCACCACACGATGTTTCTTTCCCTCTCTTACTTCCTCTCTCCCCTTTCCTAAAAATAAATGAATAAAATCTTTTTAAAAATAAAGAAAAGCCTAAAAACTGCCAAAACTCACCTAATATTAAATAGATTGTTTGAAAGCCCCTATTTTTCAGCCCTGTGACTATTAGGGAAATATTATTCACTATTTTAACATTTCTCGAACTTTGTTAATCAGTGTAATTTATACATTGCATATTTTGCGTTCTCTCAGATTTTGCTACTTTCAGTCAGTCTCCTTTCTCATAAATGGATGATGAAAATAATGCCTACAAGTTAGAAATAGTGTGGCCAACATAACTCATTTTGGAATTTATAGTACAGTGAATGGTAGTCTCCAAATATTGATGCCCACCCAGAAATGCAGAACATGAACTCGCTTGGAAATAGTGTCTTTGTAGATGGAATTAATGTAGAGGTAATGTAAGATCGCACTGGATTAGAATGGGCCCTAAATTTAATGAGATCATTTTATTTGTTTGTTTGTTTGTATTGTTGTTCAAGTACAGTTGTCTCCATTTTCCCACCACTTTCCCCTGCCCCACTCGCTCACACCTCCAACTCTCAATCCTACCTCCCTTTGGCTTTGTCCATGGGTTCTTTATATCTGTTCTTTGGTGACCCATCCCCTTCTTTCCCCCATTTTCCTCCTTTCCTCTGGTTGCTGTCAGTTTGTTCTCTATTTCAATGCCTCTAGTTATATTCTGCTTGCTTGTTTATTTTGTTCATTAAGTTCCACTTATAGGTGAAATCATATTGTATTTGTCTTTTACTACCTGGCTTATTTCACTTAGCATAATGCTCGCTCCAGTTCCATCCATGCTGTTGTGAATGACAGTATTTTTATAAGAGACAAAACAGGGCATACAGAGACATAGTGGAGACTGGAGTGATGTGTCTGCAAGCCAAAGAAAGCCAATTGCTAGAAGTCAGTACAACAAGGAGAAGGCACAGAGAAGTAATTCTCCTAAGGAACTGAACCTGTGACATCTTGATTTCAGACTTCTGGCTGCAAAAGTGTGAGGAAATACACTTTTGGTACTGAAAGCCACCAAGTTGGTGGTACTATGTTATGGCAGCCCTAGGAAACCAATACAGAATTCATTTCATAAATACTTATAGATATTCACTACCAGCCAGGTGCTGATGTGTGCAGTGGGTACGTGACATTCAATGAGACCCAGACCCAGCCATGAATTTAAGTTTAATACCAATGAGCTTGAGGGATGACAGTTATACAGTCAGATACAAATTGCTAAGGACCTGAGTTCAAGCAGTGGGGTAGTAAAACTGCTTTTATTTCTTTTTCATTTCACTATATATTACTTTGTTATATTTATATTTATTGGCATTTCAATTACACTTCTTAGCTTTAAATATTGTCAGCTTCCTCTACATATCCAAAACCTACTGCTCTCTTTCTACTGAAGAATGAATATAGTAATGTGTAAGTATAGATCCATAGCTTTAAATGCAATAAAGTGATATTCTCTCCTTCATCAATGAAGATAATGATATTTGAACAGTTACAAAGAGAATCAAATAAAGCAATACTATAAAGGTACCTGAACTGGAAGAGAAATATAATGCTTTTCCCCTATTAATACAATGTCAGCCAAGTAGAGGAAAAATTACTGTGTATAAAGTTGTTGGAACTCAAAGGTTTAGCAGTGCCTCACAGCCTTGTAAGCTCAAGAACATATGAAAAGCCAAACCAGTTTTCAAAGTTCTGTGTGATGGTCTCAGTCAGGCATGAAAGTCACCGTGTGTATGTATGTATGTATGTATGTATGTATATATGTGGATGTATGTGTATATGCTTTTCCAAGAAGGCAGCGCTTTTCAAAATCTAGGTTAACCATAGGTATACATTTCTTTGCTTTCATACTTCTGGACTAAAATGAAAATTTACTTAAAATCTATTTGGATACTCCAATGTTTGGAATTTGAGTTTCTATTTATTTTCATCCACTGTGCTCTAAGTATGAAATCAGTTAAATGAATAAATTTCCTCACAGTGTCCTTTCAATATTTCTTTTCTTCTGTATCAATATATCTGTACAAAAGACATAAAATAAATTTTGAATGTAAGCAGACTACAGTATTTTCTTATTATTGGAATAAAAAACATGTGATTAATGAGAAATTTGCTTAAATGCTACAGGAAGGTCTAAAGCAATAATATTTATTTTGGAGTATATCACTTTCTCTAAAGAGATATATTGGGCATTTTAAAAGGGGTTTGCATTTTATTTTATTTTTTCAGCTTTCTTATTTTTAATTTTATTTTTCAATTACTGTTTACACTTAATATTATTTTATATTAGTTTCAGGTACACAGAGTAGTAGTTAGATAATCATATACTCTACAAAGTGTTCCCATGACATTTCCAAAATGTATGGGACACAGCGAAGGCAGTCCTGAGAGGGAAGTTCATAGCCATACAGGCCTACCTAAAAAAGATAGAAACATTTCAAATAAACAATCTAACCCTACATCTGCAAGAACTGGAGGAACAACAACAAACAAAGTCCAGAGCAAGTAGAAGGAGGGAAATAACCAAGATCAGAGCAGAATAAAGTGACATAGAGACTAAAAGAACAATTCTAAGGATCAATAAATCCAGGAGCTGCTTCTTTGAAAAGATAAGCAGTATCAACAAGCCTTTAACCAAACTCATCAAGAAAAAAAGAAAGAGAGAGAAAGACCCAAATGAATGAAATCAGAAATGAAAGAGGAGAGTTTATAACTGATACCACAAAAATACAAAGGATTGTAAGAAATGACTGCAAACAACTATATGACAAGAAATTTTAAAACCTGGGTGAAACGGACAAATTTCTAGAAAAATGTAATCTTCCAAAACTGAATTAAGAAGAAGCAGAAAGCCTGAACAGAAGTTTGCATTTTAGAAGAGTGTTCTTGCAGCTAGCATGATCAACAGCAAGGAAGACTGGAGTCAGAGTGAGCGAACAGGACGTTGAAGCACAGTTCTAGGGGAGAGGTACTGTGACTTGAGCTGAGGGATTGGTAGAGGGGATGGATTGCATAGCACCCTTTCTAAAAGAAGGAGGCAGAGAGAAACCTAGCTGGATGCAAAATCGCCAATGAATGGCAAATGGGAAATCCTCCTTTGTTGTTCTTTTCTTACTTGGTATTGGACCATTCTGGAAGAGCATATGTTTTGATAAGAGTGACCTTGGAGAGTCATAGGAGTAACGTCAATGAGTTTTGCCGAATGTTTAGGCAATGAGCAAAGGAAATTCAGCCATCACTGAATTATTCAGGGACTCATTATCTAGGTGATAAACTTTTTCAGATTTTCCCCCCTGTTCTCCATCTGCTGCTCACAATTGGTCATCTCCATGCTCATTAGTCTCCTCAGCAGAGGACTAGAAATTGTTTGAAACTGTCTTCAAATACTGCATCCTGTCTGCATCTTAATAGAGATTTTGTTAGTTTTTATTTTGGTGGATTACAATAATCATTTTCTAGCATCAAAGTATTTTTAGAACAGGAACAGCTCTTGAAAATCATTTAATCCAATACTACCAGAAAATGGGAAATGATTTGCTCCAAGTCATCTGGCTAGAACAGAGGAGAAGAACTAATTCAAACCCTTCCACTAGTATGGCCTTCCTTCCACTGAGTCCACTATCTCTCTTTACTACGTTACAATAACATTAAAAATTAGCTTTAAAAAAATAGATGCGTTGGAGAGTCTGTAGGTTTATTTTCTTACCACTCAGGTCCACATCACCCTGTCTCAGAAGCTGTTGCAAGCATCTTTGTTCTATAATGCTGGCTCAGGCTGCCTCCCATCAGACTGTGTGCCTGCAGGTCCTTCTTTTAAACTTGGCTGTGGAGTGCCAAACAAACTTCCAGTTTCCTCTCTCTTCTTTGGTTCCATCAAAACAAGCATATATATTCTTTACTTTTAATCTTAATATTTTATTATTAGGAAAATAATAAATGAGAAAAAACAGCATATTTAGACATATAACCCTTTTTAAGATGGTAAAGTGGAGATTTCTAAACAGGAAATTTCATCAAATTTTTACTCTCTTCCTTTATTCGTACATTAGGAGCTCTCATACACTTCTCTTCTTCCTAACCACAGCCCTCTTCATTACGGCAGGATTTAGTTGGAAATATCAGTGACATTTGCCTCTACCGTGACTGCCATACCGTGACTGGGTGGCATACACTTTTTTGGGAAACTAAATATTTAAATATTAAAAAGTGGCAGAAAAGGACAAGAATTTAACAGTACCAGAAGTGTATTTTTTTCTTTCTTTAAAGAACATTGCTACTTGGGGTGTGTGCGTGTGTGTGTGTGTGTGTGTGTGTGTGTGTGTGTGTGTGTTTATTGCTGTGTTTCTATTGTGCCATGGAAATTTAAATCAGTCACTTTAAGGAAGTAGAGTAACCTATGTAGCATTTAAATAGACTGACATTCAGTAAGTTACCTGCATCCTTGCACTAACATATTTTGCAAAGAATAGGTACTTGTTGCCATCTTATTACTACTAAGGGACCCATAGAACTAGGTAAACATACATATGTCAGGTCACTTGACATTCATTCAGCAGATATTAATTGAGGGATTACTGTTCATTAATTACTCTATTCACAGTAATATAAACTATTTCATTATACAGTACTCTCATTTTCCATTAACCCTTTTCACTTGCCCTGCTTTTTCAAGACTTTTGACTTCATACTCTCTGGCTTCCAGGATGGCCTGTTTCTGCCTGTATAAACCATAACTATTTTTAAAGTTGGTTTCTGTATTTGTATTGACACTTTCCTCCTTAGAATCACTCTTTTGTTCCACATCTCTGGGTACATTCTAAGTAGAGAAGTGAACCAACATCAGTCAGAGGCCAACCGAGGGTCAAACCCCTAGTATATCCATCTTATTTGATCCTACCTAAAAGAGTAAGTGTAATCACTTATTGTTTTACAGACAAAAGAGGCACATAAAAAGGCTTACTCAATATCATAGCACAAGCAATTGTGAAAGCTGTTATTTGAACTCTGATAAGGGGACTCCAGATTAAGGTCTTTCCACATTAAGGCTCTTTGCTACATTTCACCACCTCTAACTATGTATGTGCGGGTCTGCGTATCAACAACGTTTCAGTTTTAGCTGTCTGAGAGGAGGAACCAGAAGTCTTTTAAACCTGCATCTCAAAGTGACAGACTATTTCTGGATGTTGTACAAAATAAATGTTTTTTGAAAAAAAAATAAATTGAATGTTTTCTCAATCTCATTAATGAGAGAAGTGACTTGTACAAAAAGCTACACTGAAAATCTTGTTATGATAAGGCAGTGACAATTCTGAATCCTTTGGGGAAGTGAACAGAATTCAACCATGTAATAGGTATCTTCAGTTGAGGAGGGAGCAAAGGTCCTTTAAAGAGCTAAGCTTCAAATTTAGGCCTCAAACTCAAACTGGGAAATGCTGCACTGCCTGGGAGTATTTCTAAAAGCAACAAGTTGCAAGCTAGTTTTAAAGTGCTATTTGTAATGGCTGGTAGACTCACTTCAGTTAATCAGCCTGCAAAGTTTTACAATCAAAACCAGAGCAAGATACATGAAAGGCACAAGAGTGGTTTCTAATAGGGGTAAATAGGACACTTTCAAATCAAATTCTGTGTTAGCTGTATAAAAAGACACTAAATCTTTTAACATTTCCTCATGTTATTGTTGCAGGATACTTATTTCATTTGAATCATTGATTTTTTAGGGCCTGAGGTAGGTCAGCTCAATTGGCTTTAAATCGATTGATTATGCCTGGCGGCCTTCTAATATGTGAAGGTTAGTGGATTTCATTCCATGAGAAGAATCTAACATTGCTAGGGAAAGAGTTTATGTATAGTCTAGGTTTTAACCCATAATAGAAATTAATGGATCGTGGGTTTCATCTGGTATTGACCAATCTGTTATTCTGTTGTTCCGAGCCTACAGACTGAAGCTGTTATCTGTATCAGCCTTCAGTATATCTCTGCCGTGAGCCTCAAAGGGATTAGATCGATAAACACTGCTGGATTAGTAAAATCCGATTCACATCACTTAAAAAACCATCTCTAAGAATATGCATGATTAAGGCTTGACTGGTGATACAATCACTTTACAAGCAAGACAACACCTTACTACAAGGATTTCATAGAGAAAAAATACACACATGATTAGTTTCTATGTTCTAAATCAGATGCCTGCAGACTTTTTCAGGAAAGGGCCAAATAATGAATATTTCAGGTTCAATGGGCCATAAGGTATCGTTAACAACTATGCAACTCTGCCATTCTATCATGAAGCAGCTAAGACAATGCATAAACAAACGCTGTGGCTGTATTCCAATTCAAGTTTACTTACAGGAGAGATGGGTGAAAAAGTGAAGGGATTTAGAAGTACAAATAGACAGTTACAGAGTAGTCACAGGGATGAAAAGCACAGCACAGGAAATACTCTAATTAACACCATTGTAACAAATATATATGGTGTCAGATGGGTACTAGATTTATTGGGGTGATATCAAATCATGGGGTTGTTTACCTCAAACTAATATAATATTGTATGTCAACTATAATTAAGAAAATACAAACATTATTTACAGAAACAGAGAGCAGGGTATATGACCTGCAGATCATATGGTCTGCAAGCCCTAATTTACTGACTCCTGCTCTAGGCACTGAATGTGATTTATCCCATTTAATTCTCACGACATTTATATAAAGTAATTATTATTATTATTATTATTATTATTATTATTTTCTTATTTAAAAAGAGTACATGGAGGAACATAATGCTTAAGTACATTGTCATTCAATTAGAAGGTTGAACTGTGAAATGAAACCATATTTTTTTGACCTACTTATCATCATACTTATCCTTGTATGCACTCTTCTTTTGGTCAAGTGTTTGTATTACTTAAGACCAATTTTAACTCTGAATGGCCAAAGATATAAAATATTAACAGCTTAATCAGTATAAAAGTTGATTTTTAATTTAAAGTCAGACAAGTAGCCCAGGGTTGATCTAAAAGCCAATAATGTCTAAAAATTCAATTTCTTTTATCTCGTTATTCTGCGATTCTCATCAAGAATATTGCAGCTTGTGATTCAAGAAACACACTCTAGTTCCAGTTAATATATCTGCACTCTAAACAGCAGGAAAGAGAAAAAAAAGGGTGTAAAGGAGAGCAACGCTATTTGCTTATATGAAACTACCTGCCTATTTCATAAATGCTTCCTTTCTTTTTTACATGACCACATTCAAGAAAACTTGGAAATAGTCTTTTTTTCTAGGTAACTACCTACTCACATAAAATCATAGATTTTATCTAGAAGAAAAGAGGGATTGAATAGGAGAATTGGCAGGCTCTCACAAGAGTTATAGTTTCCCTGCTTAAGGCAAGGCAACTAGAAGTATGAGTTGGTAGCTGAAATGTATTGAAGAACTTCAAGCATGGCACTGTATGTGGGCTTCACATAGGCTTTGCCATTTAGTCTTCACCATAGTCCAACTAAAAGGAGTTCTAGGTCAATCAAATAACCTTCCAACTTCACACAGATAGTAAGCAGCAGGTTCAAAGAATGAATTCAACTAGGTAAAATCTCCAAGTCCATACATGTCTCACTGGAGCAGTAATTTTTGAACAAGTTAGGTATTTTCAAGCCAATTTAAGAATGTGTCAAAAATGAACTAAAAGAAAAACACTTAGAACAATAAAATGTATCTTAAATTTTCTGAGGGCAAAGACCCTGTGAAACCCAAGGTGGGACATTTACAGCAATGTTTCCCAATGAAAGTATGACAATAGGGTCATTTGATCAAAATTTGAGTTGAGCTGCGGAAGAGAGAATTATGTGATATATATTTTTATTAAAAGTAGAAATGATTGCCCTGGTTGGAGTGGTTCAGTGGATTGAGTGCTGGCCTGTAAATCAAAGGGTCGCTCGTGTGATTACCATTCAGGGCACGTGCCTGGGTTGTGGGCCAGGTTCCCAGTTGGGGGTGCACAAGAGGCAACCACACATTGATGTTTCTCTCCCTCTCTTTCTCCCTCACTCCCCCTCTCTAAAAAAAATAAGTAAAATCTTTTTTTAAAAAGTAGAGATGATTTAGAACAATAAAAATGAGAAAATTGTCCCAGGGTAGTACATTAAAAAAAAATGGAAATAAAACCAACTCTGGGAGAATCTCACTGAAGTGCTAATTCTGAATCACTAGGATAGGTCTGAATTGGAACCTGCAAATCTGGATAGCCATTTTTCTCTGTGTTTTCACAAGATGCAGGGCACTTGGGAGTTCTGTTGGGTCTTTCATGTAAGAGTATTAAATCCTTCTCATAAAAGCTCCACCTTTATGATCTAACTGCCTCCCAAAGGCCCCACCTCTTAATAGAATTACATTGGGCATTAGGCTCCAATACAATAAGTGGAGGAGGTGTCATCAAATATTCAGACCATATGACACCAAAAATAGCCAAAACAACTTTGGAAAAAAGAACAAATTGGAGGTCTTACACTTACTGGTTTCAAAACTTATAACAAAACTGTACTACTCCAAATGGTGTGGAAAATTACAGACTAATGACAGATATATAAATTAATGGAATAGAACAGAAACTGGATATATCATGCAAAAGAATGAAATAGGACCCATGCTTTATATCATATATAAAAATTAACTGAAAATGGATCAAAACTTAAATGCAATAACTAAGAGGATAAGAACTCTTCAATGAAAACATAGGGGGATGTCATGACATCGGATTTGGTAATGATTTGTTGAATAGGACATCAAAAGTGCAGGCAACAATAACAAAAAAATACATAAATTTGACTATACCAAAATTTAAAACTCTTGGGCATGAATGAACACTATCAGTAAAGTTAAAAGACAAGCCACAGAATGGAAAAAAATATTTGCAAAATGCAAAATACAAAACCAACCTGATTTCTTCAAAGAAGCTATACAGGGTGGGGCAAAAGTAGATTTACAATTGTGAGTACATGAAACACAGAGTTTATTCTTGGATTATTATTTAGTAATTTAATTAGTAATTATTGTATTGTTTTCCATATATTAACTGTAAACCTACTTTTGCCTCACCCTGTATAAATGGGCAGTTTGCAAATTAAAAAATGTTCAACATCAGTTATCATCAGAGAAACGCAAATTGAAACTACAATGAGATACTACCTCACATGTATCAGTTTGGTTCCTATAAAAACAATAAGTAAAACACAATAACAAGTCTTGGTGAGGGTTTTGAGAGAAATTGAAACCCTTGTACACTGTTATCCAGAATGTAAAAGGGTGTAACCACCATAAAAAAACAATATGATCATTCCTTAAAAAGTTGAAAACAGAATTAACATATGGCCCAAAAATTCCATTTCTGGATATGTATCATAAAGAATTGAAAGCAGGGTCTTGAAGAGATATTTGTACATCCATGTTCATTGCAGTCTTATTTAGAATAGCCAAAAAATCAAAGCACCTAAGTATTCATCACCATTAAGGGATGAATAGATAAATTGCAGTGGTTGTGCATATATAATAGCAATTTATCATTCATATATGCACACATAAAATATATAATAATGCAATATATTGTATATTACATACAAGTATAATAGAATATTATTGAACCTTAACAATGAAAAAAATTCTGACATATTTACAACATGGATGAACCTTGAGAAAAATGTGCTTCATTAAATAAGCCAGTCACAACAAATCATAGCATATAAATGTACACTCGAAACCTATATAATCTTATTAACCAATGTCACCCCAATAAATTTAATAAAAATAAAAATAGATATGATTAAAATAAATATTATAGTTTCACATCTGTGGCCTACAGATATTTGAAACAGAAATAAATATATTTAGAGAGTGTTGAAAATACATTAAAAATCCTGGGGGAAAGAAGTACATGTTTTCCTGTGCCTCCCTTTCCTCACACATATCTGCCTTCTGCACATCTTAAATGATATAAATGTCACATTCACCTGGGAGAAATTTGTGGTAATTCTTATAATTTCTAGGATAGAATTTATAATTTTTTCTGTTACTCTACATGATTAACATTTCTAGCATAAAACCTATTATTCTATATTGGAATTAATTATATATAAGCTTAGCTTGGCTCCCTGAATGGATCATTGAGTGTAGGGACTTAGCACAATGAGGAGAATGGCATAGGCACTGAAAACATTTTAAAGCAATACCTGAAATTTGATTGTAAGGTGTTTTCCAAAACAGCTATAGGTTGGGAATTAGTAAGATTTAATTACACTAATATTCTGGTACCAAAATTTTACTTGAGTATTCCCTCCCATTAGAAGGCCCATCTAAATATGTCAAGGAATTCCAAAGTTGCAGATAGAAGTCTAGTGTATCTATGTAGTCTTTTTTGCAGTAGTGACACCATTATGAAAACGACAGTAGCCTTTCTCCCAAGCAAGTGACACTTTAGCAAATATTGAATTAAAGAGCTGATTCCATTGACATCCTAACAGTTAAGTGTCTTGTTTATGTCCCCAAGTCATCACCGAATCATGTAATATCTAGTTCTGCTACAGTGTCTGTACTAGAAGATCACATGGAAGAGAATAGCTTTATAATAAAAATGCATTTTGGGGGGTACTTTAAAGATTACATCTTTATATCTCAATAAATTTAGAGTTGAAAGTCTAATTTTATCGAGTTGCAACTGTCAAATGTGTGACACCTGGATATTTACTCTAATGGAGCAGGATGTGGGCTTGAGTTTAAGGATAGAACTCCCACATTTTTCAGGGAAAATTGAATAACGATGTTGAGCTAAGTGTAGGTAACGGGTTTGTTTTAAAAGTCACCATTACCAAAAACACAGAATGAGGGCCTAAACAAAAATATGAAGTAAGATACCTCACTTTAAGAACAGTAGTTACATGATGGAGATATGGGAAGATAGAGGAGAGAGATGCTGCAAATCAGATTACATCACGGGAACACAATACTAGGGTGCTGAACAGAATCAATTTAGCAGAGAAGATAATATACAGCTCTTCATTTTTGGAAGGGAATTAAGATGGCTAGGTCTGTGTAGGTATGACCTATTTCATACTCGGCTTGTATTCTAAAAATGGCAGAACAGGTGAAGAGGAGCTTAGTCAACCAAGGTTTAAATTTGCTATTAAAGAAAAACAGAGAAAAATGAGGCAGGATTGACAAATGTCTGATCTCTTGGACTGATTGTGTAACTCACCCAATTTCTGCTTTATGAATGTCTTCATTTCTTTTCTACTTGGTAAAAAACATACTGTTATCAGGTATATTAAATAATATGGTGATATCTATTTAATAGCAAGTAAAGATACACCATCTTAGTGTAGAAAAGCATATAATTCAACTATTTAATTGCATTTATAAAAGTGACATTTATGTACTATAGGAAAAGCATACCCAGAGTTGGCACAGTGGGTCCCGGAAGTTTTCCAGCAGTTGGATGCCAGTAGGGAAGCCGGAGGGAAGACCTTCTGACAGCAAGCGCAGCCCAAGATACAGACAGCAGGACTAGCCAGAAATAGCCAAGGCAGCAGACACTATGCAGTCCCTAGTAGGAGACTGGGTTAGGGGCCAGAAAAAAGGATGGACTGTCCAAAGAAAAAGGAAAATCTCCACATTTAGTCCACTAAATTACCTAAGACACTTTGAGACAAGAGACCCTGTCAGTCCTGCCGTAAAACATGCAAGTTCTTTCTAAAGACTAATACCAGATGATCTCACCTGTTTTGAGACCTAATCAACAAAACAAAGAAGCAAGCAAAATATAACCAGAGACATTGAAATAAAGAACAAAACTGACAGTAACCAGAGGGGAGAGCGGGGAGGGAGATAACAGGGGAAAGGGGAAGGGTCATCAAGGAACATGTATAAAGGCCCATGGACAAGGACAATGGGGAGGGGATTGTCTTTGGGAGTGAGGATTAGATGGGGCAGGGAAGAGCAATGGGGGGAAAATGGGGACAACTGTAACTGAACAACAATAATTTGTTTTAAAAAGATAAAATAGTGTGATTAAGTAACTGTAAAAATTTCAAAGCCTTCTGTAAGATGTGATAAAGATGGTATCAGGACAATGGATTCCATCACCAGTGTATCCTTTTCATTTTTTTTTTAAAGTTCCATTTCATGCTTAAGCCATGTTACACAAGGCAGGAGGAATTTCCTGCCTTCCTATCAGATTCTCATTTTACAGCAGGGCCAAGACCTCTTATAAACGTGGAGCAGGTGAATCAGGGCTGCAAGGAAGTTCAGGTCCCCTCATGGAATAGCTCTCTGCCATTCTCCTCAGCACAAACCACATTGTGTTATGTGAGGCAGGGGCACTAGTAAAGCAAGCTGCTAGGAGAAGGCAATAGGAAAGGATTGATTCCCTGTGGCAGAGAAAACAGGTCTACCAGGGAATCTAGCCAGGCATATTTTGGCTAGTTTGGGCCAGGCACAGGGTGAGGCAACTGAAAGTAACGGTAAGCACAATAGTCTTTTTTCCATCATGTATTCAAATTATCGTGAATATATATAGTTGAGATAACCCCTGTTTACAAAAGAACAAATGACCCTCCTACTATTCAAAGACCAAATACATAGATTACATATTAAGGATGTTTTATCATATGAGATAATTAGTTGTGGGGGGAGGACCCTTTCACAATGTATATAATACATGAAATCACAATAATTTTAATGGTGATTTTAGAAAATATTACAATTTTACACTTTAACAATTATACTTTAATAAAGCCAAAATTTAAAAAAGAATGGTCTACCACAAAAAAAAGTGTTTTACTGAATCCCTGCAACTGCCTTATACAATAGTTCTTATTAATGATCCCATTTTATATACACAGTCACTGACTATAAAGAATTTCATTAAGTTTATTCTAAAAATCTTTGTGATAATCTTTATTCTATACCACTGGTGAGCTGAGCCTAGAATACCAGAAGTAGCTATAGAATGAGGCAAATGCTGGAACATGTAGGAATTAGTGAGGTTTTTTTTTTTTTTTCCTGAGGGAATTAGCAGGGGATTGAAAAGTTCTAACCATAGAAATTGCAAAATCTGATTAACATTTTAAAAAGACACCCTAGACATTTTGAGAAGCTTTGAGGAGAATTGATTTATAAATTAGTGAGAATGTATTCAAGGAGATAGTTTAGGGGGCTACTTTTGGAAAAAGTTGTGTGACTTGAAAATTGAATCCATGGGCCTTGTAGTAAGGAAGAAGTGATAAAATGGCACCAGGTCTCTGAATGAGCAAATGGATGAATACAAGTATGCTTTAACAATTTAGATAAGCATGGCCAACAAAGCTCAATTTTTTTCTGGCAGAATATATATATATGTATGTATGTATGTATTTATTTATTTATTTATTTAATTATTTATTTATTTATAAAAATATATATATTTTAGAGAGGAGTAGATTTCCTCTTCTCAGCATATGACCTATATATAATAGAGATTAACAAGGACTTACTGTGTTTATAATTTGAATTCCATAATATATGGATTATGAAAGATTCTAAGATTCCAAATAGTTGTCTTCTTAACCCAGAAGTTTACTGTCTCCTTTCAGGCAAATTCTAGTTCAGTGTGCGCAGTTGCTTTCTGTTTGTTCTTCAGTGGCAATGGCAGTAATGTGACATTTGTTGGGATGCATAATGACTTTGATATTAGAATTATACTCTTGAATTTTCCCTTTCTTCAATAGTAGTATCATTTTCCTGATCCATAGAACCAAATAATTTGGGCAATGAAATTAGAATTATGATGAACACAGTTATTTTCATGGACTAATCTTTTTTTAACTAAGCCTTTACCATCTGTTCTTTTTTCTTTACATGTTTAAGATGTATATCATTAACTGAGCAATCGTGTGATAAAAGGAAGGATGTGAATGATTTCAGTGCATCCTGATATGCTTTATATAGCACATCTGTTATGAAAAGATTTTCTTCCAAGCACATGTTTCAGGTACAAACTATAGAAATCATTTTCCTTTTGATCAACTCTTTTTGAAAAATAAACAGAAAACAGAAACAAATTTAAGAACTTTATTTACATTGAAAACACACAGTAAGTTATGGGCAAGATTAAGATAACTCACACAGACAACAGTATGGTTGTTAAGTGGGGATGGGAGGTCAAAAAGGGTAAGAAGGGTCAAGTATATGGTGATGGAAGATGATTTGACTTTGAGTGGTGGGCACACAGTGCAGTATGAAGTTCATTTCTTATGGAAATGTATGCTTGAAATATATATAATCTTATTAACCAATGCCACACATATAAATTTAATAAAAAGAAAAATAATTAATTAAAATAAGATTAGGGTCACTCACTGCTAATATTGTTCACAGCACAGACAATGTGAACAGAAGGTATTTTACCTTTAGGTTTATCTATCTCTCCTAAGTAGTGCTACTTAACTTGTCATACCTCAATTTGACATGCTTTTTTCCCTCTCTAGCACTTATAGCATGCTGTTTGTTCTGCTTGAAATATATTCACAGATTTGAAAATTGTCTCTCTATAAACCACATCTTTGTAATCATGTTGTACTTACCATATATTTACCAAAGCATAGCATATACACCCTTTCCCTGCAATTATCCATTTTCAGTGATAGAACATATCATTCTGTTAAACCACAGGTAGTATCTTTATTGTGTAACTTTGTGTCCTAAGTATAAAACTAATAGAAACTAATAATGAATAGAAATTTGATGAACTAATTTAATAATGGTGTCAGTATTATTACTGATCTCGAGAAAAGGAAAAAGTGAATAAAATGCAAAGAATCCACTAATACCTGAACATGAGTAAAGCATGTAGCTTTGGAGAGAGGCATTTTATGTCTGTGGATAAAGTGGGAGGTATCCTTTCCAATGTAAATTCCAGTGTCTCAAAGAAAATGGAAGTATATATGAAACTTTCAATTTTATAAAATTTTTTTTAAAGTAGAGATTTGTGTGTTTACTAAAAAATAAAATCTGTAGTTACTTCATAGGCAATTTTTAAGGAAATTCTGACTAGTGAGCCTAAAAGTACCAACACTGTGGCAGAAGAACACTGTATTTAATAATAAGAGAAATACAATGAATTGGATTGTAAAACCATTGCCTGTCTATAAATTTTAGAGTAAAATAAGACCTGCATATTTAAAACCAAAATCATTAACTTTGCCCTGAAATGCAGTCAGCTGTAGGCAGAAATTTATCAATGACTTGCAAAAGCAAAGAGAAAAAGACAAGAATAATAGATTGCCAAATGCTATATCCTCATATCCCTCCAATTAACTTCTGCTTACATTATATACATATAATGTGTATAATGCTTACATTATACACATATAATATAAGCAGAATATATATATATTACATATTATATATATTATATTATATATATATTCATTCTCTTTCATTTCTTTGGCAACTATGCAAAGGCCTACAGATATCCCCAAATTAAATAATTATGGGTTAATTTTTCCAAGAACCTAAAAGCTCCTCAAATGAATTAGTTTATTTTATTGTCCTGTATACTGTCATAATTCTCAAAAAATTATATAGAAAATAACCACTGAGTTCAAACAATGCTATAATTCCTTTGCCACTTCTAGAATGAAATAGCTGTTGTAAGTATGTGTGTGTATATATGTATATATACACATACATGTATGTCTTGATCTAAATGTATGTTTTGCATGCATAGCCGACTGAGATTTGCTACCGTATTTCTTCTTTTTTAATCCTCCCCAAGGATGTTCATTGATTTTAGAGAGAGAGGAAGGTGGAAAGAGAGAGAGAAAAAAAACAGAGAAACATCAGTGTGGGAGAGAAACATCCACCGGTTGCCTCCTGTATGCAGCGTAACAGGGGATCAAACCCGCGATGTTTTTAGTTAACGGGATGATGCTCCAACCAACTGAGCCACCCAGCCAGTGCAGTACAGTATTAAACACTGTTATAGTTTAACACTGTTATAGATTGCTTGATTACTTTATTCCTATTTTAGTTTGATTTCTTTGGCTGTTGGTCGTATTCTCCTTGGTGGAAATTACAGTAATAATCCTATTTTCCCTAGCAGGGTGTAATAAATATTTAGAACCAGAATACAAATAGAACTAGAAACAAACCATATACTGAGCAGATATTTTTAAAATAGCTAGTTCAAGGCTAAGGAATCCACAAAACCCAAAAATGTAATAAAATATAATTTGGGGAAAATAAGTAAACTTCAAAGCTTAAATATAATCTTAGACTCTCTACCAAATTCTGGAGGTCTTGGATTTCTGTTTTCACAGTTTGAAAGATGTGAAAGATAGAATATAAACATAAGGGCTCACCAAAGGTGATAACCTAACAATTTATTTCTGCATTAAACTTCCAAAATCTTGACTGTCATTTTAAGAGTGAATGAAAAATAAGCTCGATATGTTAAGAGGAATAAAAAAAATTGCCTGATGAATTTTGATTGTTCTTCAGTGGAAATGAAGTCAGAAGGGATCATTGGTAACCAATCACAAGTCAAATCTTCTAAGGTTTTTTAGTCATTCACCAAAATTCAAACTACATGTGTATTCTGGAAAAGTAAGTTAGAATTTAATTTAATGTAATTTTTGCTTGAATGTGAGAACAGGTCTGTGTACATGAGCACAAAAATGTTACAAGGAAGGTGAGTTTATACTTCATAATCACGGCAAAATAACAAAAGAAGCACCGTACACAATAATACCCAGCAGACACAGGCATCAACAATTTTCACATATTAAGTTTCTTTATTACAGGCTTCTTAAACATCTAATAGAAGTTTCTCTTTTAGAATGTGAGGCTGGGTGTAGTACAGCCTGCATGTGGCAGAGAGGAACCAAGGGTATATAGTATACCTACAGCAGGAATTTTTGACTGCGATATGACATACTCTGTATTAGGGCATTTGAAATATTCTATCTAACTCAGGCCATACAATATGGTTGACACTAGGCAAGTTTCTTCACTCATCCTGACTCAATTTGTCCATCTGTGAAAGGAAGCAGTTTGAACTGGAGGGTGTAGTAAAGCCTTTCCAGGTCTACCATTCTATTCTTTATGATTCTTTGAAAGACAATATTTTGTTTATTTATTTCAGTCTGTTCTCATAAGTAAAAGTCAGTGCTGGCTAAGCAGAGACAAGCAGCAGGAAGTATGACTTACAAAAAAAATAGAATCAATCAATAACCCTAAACTGGATGCTTCAAAGATTGTTTGTGTCCTTCGTTTCTCCTCTGGGGAAAACGTTTGAAGAGATAGCAAAAGAAAAAAAAAAAGGTGTCAGAAGGACAAATGAGAGCTGCTGGGGAGCAGACAGAATAAAGATAGTTGGGGGAAAGGATAGTGAAGACAGAATTACATTTTTATGGAAGAGTTAGGAAATTGTGAGGTTTGTTGAGTTTTAAAAATTCAGTTTGATGAATGCTGCGAAGATTTCCTTATGTGCAATGATGGCTTCAGTGTTTATACAAGTTAATAGCTAAAATTACCCTTTGGGCCCTGTCTCTCTAAATCCCCTTGCATTCCCCAAACTCCAATTATTGCCTTCCTTTTTCTATGTAAAGAAAAGTTTTTGTTTTGAAATAAATAAAAAAAATGCTCAGGAATAGAACTAACATAGCTCAAGGTCACAGATACCTGTTTTGATCATCTGCCCCGTTATCTGTTATTTTTGTTCTCCTCCAATTTTATCTACTTGCTTGCTTCAGTCTACATCCAGAGATATTTTTTTTTTCTGATTTACTCTTTTCCACTCCCTTTATGCTTATTTCTCTCTAATAAAACTCAAGGCAGAAATGAAGCCAAAAGTATTAGTCTTGAACAGAGCTCATGATCTTCCCAAAGTATTAACATTTTATAGATGAACAGCAAGACAGAAGTAGAAAATAACTTATTAGACTTCTTCGACTAATAGCAAAAAAGCTAGAACAAGAGAACTTGATTGTTGCTCAAAGGGTCTATTATTACATTAAGTGGCAAAGAAAAAATATATACTATGATTTTAACCTCAATGAGTATTTTGCTGATTGCATTATTAAAATTAAAATAACAATTTATTTTCTTACTTATGACATTTTTGATACTGTGGTGAATTTCACTATAAAGTAATAAACTAAAATTATCTTTAGCCTTTTTAACCAGAAGTCCATTGAATGACAGTTCAGTAATATGATCAATTTTGTATTTCAGGAAAAAAAAATTTACCCTCATCATTCCAAAGAAGGATAAACTCAAAGGTAGAACCAAGAAAATGAATTGAGTCCATCACATAAAGACATATATTTCATGATTACACTTGCATGAAAAAAATCTAAAATAATCAAACTCATAGAAACAGCAAAATGGCAGCTGCCAAGGGCTGGAGCTTATGGGAAGTGGGGAGTCATCGCCCAACAGCTGTAAACTCTCAGTTTGCGAGAGGAGACAAGTTCTGCAGACCTACTGGACAGCACAGCACCTACAGTTGGCAGCTGAGTGTTATAAACTTAAAATTTGTTCAGAGGGAAGAACTCATGTTGAGTATTCTTAACATAAAAACGAAGTAGGAGGACACTTTTGGAGATGATGACTATATTTATTTACCTTGATTGTGGTCATGGTTTCATAGGTATATAAATATATTCAGTCTCATCAAATTGTAGACATTAAATATGTATAGTCTATTTGTATATAAAATATACCTCAATGAGGAGATTATTTTAAAAGGTAGGGGCAAGAGATTAGAAAATTATGTAAAACATCTATAATAATGTGAGTGGAATGGAGAACAAACTATGGTTGTTCAGCTGAAGGGACGGATGGCTACTTCCAAGTGTGCTCTTTGGTGTCAAATGCCCTTAATCACTCGGGATTAGGTCAGGGTAAGCATGCATTCTAGTAGGTGGTCTTGCCACAGACAGTGGGCTATTGAAGTATTGCAAAGAAAAGGTCAGGAAGAGTTAAGGATTAAGTTTATTTTTCACGTAACATTAATTTCCCATTAGATAATATGAGTGAATAAAGGTGAAATAATAAAAGGGCAGAATATGTGATTTAAAAAATATTTAAGACAGGTGTAAGAAACTACTAAGAAAACAGTAGCTTCCGAGTCAAGTTATGCATTCAAAGGGAAGAGAACAGGATCATATTTCTCATGTATGATGGATGATGTATAAAGTGTTTTCCAATGAATCAGTACTCCAAAATCAAAACAAAAATAACAAAGTAATAGAAAATTTTAGAGGTATAGTTCATTTTTTAAAAAATGGCAGAGTAGAGATGACAATATAAAACAAAATGATCTTAGAAATTGTATTGCCAAAAATGAAAACATGCAAAAGTTCATATTCTAATTTTGATTATTATTCAGCCTAAATTCAATTTAATAACTGTTCTGCCTTCCCAATCTAATTCTGCAGACACTGATTTTCCTTCTGAGCAGGTGTTCTGTAACAACCTAACATTACAACACTTAAATATCACACCAGAAAAGACCTCTGAGTTTGTGTTCTTAATTTTGGTGATAAATTTTGCTGACTTTTCAATGACAAATATCTCACGGTTTTATTTTATGTGCGTATCTAGCTCTCTGTACAGCACATAGATTTGCGTAAGAATGAGCTCTTGTACAGTCTTTCAAAGGGTTAAGTGTTTCCTGAGTTCCAGCTTTTTGCACAAGCATCTGAATTCATAGAGAACAGCTGTGAACTGCAGAAACTTTGGAGAGATACATAACAAATACACAAAAGAATACACAGATGCAAATTTTATTTCATTGAGGAAAGGATATTACCTATTTTATTCACCTCTGATTCCTCGGTTACTAAGCATCTTACAAGGCACAAAGTAAAAAGTTGTTAGCACTTATTAAAATGAACAAATCAATAAAAAACAATGAAATTACTGTGTTTGGAAACACAAACAATGTTCCAAAACATTCATAAACTCAGTAAACACAGACATCCATGTTCCAGTGATTTTATTTAACAGATGCTAAATGCTACCACTGCCAACAACAAAAATTTCAGTGAACTTTCAAAAGTTGGCCAAGTAGTAGGAAGTTAAGTGGAAGTATTGGATTTAGAACTTACTTATAAATTCAGATTTAGCTATTTGAGACACATGTACTCAGATAAAATATGTGTGAAACATGATCTTTTATTTTCTAATTTATATTTGCTCCTTTAAAAACCAGCATGTGCTAGACACTGAACTAATAAATTTATAGATATTAACATATTTTATTTTTGTAATAGAAACTGTAGGCAAAATCAAGCCAAAATTTGCAAAAATGACTCTGTTATGAAATATATATCCATATACACCTCCTACTAAAAGGTGTATGGACTGGTAAAAAGCTGTTTTGAAACTTTAAAGAAAATATATCAAAATATTCAATTAAATTAATTGTCTATAAAGTTGAAATTGAGTATTATTAACATTTCCAATAGAATCTGAATTCTAACAAAAACACATCAATTTTTCTGAAGAGATTGATATTTGATTCCTTACTCTTCCTTTTCTTCTACCATCTTATGTTAGTTTTACTTTCTTACTATTTTATAACTAACCATTTTTCTCCAACCCATTTCTTTAACTTAATTTTGGCCCATATCATCACTCACTTTGGTTACTGTAAGAGCCTCCTAAAATATTGTGGTACTCGCCTCTCTGTGCAATGTATTCCACAGAGATATATTTAAATCAAGTCTGATTAGAACATGTTGTAACGTAAGTTTTTCAAGTAGATTCTAACTGCCTTCAGCATTAAATCAAAAGTTCTTAGTATGACATACAAATTTATCAACTGACCATCTGTTTAACTTTACAATCTGCACCCTCCTACTTTTTCTCATTCTTTCCTATACTTAGTCAATCTACACTATACTCCTGTACACAATTCACCCAGCTATTTCACTTTCTATGTATTTCATATGACACCCCCTCTAACAGAATGCCCTCTCTCCCATTTCTCATCTTTATTTCTGACTCAGCAAATGCCATCTCATCTGAGTGACTCATCATTCCTAAGCTTCCAATCCCCACCCCCAAATGTCCATGATGTATACCTTATAGTAAGAAACACCAAACACTGTTCTTATTGCCTATTTACTGTCTTAGCACTAAACACAGCCTCCTCTGGGATATGGGATGTTTGAGCCTTTTTGTTTCTTATATTTAATCCCAGTGACTTGTATGTGACAGGGACAAAGTAGGTACTTGATACCTGAATGAAGAATAAATGAAGACAGAGTAGCACAAATGTCTTTTCAGTCTCTTAAATTATGTTTTTTTATCAGTACCTTTTCTGTGGTCCTTTGCAATATTATGCAAATTAGTTTCTGAGTATGCAATTACAAGCACAATAGCAATCCCAAAAAGAGTTACTTTTTATTGGAACATTAAAGATTACTGCTTTTCAGAATAGAATTTTGGGTAATTTGGCAGTCTGTAGAGATTGCCAGTTGTGGATGATTCTCTTTCCTGCTGAAATCGGCAGTCCTCTGATAACCCTGCTTTCTAAAGTTATTACTAGGCTCATCAGGTTTCACATATAGCACCTAAACTGGCTATACAGATAGCATAGTACTGTGAAAATCTGCCATGTGCAGGTTCCTACACTGATTCTCTGTCATTTGTATTATCTTACAAGAGAGGCAAATAAACCATTACAATACATAAAGCATTGTTCATGTATAGCATTCTTTTATAATCATGCAGGATTGCAAGATGTTCAATTAGGTTTTATGGCACTAAGATTTTGATTTATGTTATCTGTAGGAAAGAAAAGAAAAATAAACTAGATGGTGCAATCAAAATGGGACAATACCTTATCAAATAAATCTTAGCAATACACATTCAAAGTATAATATACTGAAACAGATATAAATACATGAAAGACGAAGTCACCGCTAAAGTAATGACTCATTGAGATACATGTTTGCCAAGAAAAGAACCTATCATGTTTTGCTTACAGGGTGAAACTAGCTACGAAATACTGCCAACATCTTTCAATACAAGCTGGATAATATTTTTAATGAAGAACAAAACAGTCATAAAGGTTGCCAGATTCACTGTGATGCCATTGATATGCTTACACAGTTCTTCAAATACTGCTTGCTTTGAAAGGGCAAATGCCTCGATAGTGCCATTTCAGCAACAATGGCCTATCTAATATATTCTGTGTGGCTTCAATACTGCATATTCTGCTTCTCGTAGTACTTGGACTCATGCTAAATATTTACGTTTGCTTTTCCGTTTGCTTTCCATTATCAGTAACCGCCTTAGAAGAGACACACTATTCTTTGGAGAGATGAGTAGGTGTGCAATAAAATATGCAGTACACCTGGTTTGTTTGAAGCTCTTGCAGTCAAGACAGTGTCAGGTCATGAAGCTATTTTTGTATCATTTCAGGATGGCAAAACTCTGCTTGTGCCAGGTTCTGAGAAACTACAAAGACTGTCTAAGAAAGAACCTGGTTCTTTTAGCCTTGTGGCATCTATACATTCATAAACTATGTCTTAACTTCTGCAGCTGGAGTGAAGGCATCTTTTTTCACACTTATGCTTATCCTCCCACTGAACCTATTCAACTGTTACTTATTTTCTTATATAGCATATGCCACTCTCTGCAATGCGTAATAACCATCATGCATGCATTTACTCAAAACAACCTTGTCAGTAGAGCACATAACCACCCAGGCCCAGGGAACCAATCAGGAGACATTTTTACATTTGATCTATTTTTTATTTGACCCCATGACTGCATTCTTCTCTTCTCAATATTTCTCTCTTTTTCTCTCCTCCACCTCCTGTCCTTTCTCCCTTCCTCCCTCCCTCTCAGAAAGATAATGCATTTTTTCCTTGCATTTTATCACTCCTCTTTAGCAATCTCTTTCCACACTCGTTTGCTGGTTCTTACTTTTTTTTTAAAGGTCTATTTTTTTTTAGATTTTTTAAAAGATTTTATTTATTTATTTTTAGAGAGGGAAGGGAAGGAGAAAGAGAGAGAGAGAAACATCAATGCGTGGTTGCTGGGGGCCATGGCCTGCAACCCAGGCATGTGCCCTGACTGGGAATCGAACCTGTGATGCTTTGGTTCACAGCCCACGCTCAGTACACTGAGCTATGCCAGCCAGGGCTGGTTCTTACTTTAGATTCATGCTTCTTATAATATTCTAGAATTCACTAGAACATGAATTCCATAAATGTGAATTGGTTGGCAGTATTTTTCACTGCTGTATCACTGATAGATAGTTCCATGCAGAAATAGACACTTCATAAATAATTGTTAGTTTATAACTTAATTATTAAGGTGGATTCTAGTCCTTTTCTTCTGTGGAGCTCTCCCTGCCTATCCCATCTGGTAACTTGAGATACCATCTATCTGCTAGTGCCTGTTTTCCACCTTTGGCCATTATTTTTTATACATCTGTTGCAATCAATATATCTTACACACACTAAAGGGTAACCTTGGCCTTGTACTATGGATACCCTTACTACATCCTGTATTTTCCCAAATTGTTAGCTTTCATTTAATTTTTGTGATAGGGATTCCTTGTTTCCCACCCAAAATTTGCTATACACTTTTGTCCCTCTCCCTCTTTTTCTTTTTTTGTCAAAAATCCAGACTCTACTTTTGACTGTGAGGTTCAAACATCTCTTTGAGAATTTGTCTTTACTTACCCCTTAGGTTTCAGTATTATATATTGACTTGAGTAAGAATCTCAAGTGTCATAGAATATTACATATCTATTGATAATACAGTCTCTCATTTTTTTGTTGCAATGACCCATCTAACCTCACCTTTCAAAAATATTAAAAACAAAACAAAGAACAATTCTATAAATTATTTCCAGGCAAATGGCCTACAATAAAATTGATTTTCACTAAAACAGATCCTATTAATTTTTTTCTCAAACCTGCTTTTTCTGTCATCTGCTTTGTTCAGTGGTTCAACTATAATGATGAAGAATTGTGCAGTGCACAGATTTTATGGCAGTAGAACTTTGATTTTACATTTGGAATAATAGAAAGAACAAGACGCGACACTGGAAATTTGTCAACATATTGTGACTATCAGCAACACAATTCAAATGCCCATAATCTGAAATAAATGCCCCAATCATACATCTTGGAATCATATATGAAGTCTGATTTCTATTCCTAACTTAAACAACTGCCAAGCATAAGAAAAAATTTACTGTGGATTGGGTGAAGGTGAAGGATATGGAATGTCCTAAATGTAATAATACAAGCAAAATATTTTTCTAATATATGAAGTGATGCAGACCCTGGCTCATGAGGTCCACATTGTTATGGCTGAAATATGAGACAAATTCACACAGACTACAGAGTCCTATAAAGGAAAAGGGACAGCATGGCTTTACTCTCAAGGGGAGCAAAAGTCTTGACCGTTGCTCCAATGAGCTTTTATTGTCTTACTGGGCACATTACAAGAAGGTCCTTATTAACTATGCACAGGCTCGCTTTAGGTGGTTACCTTATATAGAAAACAAAGGAGAGGATGCTGGTAATCACATCACTGAAGAGGGATATTTGCAAATGAAAAAGGCAAAAGTAGTTGAACCAGTTACACTGATCCTTGGAAGGTTTAGCATGATTTTTAGGAAGTTGCTTTTCATTAAATGTCCTCAGTTTAGGGTGAGGGAGTTTTAGCAAAAGGCAAGACTCATGGCAGCCTAGGTACATTGCAGGCCTGATTCCCCATGGGCAAACCTATCCGTGGGTGTGGGTCCTGTGCACCTCCCAGTGGGAGCTGGGCCCACAGCACATAAAGCGGCCTCCCACATGAAGGATTTAAAAGTCATTGACCCTACACATGCACACACAGACAACTATATATTATTGTATTAATATTTGTTTTCTCCTAAACCAGGTATTTTAAGGTATATTTGGGGAGTGTTCAATTAATAATAAATCACCTATTATCTCTCTGTATTTTTATAGGATTGCATATTATGGGTATAACAATTTATCTTATTAATCTTATTTAAGGGTTTCTGACAGTTTGAAATGCTGTGTTAAAGCCACAGTGACCTTATTTTAGTCACAAAAAAACGTTTCTCATAACTGCACATGTATTTTCATTTATCTGGAAATTCTTCTCTTGCCTACACATCCTTTTCTCTCTCCTTGCCATATTTCTGATGAAGTGCCACTTCCTTAAGGGAAATTTCTCTAATCTCACAGACTAGCTTCTATTCTTTTAGTGTCCCCCCCTCAATCCTAACCCTACCATACTATATGTTTGAAATATTAGCCTAAATGTAGCTAACTCAGCAGTGTTCACTTTAGTGTACATCAGTGTAAACACTACATCAATTATGCTCTCATAGCATCCTGTATTTATTTTCATATTACTTTTACAGTTTATATCTAACCATCTGTGAGAATATTTGACTTTTTACTCTTATCTGTAATCTTCATGAAGCCATGTATTGGATCTATTTTTCTTATTACTTAATTACTAGTGCCTCGTAGAGTGCCTGACATATTGACATATTGTAGGTGCTTAACAATACTCACTGAATGAATGAATGAATGAATGAGTGAATTAATAATGAATGTTGCAAAGAATATTATTAAAAGTCTACTTCTGTTTCCATTTGAGGGATTCCAACAAAATATGTTCCTAGACATAGAGCTGTTTCCTAAAAGGATCTGTGCAATTAAATTTTGATGTAAACTACCAACTTTCCTAAAGTATGAAGTGTGCTACACAGTAACTGTGCCTATTGCTTCTTGTCAGGGAATGCTATTCCATTCAAGAGGCATCTTGTCTTATCCAAACACAATCTCATGTTGATTGGTGTCCCATTCCTTAGTGTACATTCAAAGGCCATTCACAACTTTATTCACACTGAACTTTCAAACATTCAATGCAGTGCACCTGTAATCTAGTGAGAGAATAACTGAACTCAGTGTAGGTAGTTGACATGATGAGATCTGTGCTTCAGATGAAGTCATTAGACATTGCTGTGTACAATGAATTGCCTAGGGTAAGAGAGAAAGGGTACAGGAAATCAACTGCAAGAGTGAGGGGAGGAAAGTAAGGGACACAGGCTTATAAAAGTTGAAGTGGAAAAAGATTAATATGAATTTACAGATGTTAGAGTTTTTAAACATGTACTATAACAATTCATTGTATAGTTAATAAAATGAATTATTAACATGAAGCATTATCATGTACTATTTCATTTTATATGCTTGTGAGGGTTGAGGATTCATTCCCTTGTGCCCCTTCTCCCATGGAGGAAAAGAAGAGCATATGAGGGACTTGGACAAGTCAGAGATGACTTGAAGATTCTTAGCAGAGCACAGTGCCATGAACAAGAAATGGGATTCAAAGGGATGGAGAAGAAACATAATTGATCTGATTTTTTAATTGATTAGTTTGCCTGGAAGGCATCCAGAAGAAAAAATATGTATGAGGTTGATTGGAACTAGAAATATGGATTAGTCCATATTACATAATTTGTCAGTAAAAGATATTTTCCACTGTTAAGCCTCTGTAATTTTTGTTTTATCTTTTTCAAAACGATGTGTAGGTTTCTTAAGCACCTGTAATTTTTTTAAAGTAATTAATAACTGAGTAAACTTAGTAATTACTTTTGAATGACCAGTAAAATTGTTGCACATAGAAAATAATGAAATAATGTTTGCTGTGGTTCCTCTAGGAAAATGATCTGGGCCTCATAATAATATCACAAAGAAAGTTTGAAATCGCAAAGAAGTGTAAGTGCAGAAGGAGGGGCCACTTGTAGAAAACTAAACTGGTGTTGTTCCTGGATCTATTACTCATTGGCCTGGTTCTTCTGGCAAGAAATTTCACTACTCTAAATTTCTTCTGCATAATAAAGATATCAGTGTGCTTTCTGTAATTTATTCAGGGTGACGGATATAAGAAACGTCAGCAGCTGAGAAGCCTGTGTCTCAAAAGCCTGTCTATCAGTTCTGGGCAGCAGCTAAACTAGTTTCTAGTCAGGAAGTGAAAATACCAAAATTTCACATCTTTCTTCATATTGTTCCTCTTTCATTTTCTCATTTTTTCCCCTGCCATACTGCTGGTCACCATTCATCTATGCTTAACTTAGACACCTCTTGACTGTGAGATAGGTTCCTGTTCTTCATGGTCCCTTGGAACATCTAACTATGTTCCTGCTCAGTTTCTAAATAGTGCAAAAGGTTGCTATTTTCAGATTGTCTCCTGTAAATGTCCCTTTTATGAGCCCGATATCTAACATGAAGTTTGGCACTTAGACTTTGGTGGAACTGACCCAACATGAATTTCAAGGGCACGTGACTTGCAAAGAAAGTAGATGAAGAACTTTCCTCCTGATGATCTGTACTGATGGCTTAAGGCAATTTATAATCTGTAACTCATAAAACATTTTGAATAGAATTCATTTGGAGATGTAATATTCATAAGAAAATTCAGAGGATGAGCAAAGAGGGATTGCTTGAAAAGTAGAGAATATGGAAAGAGGCTATTTTATAAATTCTACTTCAAAATCGGGATTAGTCAGTGTGTTAGTCTTCTAGGACTGCCATAACAAAGTACCACAGACTGGGAGTCTTGGGCAACAGAAAATGTATTTCCTCACAGCTCTGGAAGCTGGAAGTTCAAGATCAGGGTGCAGGCAGAGTTGCTTTCTGGTAAGACCTCTTTTCTTGGCTCTATCTCCCTCTGTCTCATGTGGTCTTTTATCTATGAATGCACACTTCTGATGTCCATCTTTGTCTTTGTGGACACTGGCTGTTTTCGGTTAGGGTCACACCCTTATTACCTCATTTCAAGTAATACTTCTTCAAGAACTATCCCCAAATATAGCCACATTCTGAAGTACTAGTTGTTAGAGCTCCAATTTCTGAATCATAGGGAGCATAATTCACCCTATAAGTGTTAGGGAATTGTTTTATAACTGAAGTTGTTAGTATAGGTCAGGGGGCACTTGTTAGAAAAATGGCAAATGGCAGAGACAAGGAAAATATAATGAGAAAGGTATGTAAGAGAGTTGTTTAGTTCAACATGGGGAAAGACAAAAATTTTGCCTGGATGTGTGGGAATATTTATGTGATATAAATAGAAAATTTAATCAGCTGTATAAAGCCTAAAGCTGCATTAAGACTTTTGGGGAAAAATATGTATGGCATCTTTATAAACTTTAAATTAAAAATAAAAATACAGACTATAAAACAAGTTAGTAAGGAAAATATTTTTTTAATTCAATGCCTCTAGAAAAGCAATGTAAGAAATAATGCATAAATTTATTTTTTCCCAAAATGAATACTTAGAAAACAATCTAAGCTATAATCTTAGAGAAAAATTCCACCTTTAATTCCAAAAGAACATGCAAATGTGAAAGGGTGAAAAAAAATTGCTTATATAAAAATCTAAGACTGTATATTTTCTCTTATTTACAAAAATTAATGGACTAAATAAGTTTCTGTACATCTAAAATACAGATTCTAAGTAATGGGTGATGGATTTTTAACAGTTCTCTCCAAGTAGTGACAAAGCTTGACATATGAAACCTATTTATCTTTATTATTATCTGTAAGGTGGAAGAATAGAAATTAAATTTAGACAAATATGTTGAACTCACCAACAGACATGTTGAGTGGCAGAGTGTGCATCTGTGAGTTTAGAACTAAAATATATGCCTTAATAATAATAATGTAAGCTCTTCCTGAGAAACTCTGAGGCAACATAACCTAGTGTCTGATCATCCTTTCATTTCTTGTTTAACTGTAGTTTGGTGATATATTTCTTCATTAACTATATGAGAAAACCTGGTTAATTTCCTTTATGATCTGCTTAGGTAACACTATTAGGCATATCATATATATGTATATGTGTAACATGTATACACATGTATATATTAAGTACTTATATATAACCTATTTATTTTTCTAAATAACTTCCAGTTATAATATTTAAATATTTACTTGGACCAAGTATTATGAGGTTTAGAAAGATGAAAATAATTAATCAAAAAGGCAAGCTAACAGAAAAAAACATGGAGAATTTTTACTCAAAATTATCATAAACTCTACTTTATGAACCTAAGATAGTGTTGGAATCTGTATGCTAGAGAAGTGTACACAACTTTGTATAGTTTAGTATAAATCTGTGCATAGTGCAAAAGCCCCCAATTAGACAACTGAAATTGGAATGTGGTGTGTCAAAATGTTCTAGAAGCAGTAGGAGTTTATTTCTGTTTTTACATTTTCCATTCTACAACTATGCCAAAGAATTGCGAGAGAAAAAGGGGAGATGGAAGGGATTAGGATGTGTATAAGAGAAGAAGGAAGACAAAATAGAGCAGGAGAAAAAGAAGGAAGAAAGGCGGTAAAAGAAAAAAGATCAGTATTTTAATGAAAAGAAGAAGTATGATAGGAAGATAAAATATAGTCAATAGAAAGAGAAGACTAGAAAAAGGAGAGAAAAGAAGAAATAAATAAGAAAAGGGGCACAAGGTGTAAAGGAGTAAGACAAAGGGAAAAACACCACAAGTCTGAAGAAGATGGAAAATGGTCACGATGATTTATGAAACATTTTCAATTTCTAGTAAGTATTTAAATATTATATATCCAGATTAAATGGACCCCTAAAAACATCTAAAACTGAGTTAATAACCTCATTGTATAAATGAAATAAAATATGAACTAAGACATGTGGCATACTACTTTTCAGATATACTGTTTATAGTCTACATCCTAGGATGTATGTGTACTTCTTTATTCTATTAATTTTTATAAATAAGGGAAATATATAGTCTTGCATTGTTATATAAGAAATATTTTCACCTTTTATGTTTAGATATGCTTTTGGAACTAAAATTGAATTTTTTCTCTAAGGTTATAGCCAAGATACACATTAAAGCAAATTTATTTAGCATGGCAGCGTTTTTTGCACACCAAAATATCAATACTGAAACCATTTTTGCATAGCTTATTATGGTATAAGCTTATAACAATAATATCTTTTTTTTTTGCAAATGCTCTACTTTAAAATTTTGTAATTAAAGGAAAAATTAAAAATAACTATTATACTTTTACTGAGATATTAATAGGTTTTCTTGATATAAATAGAATAGTTTAGTATAAACAAAAAAGCAGTCTGTTCTTTAATAAATGTTAAGTGATCTTTTCTATGTTGTTGAGGTCCTAAGTTCATTGAGCATCCTTATAGCCAATGTTTTCTTGAAGTCTGCATCTGATAGATCGCTTATCTCCATTTTGTTTAGTTTTTTTTCTGGTGTTTTGATCTGTTCTTTCATTTTAACCATGTTTCTTTGTCTCCTCCTTTTGACAGTCTCCCTTTGTTTGTTTCTATATAGTAGGTAGAATTGCCATGACTCTCTGTCTTGGTAGTGTGGCCTAATGTAGTAAGTGTCCTGTAGGGTTCAGTGGCACAGCTTTCACTATCATCCAAGCTGGGTATTCAAGGTGTGTCTTTTGTGTGTGCTGAGTACACCCTCCTCTTGTGGTTGAGCCTTGATTGCTGTTGGTAGGTCAATGGGAGGGATTTACCTAGGCCAGCCAGCTGCAAGGAGTGGCTATGACCACAGACCTCCAACATTTACCCTCCATGAAGGATCAGCTGTGCAGGGGCAGAGTGATGGTGCTCTGACATGGTCTGTAGCTGGACACTGGGAGCACAGGCTCTGAGGTTTCCTGAGTAGTACAGGCCAAGATCAGCCCCCATCTGTGTTCTACCCAGAGCCACCCTTCATGAGCTATGATGCAATCTGAGATGGCTACTAAATGGACTGGGCTTGGTGATTTGCAGGCAAAACTAAGCTGTGAAGCTAGGGTGGCTGCTGCTAGTGCCAGCCCTGGGGCCACTTAGCAAGTAATACAGTGGGCTTACTCAGGTTGGCTATTGCTTGTATGGTAGGATTTAGGAAGTTGTGAAGCATGAGCCAAGACTAGCCATTCAAATGGAAAAGTTATGGTTAACGGTTTGGGTAGGCCAGTAAGTTGGGTGGGGTGGAGTCTCAGGGAATCACCATGGTGGACCAAATAGTGTTAGTGGGGTTGATGGAGTTTCAAATATGGTACCACCTTCCAGCTTTATGGTGCTATCAAGGAAAGACTCAGAAATGGGACAATGGCCTCTGCCTACCTTTCTTTCTGAGAGAAATCTCTCCCCCAACTCCTGCCTTGATGCCAGACACTTAAGTTCCTCCCTGTATGTCACTGGTACCTTTTAAGCTGCTACCCCAGTGCTGAACCTTAGAGGGAGTGAGTATAAGTCCATGTGTAAAGGGGAATTGCTTGGAACTCTAGAAGTTTCTTCCACTAGCTCAATCCCCACTGGTTTTTGTAGCCAGAAGTTGTGGGGACTTATATTCCTAACATTGCAACCCTGGTCTGGGTAGCCTGGTTTGGGGCCGGGACTCCTCGCTCCCAAGATCTTCCTCCCAAATTTTAATCCACCATACATGCATGTGGGGCCAGCCCATTCTGCATATCTGCCCTTCCTACTAGTCTGGATGAATGTGGTTTCTTTAATTTGATAGTTGTCAGATTTCCATTCAACTCAGTTTTTGCAGGTTGTTCTTTGAGGAGATGAGCCATGTTTACCTATGCTGCCATCTTGATCAGAGGTAATAAAGAATAATTTACAGGGAAATAATAGTAGAGTAGATAAAGCCAAGAATCAAATAAATGATTTGGAATATAAGGAAACAAAAACAACCAATCAGAACAACAAGAAGAAAAAAAATACAAAAAAACAAGGGTAGCGTAAGCATCCTGTGGGACTTCAAGCATTCCAACATTCACATCATTGGGGTGCCAGAAGGAGAAGAGATAGAGCAGGAAATTGGAAATATTTTTTTAAAAAATAGTGAAAGTAAACTTCCCTACTTTAGTGAAAGAAATAGACATGCACGTCCAGTAAGCACAGAGAGTCCCAAACAAGATGGATGCTAAGAGGCCGCACTCTGAGACACATCATAATTAAAATGCTCAAGTTAAAGATAAAGAAAAAATCTTAAAAGTAGCAAGAGAAAAGCAGTGAGTTACCTATAGGGGAGTCCTCATAAGACTGTCAACTGATTTCTCAAAAGTAACTTTGCAGGCTAGAAGGAAATGGCAAGAAATATTCCAAGTCATGAAAAGCATGGACTATAGCCAAGATTGTTCTACTTAGAATTAAAAGGCAAATAAAGAGCTTCCCAGACAAGGAAAAAAACTAAAGGAGTTCATCATCACCAAACCATTATCATATGAAATGTTAAGGGACTTAGTTAATAAAAGGAAGAAGATCAAAACTATAAACAATAGCCCTGGCTGGCGTAGCTCAGTGGATTGAGCACGGGCTGCGAACCAAAGCATCACAGGTTCGATTCCCAGTCAGGGCACATGCCTGGGTTGCAGGCCACAGCCCCCAGCAACCGCACATTGATGTTTCTCTCTCTCTCTTTCTCCCTCCCTTCCCTCTTTAAAAATAAGTAAATAATATCTTTTAAAAAATCTTTAAAAAATTATAAACAATATAATGGCAATAAATACATATCTATCAACAATTGAATCTAAAAAACAAACTAAGCAAACAAGAAGAACAGAGAGAGAATCATGGATATGGAAAGCATTTTGATGGTTGCCAGATGGGAGTGGGATGTGAGGAAATAGATGAAGAGGTGAGAGGATTAAGAAATATAAGTACAGAATAACCTTCGGGATATCAAGTAGAGTATAGGAAATGGAGTAGCCAAAAACATATATTCATGACCCATGGACATGAACAATGATGTGGAAATTGTCTGAGGGAGTAGGCGTGGTTGGCTGGAGGGTGGCAAAGTGGGAAAAGTTGGGACGACTATCCCAACATAATAATCAATAAAGTACCATTTAAAAAAATGGTAAGTGAAAAATATGGAAGATAATTGGTATAGGGACCTGTTAACAGACATTAGAGAATTTGAGATCTTCAAAAACTCCCTGGTGGAGACAGGCAAAAGACAGAAATAAATGCTAAATATTATTGCTAAATAAGAATTTTTCAATTGTCAAGAGCATAGATGGCTCCACATGTTTTGAACTCCATAAGAACAAAATAAAGACAGATTTATTATGTTTTATTTGTTCTCACTGACTGCATTGGTAGCTGCTTCTAAGCATTTACCAATGATCATCTAATGATCATCTAGTAGGATGTCTTATCCAGCAGGATTTAGACTATGTAGATGGGTGCCAAGACCTCTCTCAAGAAGAATGACATTTTCCAATGTTTTAGCCATATAACCCAGACGTTTTTTAATTAAAATTAAAATAAAAGATGTTCTGCAATCAAACAGCAGGGTTAGATAATATCATATGTCAGACAGAAGGAATAAGAGCCTTATACTGCTGATTTCAACAGCAGCTGTGGATTTGGGTTATACTGTAGTGATCAAACAACAACTCCAGAATGCACATGCTTTGTTTCCAAAAGCTTCCATTTTCTGTGAAGTACATGAACTGACAGCAGGGTAACAAACTTTTTGGCTACTTCTTCCTGATAAATAAGATATTTACTGTGATGTTTTATAAACATAAATGATTAAATTTCAAGTGTCTTCACTTTTAGTGTTTTCAAAAAATTTCACCTGATTTATTAATGGCAGTCATTCTGATTGATATGAAGTGGTATCTCATTGTGGTTTTAATTTGCATCTCTCTAATGTCTCGTGATGTTGAGCATTTTTTTCATGTGTCTATTGGCCCTCTGTATATCCTCCTTGAAGAAGTGTCTGTTCAGGTCCTTTGCCCATTTTTTAATTGGATTGTTTGTCTTTCTGGTGTGGAATCATGTGAGTTCTTTATATATTTTGGAGATCAATTCCTTGTCTGAGGTATATAATTGACAAATATGTTTTCCCATATGGTTGGTTCCCTTTGCATTTTGTTGATGTTTTCTTTAGCCATGCAGAAGCTTTTTAGTTTGATGTAGTCTGAATCGCCATTTCAGAAGAACCTATGCACTCCAATATTCATAGCAGCATTATTTACAATAGCCAAGTGCTATAAGTGCCCATCGGTAAATGAGTTGATTAAAAAACTGTGGTACATTTATACAATAGAGTATTATGTATCAGAAAGAAAGAAGGAACTCCTACCCTTTGCAACAGCAAGGATGGAACTGGAGCGAATGACAGTAAGTGAAATAAGCCAGGTTGTAAAAGACAAATACCATATAATTTCATCTATAAGAGGAACATAATCAACAAAACAAACCAATTAGTGAAATAGAACCAGAGACTTGGAACTAAAGAACAAACTGACAGTGACCAGAGGGGAGTGGGGACAGGATAACAGGGGAAACAGGGAGAGGGGCAAGCAAAGGAACATGAATAGAGGACTCAAGAGCACAGAAAATGAGATGGATTGTCTGTGGGAGTCAGGGATAGGGGTGAGCAATGCAGAAAAAGGTGAGACAACTGTAACTGAACAACAATACTTAAAAAAATATTTTTAAAAGAATCAAAAAAATTTTCATCTAATTTTAGGTTTCCCAATACCTCACTGAACCATACACCATCACTGTGCCTAATTTATTAGTAACAAAGAACCAGAAATTTGAAATTATACTCAGGTTTACTTTTGAGTTACTGTATGACTAAGCTTTGTCTTCATCATCAAAAAACTTGTTTCATCTGTTTCTATAAGATATTATTTTCTTCTATGGTGCCAATACACATTTTGAAAAATGTATTATTTAACATAGCTACCCTGAAAGACATTAAATGTTTGCTATTTCATTGTTATTAAAAACTAAACTGAAAAGAAAAATAATGTATATATAAAATCAATAAAAGAACAGTCTAAGTGAAAAATTTTGAAGGTTAAATGTCATCTTAGAATAGTATAGACATTAATTAAATAGTATTACTCTCAGAAAGTAGTAGTAAATGTTTAACTAGCTGTCAAAAATTTTTTTTTTAGATAATAGAAAAAGTAGCTCTGTGTTTCCACAAATATTCCTTCCATGGCAGATTTCAGGCTACCAACGTGATATTTCTAAAAACAAGGTTGAATAGAGTTGTGCATACTTAGCTCCAGTGAGTTGGTATGCACTGGCTCCATTAAACCACTGCTTATATCTCAGTAACCTCTGGAAAACACACCATAAATTGTAAAAAAAAAGAGGTTAAATAAATATTCATTAAATAAGGCAAGATATAGTGGCTTTCAATATCACACTATTTTATTGCAACCTGTAGATTACAAAATTGATTGTTGATTAAGTAAATAACTCATTCTAATCAAACGCTTCCTCCAGTATATTCATTTTATATTCTGATCAATAAGATTCAATACTTGACACTCTCCTGGAAGGATTCTCTGTCCTCTCTAAGTGAACTTCTTTCATGTCTGCAGTTATTTTTCTTTATTTACATATATTCCTATTTTTTTGTCTCTGTTTACATATATTCCTAATGTACACTAAATTTGTTACTCACATATACTTAACACATGTCTGTAGCTAATTAAACCCATATACATTTCTGTATTTATCCATACCCAAACCATTATCCATGCCCATTTCATCCTCTCTGGTTTATTGACATCTAACAATCTGTCACAATGATATAAATCCTTGTTTATAATGTAAAATTTGATCAGAATGACTTTAAAAATCAACTGGATATATTTGATGCATAAATATGAATTGTTTTCCTCTAAAATATAAATGTTAATATTATTTTTATTTTTCCTGTTTTCATGAAAGGCAAAAGTTATGTATCCTGGAGATTCTGTGCCTTTAAAGTAGTTGGTCATAGAATTCTAATAAAAGTAAAAGAAAAAGTCAAGTGTCTGATGCAGAAGATAAAACTTGTCAAATCTATAATTTAGGTTTTTGATGGTTACCTAGATGGTGTCAAAATTTGAGCATAAAGATTCAGAATATTTTTATCCTCTACTGACTTTGTTTTCTCTAACTCCAAAATAATTTGAAGTAGCTTTTAATAAAATAGGTAAACAGGACAATTAATATGAGGGCGAATGTAGAAGTCTAAATCTTTAGCTAAGAAGAGATTAAAAACAGAATTTAAGATGAAATAGTTCCTGCAATTGGTCAGTTTCTTGGTTTGCAAGGTAATACACACACACACACACACACACACACACACACACACACACAAAACACACTTTTTTCTTTAAAAAATAAAACAACATTACATGTCCCAATTCAAAAATCTAACTTTCCCTCATGGTCTCTTTCAAGGTAGATTTCTTTAGAAAAACGTTAAGTAAGTGGAATCTATGAATTAAATATTACTGGCTAATTAATGTTCATATAAGTTTGTGATTACAGCTTGCATTATATGTCATGACAATATTTTTCTTCAAATGTTTATTCTCCCTGTCTAATACTTGTTAAACACTAGTAAAACCATATCATTTGTTCTCAGTTAGAAAGTGGGAAATGACATTTAGAAAGATGAAAAGAATTTCTTATATATCTAAAAATATTTTTCATTGTGATCAGAAGTATTTCTGATGATAAGCACCTTTGAGAAATTGAAAAGTGTTTTTTTTTTTCATTTTCTTCCTCTGCCCTTTGAAGCCATGTATTTGGTGTGCAGCAATGAGAGGCTTGTGGAGCCTATGGAAAACATGGAGTCCAGTAATGCATACCAAACAATAAAATTTGGAAGGCCCCTGGAGATGTGAGGTTAAGACAGAGTTGACTCAGAACTATGAAATACAGCAATTAGGTTTAGCCTTCCATTTTTATTTCTTTATGCCCTTTTGAATCTTTCCTCCTCACATAACATAACTCTTGCTTTCTCTTATATGCTACAAAAATATTGTCTGAGTATTCTGCTCTTCAGTCAGATGATTTTTTTCTATTTTTATTGTTGGCCATAGAGGGCTCAGACAAGGCACTGGGTCTAAGATTACTCTGTGTGTTGTGTCCACATTTGGAAGGACATTGAAAATGGTAATGCATAGAAAGGATTTTCGAGTGAAATAAAAACTGAACACAAAATTGAACAAACTCTGTAATGTTGGGTGATGTTGGGTACGGGGCTTATGCTAAGCACATAGCAACATCTACATGTATCTATAATAGACTATTAACCAGAGCACAGTACCACAAAGGATGGCCTCAGCTTACCAACTGTAGTTCAGCTAGAAGTGGCTATCAGAGGATTAACATGAAATAGCTGCATATTTTAAATGGTGTTAGAATGGTGTGGCTCACTGGATTGAGCACCAGCCTGTGAACCAAAGGGTCTCTGGTTTGATTCCTAGTCAGGGCATATGCCTAGGTTTCGGGCTGGGTCCCTGATGGGGGGGGGTGCAAGAGAGGCAGCCACACATTGATGTTTCCCTCTCTCTCTCTCATTCCCTTGTCTATAAATAAATAAAATCTTTATTTAAAAAATGTGGTGACACAAAACACAGGAGCAGACAGTACTCTGTTATGCCAGTTGGCACAAAGACAGTTATTTTGGGGAATTTTATCAGAGTATATACCAGGCCTCAAACCAACTCAGTGAGTTCAAAGAGTGAACTTTGATTACTTGAAAGGGTGGTATAAAAACGAGCATGGTTGAAGTTCAAAGGCAACCAGAATGCCTGTGAGGCTCTCTAGATATGGATAAGAACCACTAACTAACTAATCAAATGAATGAATCAGTTTAACTTAAACATTTAAAAATCAAATTCAGAGATTAAGAGCCAGTTAGAATCAACAAGAAGAAGTATTTAATGCTAATTCTTTGACTATGGAATAAAAGTTACTTAACCTAGGGTCGTAAGATAAAATACAAGACAGTTAAATTTGAAATTCTGATACATGTTGAATACTTACAATTTTGGGGGCATATTTATACTTAAAAATACTGTGTTCCATGTGTGTGTGTGTTTGTAGAATGTAGTGTTCCTAATTTAATGACATCCACATGTGAGAAGCCAGCCTTGTCCACTGCACCTGAACCTGCAAAATTAGAACAACTCTAGAACTGACTTTAGGACACAAAAAATGTAGATGGAGGTTGGTAATCAGGCAGTACCAGACATCTGTTTATCATAAGTCTCAGAGTTGAAACCAGTTTCCTTAAACAATTATTTTTTAAGAATGGTGTGGGTCAAACTAATCCCTTTGATTAATACACAGCATCACTCTAGATGTGGCCTGAAGTGAAATGTGATTTCTAGTCTCAATGAGGGGTAATCTGCCATAACTTTTGAAGTTTTTGCATCTGAAAACAAGCAGATTTGTTTAATGAATTGCAGCTTAAACTATAATTTTAGTCTTGCAGTAACATCCATTGATAATGTCTATGCTTTAGTATGAGCTTTTAAGTCCTGGAAGAGTTAAGCCTTCTAAGAAATATATCATTCTACTCAAATGACTCTATCAATAATGATTCATGGATAAAGAATATGTGCTATGTACAAATAATGGAATATTATTCATCCACAAAAAAGAAAGAAATTCTGTCACTTATGACAACATGTGTGGGCCTTGAGGATATTATACTAAGAATGTGTCAGACAGATAAAAACAAAACCTGTATGCTCTCACTTATAAATGAAATCTAAAAATGCTGAACTCATAGAAATAGAAAAACAGTGGTTGCCAGTGACCTGAAGGTAGGCAAAGTGGGGAGATATTGGTCAAAGTATATAAAGTTCCAGTTACAAGATAAAAAGGTTTTAGGGAATCTAATGTAAAGCAAGGCAGATATAGTTAGCAACACTGCTTTGTCTACTTAAAAGTTGCTAAGAGAGTAGATTTTAAATGTTCTAAAAAAGTAGTTATGTAAGGTGCTAGAAGTGTTAACTTATGGTGCAATCATGTCACAATGTATATGTACCCAATTGTTACGCTGTCCGTCTCAAACCTACACCGTGTTGTGTGTCAGCCATGCTAGGGCTAGAAAAGAAGGATCTCTAACGACAAGCAGCTGAACTCCAGATATCAGCAGCACGTTCCGCACTCTGCATGTCCCCGTAGCAGCAAGTGTAGTTTGCCATTCCTGTCTCAGATAGGTTGGCTAGAAGAGGGGGGGTGGGCTATAAACTTATATTTATTGCCTCAAATTTTACTTTGTCAGTATCCTATCAATAGTCATAACTCTGCTAATAACATGGTCACTCATTTGAGGCTGAAATTCTATTGCCTGAGAATTTATGGTTTGTAGTATTAATGACTAGACTTATGAACCCTTTATTCTACCCCCAGAAGCTCATGAGGTTGGGGTGTAAATCAGTGCTACATCCCCTTTGTACCTTAAACGGGGATGGAGATAGAGTCACTATACCTACTTTAGGTAATGCCAGCATTCAGGTAAAATTACATTTCTTTTGATTTCTAGTGCCTGCCTCTTTACCACATTTTAATACCAAAAGCAAAATGAGGTCCTAAGGCTGTTTTCCCAAGGGTAGTATTTTTATTCACATAGAGAACAGTGTTGCCAAGTGGCAGAGCTCTGGGTCTCTGAGAGAGGTTTTGACTGCTTTCCTTCTGCCTGCACATTTTTCAGGATGTTTTAAATTATAAAAAGCTGTATGGCTTGTTCCACTTCTTTCTCAAAACGATTACATGTAATTAGTAGGTAAATATTAAGTGACAGCTTAACAGGAAATCCTTTCTCCTTAGAGCGTGGGTGACTGAAGCACATTGTGATTGAAGGCATCTTAAACCTCACCCCAGGGAGTGACTTGCTTCGAATTACAGATGACACATGAATCTTGCTGGCTGCTAATAAATACCAGAGCACTAACGAAGATACAAATTATAGAACAAGAACTCCTGGAAGCAAATTATTTGTCCACACCTCCTTAGAAGCATTTCCAGTGCTGTTTATAATGGAATATAGATTCCTGTGATAATATTTTATAAAGAGTTATTATTTCCAAAGAACAACAACCAATAGTGAAGACTGCATTGAAGAAGACCTCGCATCATTAAATTTAAGTAAAACTATACCCTGATACCAGAGTTTGGGGTTTCACTTCATCTGCTCCTGGGATATTGTTGTCGTAAGAGCAAAAAAGCGCCTTAAGATTCTTCAAGCCAGGCTCAGTGCACTGCAGTTAATTCTCTGATAAACCACAAAGAAAATAAAGACAGAGAGGGAGGACAAGGCTCAGTGTATATTTTTAAATCTTGAAAAATTTCCCAAGTGACAATAGCCTGCAGTGGAGTCAAGAGAGTGGAGTAGGGAGGTCCGGGTCTCACCTTCTTCCATGAAACACGGCAAAACTCTAATTGCATACGGAGAAACTATCTCTGAGAACAGTCTGAAGACCAGCAGAGCAGATTCTCGACAACTGAGGGTGTAAAGAAAAAGCCGCATGGAGATGGCTATGAGGGCAGAGATGTGGTCGAGTCATGATCTCTAAAAACTGGAAGGGATCAGTGTGTCCTTCAGCGTGTACATGGGAAAAAGTGTGTGGTACATTCACAAAATAGAACATTCCTTAGCAATAAATAGGAATGAGCCATGAAAAGACATGAATGAATCATAAAGGGTATTGCTAAATCAAAGAGGCTAATCTGGAAAGACCACATAGTAATGATCCCATTACTAGGACACTCTGGAAAAAGCAAAACAAAAAGACAATAAAAAGCCCAGTAGTTGCTAAGGGTTAGAGGGGGTAGTTAAAGAGGTAAAGCATTTGTGGCATTCTAGCATTTCTGATATTCCAGTTCCACTGTATTGTAAAAAATGCACTGTTGCTTGTTTCTTATTTTTCACATTGTTTACGCTGTCTTTTTGGTTTCATTTCAATGTTGGTAAGAAAATTGTGCCTAGAAAAATATTCTGAAGTTTGAGGAATTCAATTCTCCTTGATTTTTTGTCTGGTATGAATTAATAATAACACTTCTGATTCATATAAACCATCATGAGTACTTTTAGTTTTATGAATGAGCGTATCCTTTCCTCTTTTTATAATTTATAATTTTATAAATTTAAAGTTTATTGTACTGTGACATAAATTAGCCACTCATTCATATGTGGATCTCCTTCTCTGGATTTTCTGTGATGTTTCATTTGCATACTTGTTTATTCTTGAGGCCATTAGAGTAGGGAATACTCTACTTGGAATTTGGTTGTGTCACTGAACATTTTATATGATCATGGAAGTTTTCATCATCTGTTAAGTGATGAAAATGGTAATATGTTTACATTATATTTCTCAAGTAATTTAAATTAATATATAGAAAAACATAATTTAGAGCCTATATCACAATAACTATTAATAAGCAATGTTTCCACTTAACCCACTGGTCTTTGTACTTATAGTATATTTGACTCTCTTTTTAATTCCTCTCTTTCTCATGAATATTTGTTTCTGTAGATAATGGATGTGCAAAGAAGCCCAAAACACGTAACACAAAGATGAACAAATTTTTATACAATGATTTGAATTCAGGATTTTGGCCTCATACTTCAGATAAGTCTAATCTACAGAAAACAATTATGAGGGGAACTAGAAGAGCGTGGAGAAACTATTCCAAGCAGAATAACTATTAGCTGAAAACTAACACACAGACATAAAGATTAAATTAATAAATATGATGAATGTTTTTCAAAAAGGCAGTATGGCAATGGGGGGCAGAAAAAGAAAAGAACAGATAACAATTTGGTATTTTTAATTTATTTCCTTTGCAATTCTGTCAGTTTTTCCTTATGTATATGAAGTCATATCATTAGCAAATTAGATTAAGTAATTTTATCTTCCACATAAGTGAAACATTTAAAAGTATGTATAACCTTCTTTAATTCTACGTTTAACTTTAATTTATTGTGTTTTTTCATTTAAAATATGTATTGTCTTATATTTGTATATCGACACCGGCTTAGACAACTTTGGTGATGCTAATTTTACTAGGCAGGAACGGTGTTCACCCCGCTGACTCCCCTGCCCCCACCACCCCACACGTACCATGCATACATCATTAGCCGTGTTTCAATAGATTAGGATGTTCTTGGATTCTTTCCCTTTTATATCTGCATCTTGAGAGAATTGTTGTTTTGGTTATTATTAATAATAATGTCAGAAACCAAGATGCCCCTAATGACCAGTAAACACAGATTTTGTTGGTTCTGCTACCCACTTACACAGACTACTATTTATTTCCCCTGGTGACTTGCACTCTAGTACAGCAGTACCCTTCTTTTATGTCTGAAATTCTGTTATATAATGATGTTGAAATGGCCTAAGGGAATCATTTATAACAGTTTTATTTCCTCACATGGGGGAAAATAGCAAAATAAATCAACAAAGCAAACGTGTACTAATGCAAGTTCAAACAGCACTTATAAATGATGAAAATAATGACATGGGATTTAAAGCTACTTATCTTTATAATGACTTTTCTTATAGGAATTCTAACACCTACTCATTGAGCTAGAATAGAAACAAATTCATCTTTGAACAAATTTCCTTTCATTAACATTTATGCCTATGATTTTGTAAAGTTCCTCGTTTATGGTATGCATTTTTACATGTAAAATTTTATATTCTGAAAAGTTTCCATATTTTTTCTGTTGAAATCATGAAATTTTTTGTTTCCCATTTCCAAAGGAATCACTATGACAAATGGTGTTGAGAGATATACCTTAACTATGTGTTTTATTCTCAATATTGCTTTCACTATGATGATTGTGACTTATTTCAAAAAAAGAACAGATATGTACATGTTGATTTTTATACTCATCAATTATAATTTGTTGAAGTATAGATATTATTCAAACTAAATATGCTTCATTTCCCAAGGAGTGATTAAAATTTTTGCATGTAAAGCACAACACTGCTAACTCAGTTCCTGGGCCCACAGTCGAAGACTACGAGCAAGTTCTCCATGATGTTTCTAAAATATATGTGCACGTATTGTGTTCCTCAAGTATCTGCATGGCTTTCTACCTCACTCATATATCGCTGACACACTAGCAGAGTACAAAGCTTTGTCAACATTACCAAACTCACTCCAGTTAATCTACCATTTGTTCAACATTTCTTAATTTTGTAATGAAGTCCCTGTTTCTTTGCACAGAACATGACTACATATTATATTAATATAATATGTCAAGGGGATTGTATTGTGGGAAATTAAAATGATATTTTCATTTCTCAATCCTGTTCTTGAAAATAGGGATTCTTAATACATGTTATAAGGTTTATGCAATTCCCCATATTTGAGCTATTTTTTTATCTTCTCATTGAAATATTTTTTATTTACCCAAGCCACTAGTCTAAAATAGTGAGGATGATAGAGTATGCAGTGGAAATCATATTATATCCAAAGGAATTTTATTTAGTACATATTTCCTAACTACCATGCAACTAACATGACTATTATCTAGTACAGCAATCCATCAATCAGTGTTATAGAAACAGTTCTAATGGAAATTTCTGATATTAAGAAAATAGTCTTCTTTCTCAGATACAGAAACTAGTTGTGATGCATTTGGTATTTCCTCTCTTTATATATACATTTAAAAAATGTATGTCTAGGACTCAGATTGCTCTTGCTAATAGCATTTTGCCAACAAAATGTTTTATTTCATTATTGTGTTTGTCAGTCCATGACATCCAGATATTTGGCAATTCTTTCAATAGATACATATAGTGTAAACAGTGTACACCAAAATTTCACGTAATATTACAAAGCATAATTAGTATTTGTATTTAATATTCACATGCCAAATGGCATGGGAACTTATACAACTAGTGCTGATGTGGAAGTAAATTTTTTAAAAAGCATTTTTATGTGAGAAAATTTATGTTTGGGTGATAAATGCTATATTAAATAAGGAGGTTTATAAAACCGCCTTTAGTTGAAATACATAGAATTAATATATAAATGCATATTGTGACCCCATTATAATTAGTGGAAGTATTAACTTTTAAGTAGCCATATATATTTAAGGGTAAGAACTGCTTACTGTGCCATAGTTAATCATATCTTCAACTCAAAAGTCTTGTGTCTTAGGCCAACATCAAAGAAACTGTGGCCCAACAACCTGTTTGGGTGGAAGTAGGGTAAAATCTGTAAGCCTTCAGAATTTCAGATAGATTATTTTGCTTTATTCTGCATATATAACCAAACATATATAAGCTCACATTAGAAATTTACTAACTGCACTGTAAATGCACTTACTATATTCCAACAAACTTTCCATTTTCTAAATATGCCCTTCTCAATGTATGATGATTATGATAATAGTTTACATTTTTAATGCTTAATATACTTTATAAGTATATATTCAAATCTAACAATAATTCTATGGATTAGGAATTATTCCTGTTTTACAGATGAAAAAAACTGAGCAATCAAATGAGTTCTCCAAGGTCCGTCAAGTTAGATCAAGTATTTGAATTCAGATGGTCAAGTAGTTCAATGACCTACTTCAATAACCTACCACCCAGAGTGGTCCACTCCTAATTAGTTGATATTTTCAGCATCTGTTCTTGTCTGAGGCCAACATCATAAATTGAACTGAAAAGCCTTACTACTCAGGAAGTAATCAATGAGGAGGTAATGTTAGGTCATTTATAGCTAGTTTGTTAAATCTTAGAGGACAGACAGAATTTTATTCCTTCAATTAGTATCACAACAATAACAACAGCAACCTGACTTATATTTGTTTTTCAGTTAATGACTAAGTTTGAAAGGAAGACTAAAAAGGGGTAAATGGAAGGCAAGCAGGGAAGAAGGAAGGAAGGAAGGAAAGAAGGAAGGAGGGAAGGAAGGAAGGGAGCGAGGGAGGAAGGAAGAAGGGAAGGGGATATGGGAGGGAGAAAAGTCAGTGTTACAGGTAACAGTTTTGAAAACACTAGAATAAAGTGTAAAGTAGTATTTTTTTGTTTTTGAAAGTATTCACAACTTTTCAAAGATGTCAGAATGTTTGTCTGCCTTGTATATGTGATTTGCTGCATAAGATTATGTATTAATACTTGAGAATGTAAATGAAAGTAATAGAAATCCAGGTAGTGAATAATGTGTATTTGTGAAGGATAGCCACTTTTCTTTTTAAAAATGATTTTTAGGAAACTAATACACAACTGCTCTATCAAGCACAGTGCAGAGAAGATTAAAAGAAGTAATGCAGTGAAAGGCTGCACATAACAATTTTGCTAAAATAGTCAGTTTTCCATTGTCATACCTGTTGGAATTAGTGCTTCAATAATATGTTTGGGAAAAGGGATTGTTAATCAAAATAGATTGAATATGTACATACATGTACCATGAATTAATAGAATTTTGATGTTGGATGCTCTTTTTCTGAATGGTGGTTATGATATTAAAACCTTATTTGAGAAGTTAAAAATAGAGAGAATTCATCAATAATTAACCATTTAGAAACAATGAATTTCCAAACTAGGTAGAGCATAAGAGAGGATGGTGATAGCAAATATGTGGGTCATTTAATCAAAGTCCCAGGATAAAAGGCTGTATAAGCCTCCCTGAATGTACACACCTCACATGCCCACACTTTTCCTTTGTACCACATCTTCTAACTCTTCCTTTTCTTTGAATGAAACAGATGATGCAAGTTTGGGGGGAATTTTCTCCTTCTACTAAGCAGCTGTTTCTTACCAATTTCTCATTGGGATTAAAATCAGTTTTGTCACAACATGTAAAGGGGTGTAATTTTAATTTGTGTTCAGATCTAATAATTCCTATATGTATTCTGTAGTGTGCAGAGATGCAAGTTCTTTTAAGACTCAAAAACTTTAGGACACAATCAGTTACCCTGAACCCAGTGCGGCCCCAGTGGCACAGAGAGGAACGTGGGACTCGCAATGTCGCAGCTAGTGGGTGCAACCTTCACTGAAGGCTGACCGGATGACAGGAGAATGTCAGGCCAAAGGACAATGACAGAAATGTAGGCTGAAAAAATGGTGTTGAGAAAATGGTGTTGACCTCTGGATCCTGTCAGATCTTCCAAGGAGTTGACAGGAAGAGTTTCTGACAGGAAGTAAGGGTCCTGTTTCACTGACAACAGAACTGGGCTTTTCTTTCATTAGCAACCAGCTTAAAATGGAACACATTTCCAATACTGGGCCTTTTATTTGAATTTTTCAGTACTTAGTTTTGTTTATTCAGGAATGTTTGATGTGAATATATTTTATAAATTTTATTCATAAATGATATTTGTTCTTTATGACAAATGTCTCTGATCAAGCAAATATTATAAAATATAAGCTAGTCTAATATCCAACTCATTTTTTGAAATATAAACTATTTGGAGATTAAAATGAAAGTTTTCTAGAATTAGATAGGAATTCCCACAAAAACTGCAGAGAGAGTACCATTTACCAGGATATTATATATGCAAAGAATGAGGAACAAGTTTGGAAGTGCAGAGTCAAGAAAATAAAAGCACAATATATAGAACTGGGTTTGAGTGAATATAGGTAATAATGATTGAAATAATTTTTGTGAAATGCTTTTATTTCTAGTTATGGAGAAATGCAAACTTCTTAAAGCATTTTAATGCCTATTATAGATATACATGAGCATGCATATACATACAATATAATATATTGTATTATATTGTATATTGTATTGTAATGTATTGAAAAAAACATTTCATTTCATTCACTCCAAAAATAAGGGGGAAAAAGACATGAAAAGACCCACAATCTTTCTTAATTGCTTCAGAAAACTAAATTACAAGTGAACAAGTAGCCTGAAATTCAGGAAAGGATAGCACTTGTCCTCACAAAGAGACACAAGTCACTTAAACTGCCTTGCCTCTTAGAGAATATGTGAGGGAATCAGAACCACAATACATGCAGATAAGAAAAAAATCAGCTAAAATTTTAACAAATTGCTAAACACAGAGTTTGAGCTAGGGTGATCGTATATACAAACCCTGAGACACATGGGTAGAATAGCATTTAGATTCCCATAGATGACCACGAATTTCCACTAGATGCTTTTAAAAAGCTTACAGTGGGGGCACTGTGCAGGAGACCAGAGGAGCATCTCTTCCTGGCACAGGTTTGGGTGGGTAGTATGTGTCCTGTGAAAAAAAGGTGTAGACTCTGCAACTCTTCTCATAGGAATTTCTTAAAGCCTTAAGCCTCTATGAGAAGGACAGAAAAATGCATCTTTCCAGGGATCAGATAAAGACACATTGTTGGTAGAAGAAAAAGCTGTGGTAGTTGTGGAGAAAGAGTAGGGAACAGACTTGAGTTTCCACCCCTATGCTAATATTATTAGAGGCCTCCCATACTGGGGAAAGGTGGGAAACTTTTTCCATCACACTACTCACCACAGATATTTGGCAGAACGTCACTGCCATGAGAATGGGGGACAGGATGCTGACAAAGCCACACACCTGATATGCAATTAAAAAGAGCTCACTTAGCTACAAAGACAACAGAGAACATTCCAAACATGCCTCCCACAACTGTGAGGCTTGCAAGCACCTAATGAGAAGCAGAAATAGTCTACCACTTGGGTAAGGATAAAATCATGGAGAGAGACACCCCTCATGAGATGCAGGCTTAAAGAATCTGCTGAAACCTGAGGGGAAAGTTCTAATTCCAAGAAAAATCCACCTTTGATACACTGAAAATAAGCATAGGAAACAAAACCCAAATTCTGCACAATTCCTTACCATACTGATTTAATCCTCTTTGCTAGCTGCCAGTAAAGAGACTACCCATGTTCGGCATAAATTCTACTCACTTTAATATCTATTGTTATACACAGGATGTCTTGAATTTAGTTTATAATTTTGACACTTACATTATATGTATATAATATATGTGCATATATAATATATATCTACTTCAAATGACATAAACATTACATAGGGACTTAAAAAAAACTATGATTAACATGTTAAAGACTCTAGAATCTGGGAGAAATGGCTATTATATGTAAACATATAGGGGATTTCAGAAAAGATGGAAAGCAGTAGTACAAGTTAAAATGAAACTGTACCCCAAAAAGCTGTAATAGTAGTAGTCTTCTTTGACAGGCTCATTCAGTAGACTCAACAGAGCTGAAGGAAAAAAATAGAGAAATTGAACATAAGTCACTACAAATTACTAAAACATGAGAAAAAAAGGGTGGGGAGATCATCAAGTGGTCAAATAGTGTAACATGTATAAGATTGTAATTCCAGAAAGAGAAGAGAAACATTTGAGTTGATAATTACCAAGAAATTTCAAAAGATAATGGAAAACCAAGCAATGAACCACAAAGTGAAGAATAGTCAAAGTAAAATAAATATCAAAGACACATGCACACAACAGCAATAAACACAAACATACCTAGACAAAGAATATCCAGATAAGCCAAAAATCAAGATGAAAAGAAAATCTTGAAGTCAGCCTGATAACAAAGACTTATCAAATACAGAAAAACAAAAATAGCAATGACAGGTTTCTCATCAGAAATCTTGTCAACCAGAAAAATGTGGAATGAATTTGAAGTACTGGGGGAAAGTTCTGAAAAGTTGTAATTTTATAATACACATGACTATGATTTACAACTAAAAACATTATAAAGACTTTCAGACAAAATTTGAGAGAATTAATTGCCTGCCAACATGAAGTATGAGGAATCGCAAAGGAGGTTTATACAGAAATTGTTACCACAAAGAAACTTAAAACACACAAATAGTTCCAGAAATCATAAAAACAAAAGTAAATAAAAAGGATACTTATCCTTTTTTTAATGACTCATAAAGATAATTGATTGTCTAAAGCAAGAATAAAAACAATTAAGTATGGATTTTATGTTGTGTGAATTTCAAATCTATAACAAAGACAAAACATGGTGACTAAATTGGAAATGCACTGCTGTAATGTTCATATAATTAGACAAAAATGTATGGTATCTTTGCGTGTCCTATGATAATTTAAAGATATATATTATAAAACTGAGAGCACCCAATAAAACAATTACAAAAAGAGGCACAACTAACAAGATAAAAATGCAATACAACTAAATTATAAACAAAACACTGTTGCCCTGGCTGGTGTGGTTCAGTGGGTTGAGCACAGGCCTGCAAACCAAAGGGTCACTGCTTCAATTCCAGTCAGGGCACGTGCCTGGGTTGCAGGCCAGGTCCTCAGTAGGGGGCACATGAGAGGCAACCACACATTGATGTTTCTCTCCCTCTCTTTCTCCCTGCCTTCCCCTCTCTCTAACAATAAATAAATAAAATCTTTTTAAAAATAAACAAAACATTGTAAATTCAAAATCAAGTAGAAAAGAGAAGAACAATAGATGAAAAAAATTAAATCAGTATGGATGGACCTAGAGGTTATTATGCTAAGGTAAATAAGACAGAGAAAGGCAAATATCCTATGATTTCACTTTTAGGTGGAATCTAAAAAATGAAATGAACAAAACAGAAACAGAATCACAGATGCAGAGGAAAAGTGACAGTTACCAGATGGAAGGAGTTGGGGCCTGGGTGGAAAAGGTGAATGGATGCAGTAGAAATTGGCAGTTGTAATATAGTCACATGGTGTGAAGTACAGCATAGTGAATATAGTTGATAGTATTGTAATAATTATGTATGGTGCCCCGTGGGTACTAGATTTATCAGGGGGACCACTTCATAAATTGTATAAATGTCTAGCCACTATGCTGTACATCTGAAGCTAATATAAAATAATATTGCATGTTGACTGTCATTGAACAATCAAAAATAAACTAAAATAAACATAGAGAAGAAAATCAACTAGCAAGATGATATTTTATATCCAAACATATCAATGATTGTTTCAATTATAAATGGTCTGAGGATCCTAATAAAAAGACAGTGATTGTCAGGTTGGTAATAAAAACATCTTGCTATATACTTTCCATGAAAATTCCATTTTAAATATAAAGGTAGGTAAGTAAAGAACAAAGGAGATGGGAAAAGTCCATGAAGGGATTAATTGAAAAGAAACTGGAGAGGCTGTATTAGCACCAGAGAAAGTAATCTTCAGTTCGAGAACGATTACAAATGCTCTGTGATGAGGGGCACACTGCACACATAAAATGTTTAAAGGTTTAATGCACCTCAGAATACAATTTCAGATTGTGTAAACCCTGATAGAAATAAAAAAAATAAAAAGAAAGGAAAGAAGAACTAGATAAATCCACAATTACAGTTTTAGATATCAACATTCTCTTTCAGTAACTGATTACAACAAATAGAAAACCAGTCAGAATACAGAGATCATAATAACACTATGAACTAGACCTAATTAATGATAAAAACAAACTCTTCACTTAAGACTAGCAAATGCATATCTTTTCAAGTACAAAGAGTCCCTGTATGTCTCTCACCACTTTCACTTACAGTTGTTAATCTTACATCAACATGGTATATTTGTCAGAACTAAGAAATCAACTTTGCTGCATTGTTCATTAACTATACTCTGCACGTTATTCAGCATTCACTAGATTTTCCAATAATGTACACTCCCGATTCCAGGATGCCATCCAGGCTGGCACATGGCCTTATTTTGTTATCCTGTCTCCTTCTCTGGCCTGTAGTGGTTTCCTTGTTTCTCCTCATTTTTCATTACCTTGGCAGTTTAGAGGAATATTTTTCAGGTATTTTGTAGAACTTGCCTTAACTTGGGTTTTTCTCTTATTCCTATAGATTAGATTGACATGAGAGGTTCTGAAAGAACAAAGAGGAAGTATCCTTTCTATCACACCAGGGCGTGAATTATTACTGATGATGCTAACTTGATTGACTAGCCAAGAGAGTGTTTGGCAGTTTTCTCCACTGCAAAGTTCCAGCATTACCATACTCTTCGGAAGCAGGTCACTACGAGTTGCGTGCACTCAGGAAGGGTGACTAAGCTTCACCTCCTGAAGGTGAAAGTATCTATTTAAATCATTTGGATTCTTTTGTAAGGAACATATGTCCCTTCTCCTCTATTTATTTATTTATTCATTTATTTACCTCAGTATATGGACTCATGAATATTCATTTTTCTTTGGGTTACAATCTAATACTGTGTATGGAGAGTGTATTTCTACTGTTAATTATTAGTAAAATATTAATCCTCACCATTTATTGAGTGGTCATTAATTTTGATTGAAGGGCATACCAGTTGGCATTAAACCACTTTATTTGTCAGTGTTTTTAGGCAATTAAATGACCTCTGAGAGTGACTATTTTTAGTGAAACATGAGATTCACATATAAACAATTTAATTGACTAAAAATGTTCTCCCATCCTTCTCTTATTTTTGAAATTCTTCATCTGTTATTTTTTAGTGGCCAGATGAATCTTTGGAGATGGCGCCATTACTAAATATTAGTGTCAATCTCATCATTACTGTAAATAAAGTCACGTCTCTTTCATCTTTTGTGACATATAAAAAGGAAACAAGTTTTCAATTTTTCTGCTATATTTTTGTTATTATTTCAACTGGATTATAAAAACAGTATAAGGTAAATGAGAAGACCTGACAGTTTATCAATACATCTTGTTTTGGCATTAAACACCTCTGGGAAAACACATTGTTTTATTGCCAAATATCCAGCATATATGCAGGATATTGACCAGCATATACCCATTTTCTCCCCCATCCCCAACCCTGGTAACCAGGTTTCTACTCTCTACTTCTATATGTTCAACTTTTTTAGATTTCATATGTAATTGAGATCTTTCTGCTTGTTTTTTTCTGGTTTATTTTATTTACCTTAATGTCCCGCAGGCTAATCCATGTTGTTGCAAAGGGCAGGATCTCCGGTGGTAAGGCAGAATTATATATATATGTATGTATAGATAACTACATATACATATATAGTTACATGTACACATATACATGTATATGTATGAGGTCTTTCCAGAAGGTATCCAGCCATGCATGCAATATGAGAACTAGAGACATTTATTGAGGAAGATACAAGATACAAGAAACATCCTATATAGGACGATGACACCTTAGTCCTCTTCAAAGTAGGCACCTTGGGATCTCACACAGTTCTCCCAATTGCCATCAGCTGCCCCATCATATTTTCCTGAATTTCATCAGTAGTCTGAAATCTCTTCCCTTTCAAATGTGTTTTTAGTTTTGGAAAAAGCCAGAAGTCACAGGGCGCCAAATCCAGGCTGTAGGGAGGCTGAGTCACCTGGGTGATTTGATGTTTCACCAAAAAATTCTGCCCAAGACATGATACGTAAGAGGGCGCATTGTCATGATGAAGCTGCCAGTCACGAGTTGTCCATGGCTGTGGCCTTCTGAATCATCTGAAGAGTTTCTGTGGAGGAATGTTCAATCTTAATGCAAAATTTGATGCGGTTTGTTGCTCTAGCACTCAGTTATTTTGAATGCAATGGTCACACAGTACACAGTGGCGTTTACCATCCCCACTGACTAGTACAGTGAAGTCATCATTGTTTGTGTGCACATTCCAGTCCACTCTCCTTGACTTTCAGGTTATATGGATGTTGTACAAACCATTTTCATTATATTAACAATGGCTGGACTTTTTCCACACAGACTATATGTGTGTGTGTATAATATATATATATATAAAATATATATATACAGTCTATGTATATTACATATATTACATGTATAATATATATAATAATGATGATGAGCACTTTAGGTATTTCCATATCTTGGTTATTGTTAATAGTGCTACAGTGAACATGGAAGCACAGATATCTCCTTGAGGTAGATTTTACTTCCTTTGGGTATGTATCTAAAAGAGAGAATTGCTGGATCATATGGTAGGTTAATTTTAGACTTTCAAGGAGTTTCCATATTGTTTTCTATAATGGCTTTAACAATTTATGTTCCCTCCAACAGTATATAAGATTCCCGTTTTCTTGAAATCCTCGCCAACACATTATTATTATTATTTTGTAATAGCCACTCTAATAGGTTAGAGATGGTATCCATTTGTGTCTTTGATTGTTTTTTCCTGATAATTGGAGGTGTTGTGAATGTTTTCCTGTATCTATTGACCATTTGTGTGTCTTCTTTGGAAAAATGTCTGAGTTTTTGCCTATTTTTAGTTGAGTTTTGTTATTTAATTGTGTGAATTCCTTATATATTTTGGATATTAACTCCTTATAGGCATATAGTTTTCAAATATTTTCTCCCATTCTGTAGGTTTTCTTTTCATTTTGTTGATTGTTCCCTTTGTTGTGCAGAGGATTCTTAGTTTAATAACCCACTTGTGTATTTTTGCATGTGTTAAGCCTGTGCTTTCAGTGCTAATTCCAAAGAATCATTGTCCTAACCAATGTCGAGGAGGTTTTTTTTCTATGTCTTCTTCTAGGAGATGGTTTTAGTTTTTACTTTTAAGCCTTTAGTTCATTTTGAGTTGAATTTTTGTGTATGGAGCAAGATAATGGTTTGATTTAATTTGTTTTTATGTGGTTATCCAGTTTTAGCAGCACCATTTATTGAAGAGTCTAAAATTTTTCTATTGTGTATTCACAGCATCTTTGTCAAAAATTAGCTGGTCATATACGCTTGGTTTTAATTCTGGACTTTCTCTTCTGTGCCATTGGTCTATGTGTTTGTTTTTATTCCAGTGCCATATTGTTTTAATTGCTTTAGTTGTGTAATGTAATTTAATATTAGGAAATGTGATATTTCCAACTCTCTTCTTTTGTATTAAGATTTCTTGGGCTATTTACAGTATTTTCCTTTTTTCTTTCTTTTTAATATATTGTATTGACTATGCTATTACAGTTGTCCCATTTTTTCCTCTTCTTTATTTCCCTCCACCCTACACCCCCCTCCAACCACCATCCTCCCCTACTCAGTTCATGTCCATGGGTCATACATATAAGTTCTTTGGCTTATCCATTTTCTATACTATTTTAACCTCCCCCTGTCTATTTTGTACCTACCATTTATGCTTCTTATTCCCTGTACCTGTTCCTCATTCTACCCCTCCCGCTCCCTACTGAAAACCCTCTATGTGATCTCTGTTTATGTGATTTCATTCCTGTTTTAGTTGTTTGCTTAGGTCATTTTTGTTTTTGTTTTTAGGTTTAGTTGTTGATAGTTGTGAGTTTGTTATTATTTCACTGTTCATATTTTTGATCATCTTCTATTTCTTAGATAAATCCCTTTAATATTTCATATGATAAGGGCTTGGTGAGATGAACTCCTTTAACTTGACCTTATCTGAGAAGCACTTTATCTGCCTTTCCATTCTGAATGATAGCTTTGCTGGATAGAGTGATCTTGGATGTAGGTCCTTGCCTTTCATGACTTTGAATACTTCTTTCCAGACCCTTCTTGCCTGTAAGGTTTCTTTTGAGAAATCAGCTGATAGTCTTATGAGAACTCCTTTGTAAGTAAGGAGTTCTCTTGCTGCTTTTAAGATTCTCTCCTTATCTTTAATCTTGGGTAATGTAACTATTTAGGGTATTTTCTATTTGTTGTGTGAGTGAATAAAATAGCAATTTTATCATCTAGTGGAAAACAGATGTAAATAGTACTGATGTCATCTTCTAATGAACGTTATCAGAATGAATTCCAAGTCAGTATCCCTTCCTGATCATTTTATTTGTACCAGGTTCAAATATATAAAAATATGGTATTGCCTTTCCCTAAAAATACACTTCAAAAAGAGATGCATTAATATGATTACAAATTAATCCTCAAATTATTTTTATTAAATCCTCATGGGAAAAATTCAAGTGTATACAATATTTATGGAGCTATTATTTGCTTTTATCTCCCTAGTATAGAACTTTTGGATAGATTATTATTACCTTCATACTGCTTCATAAATTCCCACACTTTTCCTCATCAATTTTACTACACTGTCATGTCGATGACCACAGTGGTCTGCAGGAAATTAGCTGTATCCAAAGTCTGTCTGACCCAGATTCAGAAATTTATGTGGCATATGGGTAATTTATCAAGGATATAGAAGTTCATTATATGTATTTGATATAACAACTCTTATTCTTCCACAATAACTTTATTTTTATTCATTTTTCATATCAAATTTTATGCCTTTGATATGTGACTATAACATAATACTTCTTTGGTTTTTCTCTTTTTTGAATCTAGATGAGTTTTAAATCAGTAAGTAAATAAACAACATATCTGAAATTATAGAAAACATGAGTATTCTATAGTGATTATGCAACTCGATTTTACTTATTTTTTGGTTGTATTCATTCCTGTAGTATATCTTTCATTAACACTTTATGAAATTGAATCAAACTGAAGAAACTGGAGCAAAGACTAATTAGAGGAAGATAGTGAAATTCACTTCTACATATAAATTTTTATTACTGAGATTAAATAGAACTGTTTTGTATCAATAAAAACAGACATATATTTGTTTGTCTATGTATTATTTGGTTATAATACAAGCCTGAAGAGTATCTAGGGATAAAAAAATAAGAGAGCTGTGATTTTTATCTAAAACATCTAAATAAATGTCTTCCTGTTTTATTTTTAGGGCATTATTATTTGCTTCTATTTTCCCCCAGAAGGCAACAATGAAACAGAAAAAAAATCAGGATAAAAGTGAGACCTTCTGGGCAGGAGCAACAAGAGTCACAGATACATAGCCATAAAATTATTCATTTTAGTGGCCAGGATTTTACTCAAAGTATACTATAACGTGCCTAATGCAGAGTTAGGATTTAATAGTGCTATACTTTCTTCATGTTATATGGAATTGTCCATTTTATCTTTAAATGTTCATTAAAATATTATATCACCCATTAATTACTTTATGTTCATAAGTTCTGAACATCTTTTTATAGTAACTCTTTTGGGAAATTTCCCTTGATATTTTTCCAATTGCCCTATTGCTCACAGTTTCTAGATATTCAAGATCCTGTTTTTAAGATATGTTTATAATGATAAAAGGCAAGTGGACAGAAAGCATGATTTTCTCTTGCAATTTGTGGAGTCATTATCATCACATAATAATAGACCATTACTTCCTTATACTTACATTTCTCAATGGACTGGCTTCAATTTTCAACAAATTTTGTAGTTATGCCTGGTGATATTATATGCAGGGTATTCTGAAAGTATCACTGTAGTCCCTTTGCTCTATTTTTAATTTTGCCAATTGAAATTAACATTCCATATTATTTTGTATTAATTTCAGGTGTACAGCATAGAGATTATACAATCAGATACTTTACGAAGTGTCCCCCTCAATATTTCTAGTGTCCAGCTGGCACCATGCGTAGTCATTACAATGCTTTTAACCATATTCTCCAAGCTGTACTTTACATCCCCATGTGCAGTCCTATTACTTTAATAATCTTAAATATACAAATGCGACAAGTGTACCACTTTAAAAATAATTAAATTTAGTGTATACTTATTTAATTTTTAATGTTGAATAATTTAATATAATTTATTGTTTTGAGAAATGTTAAGTTTATAGAAAAATTGAGCAGAAAGTACAGTTTCCATGTACCTCCCACAACCATGTTTGGACTCCCCTATTCCTAACATCTTACATTAGTATGATTCATTCCTTACAACTGATAAGATAATATTCATACTTCATTTTTAAATTAAGTTTATAGTTTACATTAGGATTTATTCCTTGTGCAATATATTGTAAGGGTTTTGACTAATGTATCATGACATACTCACCACTACTATCACATACAGAAAATTTTCACTGCTCTGAAAATGCTTTGTGTTTCACCGATTCATTTCCCCTTATTTCTCAAACTCCTGACAACCAATATTTTCACTGTCCCATAGTTTTGCTTTTCCACAATGTCACATACTTGAAATCATACAGTATGTAGCACTTTCAGATTGGTTTCTTTCACTTAGTAATAGGCATTTAAGTTTTCTCAACATCTTTCTGGGCTTAATAGTTCATTTCATTTTATCACTGAATAATATTATATGGATGTACCACAGTTTGCTAATTTGTTCATTTACTGAAGGACATCTTGGTTGCTTCCAAGCTTGGGCAGTTATATAGAAAGCTTCTATAAACATTTGTGTGAAGGTTTTTGTGTGGATATAAGCTCTCAGTTCAGTTGAAATATAGCCAGTGAGCATGACTGCTCACTCAGGTAGTAAAAAAAAAAGTTTTGTAACAAATCGTTCAAACTTCTTTCCAAAGTAGTTGTACCATTCTGCAGACCATAAGCAATGAACGAGAGTTCCTATTGCTCAAAACCTTCTCCTGCATTTGGTGTTATCAGTGTTTTGATTTTAGCCATTCTAACTGGTATTATTAATATCTCATTGTTTTAATTCACATTTTCCTAATGACATATGGTATTGAGCATTTTTCATATACTATTTGTCATATGTATAATACATCCTTTTTGAAGTGTCTTTTCAGATCTTTTGCCCATTTGTTAATTTCATTGTGATTTTTAATTTTGAAATTTAAGAGTTCTTTCTGTAGATAGCAGTCCTTAATCACGCATAGTTTTAAAAATGTATTCCCCCAGTATGTGGCACGCCATTTTATTTTCTTAACAATATCTTTAGCAAAGCAGAAGTTTTTAATTTTAATGAAGTCCAATTTACCAATTTTTTTCTCTATATAATTTATTTTGTTATTTGATTTATGAAGTCATAGCCAAACCCAAGGTCACATAGATTTTTCTCCTAAATTATCTTCTTTGAGTTTTCTTAGTGAGAAAAACGTATTTTAACTGGTATAAGATGGGGGTATATTACAGATTTTTTAAAAAAGATCTGGGGAATCAGAGTAAGAAAAGACAGAGATACCCGGCAAACTCAAATATGCAGATGAGTCTCAAAAGTGGATTTTGAGAAGGTGAATCCACTCCATACTTGGATCACTAACCTTAAGATTCAAATTTATTATGATGGAAACATCTGTCTGGGAAAACTGAGGTTACATTTCTATGTCTTCACTAGTAGAAAGCATTTTATCTGGATGGATATTTTCAAAAAGGCAGGCCGAATGTGTTAAGAGTCAGTTCCCTAACAGCTAGTCAGAAAAATGTCCAGAAAAAAAAAATCCATATTGTTCAATACACAGGAGAGACCACAGCCCCATAAAAATGGTAGTTTTTTAGTTTATAATAACATAAAACTGATAGTTCTTCAGAGACTTTTTTTTTTGGCTCTGACTTTTTACTAAAACCTGTGGAGGCATCTCTTGTTTTTTCCCTTTATGTGCTTCATTTGTGCAAGTTGAGCAAACAATCACAAAATGTATGGTGAGTGGTTGTTATAAAATATAATCAGGTACTTTCTAAAGAGCGCTAATTATATTTAGACTTTTTATAAGTTCTTAGGTTAAATGTGGACAGGAAAAGAAAAAAATTATTCAAAGCAAATGCCATTTGCCTAAATAACTATTCTTTATTCCATTCCAAGGCAAGTCCCTAATGACCAGCTATTAAAATGGACTTTCTAGCTATTAGGTAGGTAATGGATAAAAGGGAGTTTGAATGATTGATTCTGATGCTCAGTGGGGTTCATGGATTACTATCATTTATCCATCAAGAATTCTAAAACTACATGCTGTCTTCACATCAGTCATGGGTGAATATCATCTTGGCCTGTTTAATTTACTGGAAAACACTAATACACTAAGATTAATAGACATAGAACTTGAATTCTAAATCCTATTCCTTAACAGTAATGTAGCTACTATTACTCAGATCAAAACTGTGAGGTGAAAATTCACAAATCTTGAAAATATCAATTAAAATCTATACTGTTCTCAGAAACAAATAAAAAAGCATCCTTTAAGAATAGTCAACCCATGCTAGAAAATTCATTTGTTCACACTGGACATCATAACTCAAATATCCCCTCACCATACCTGTTTTGTATAATGGTCACATAAAATACTGTCAAATATTATATTGTCAAATATATATAATTGGGAATTTTTTTTACTTATTTGTAATTTCATGAAGAAATGAGTAATCTTCATTCCTTTAATACACTTTTATTTTGTGTTTACAATATTCTAAGTACTTATTTAGGTGTAAAAGTTACAAAGATAAATAAGCATAATTTCCACTATCCAAAAGCTTACATTTGGAAATGAGAGGAAGTGTAACATTATGGAAACCTGAAATTTCCATATAAAAGTATGAAGATATGACAAAAATCAAACAAACGATGTTAAATTTTACTGACACTAGGGAATGGCCTCAAACCAACATACACATTAAGGTAATTCTGGAGATAAACCAGAAGATAGAACAAGCTTCATGGAAGATTGACTCACAATTCTGTTTCCCAGGAAAATGGTGGGTAAGTCTTCCTCATATCCTGTTACTTATAGAGGCGAGAAGTCATATCATTTATGACAAGGACTTTTTCTCTGGGAACCCATTTAATACTATGTAAATCAACACATTTTTCAAATCATGGCAGCACAGAAAGAGGAATAGCCTGACTGTTTCATTCAGAAAATAATAATTGAAAAGTCTGTGTAAACCATGGTTTGTGTTGAGTGGGTGTATCAGTTTCCTAGGGTTGCCATAACAAAGTACCACAAACTGTCTGGCTTAAAGCAAGAGAAACTTAGTGTTTCACGGTTCTGGAGGTTAGATAGCAAAAAGAAAGGTGTTTTTAGGGCCACGCTCCCTGTAAAACCTGTATGGGCAAATCTTTCTTTGCCTCTTCCTCGTTTCTAGTGGTTTGTCAGCAATCTGTGCTGTATCGTAATTTCAGCGACAGCATCGAATTCTCTGCCTCCATTGCCCTGAGCTATTTTTCCTATGTGTCTTCACATAGTGTTTTTCACTTATTACCAGAATTCCAATCATATTGAATTAGAGCTAACCCTAATGACCTCATCTTAATATAACTACATCTGCAAAGATTCTATTTCCAAAAAGGTCACATTCACAGATACCCAGGTTAGGACATCAACATGTCCTTTAAACTGCAAATGGTGAGTTTTCATTCTTGTTGAAGACTTATTCTGCTATATGAAAAGATCTTTTATTAAATGACAATCATAATAAGGTGGAGTCTCTTCCTCTCCTTAGTGATAGATTACAGTAAATCCATCATATCTAGTTGAGACTAGGGTATGTACCATTACATCATTAATAAGATAGAATCTTAATACTAATTTTAAGAAAGCACACAACAAAAATTTTTAAAAATAATAAAGTAGAAATTAATTATAGTAAAGCAGGCATAAGTATAATGAAATACAAAACAAAAAATATTGAAAAAGATAAATCAATAAAACGCTGGTTTAGGTGCTCGACTAAAAAATAGAGATCAAGATTTGAGATTTAGAAATGAAATCAGATTTAACCACAGAAATAGATAAATTGATAGATTTTGAAGAGAATACTACCTGTAAACTCTAGGGCAAGAAATTTAAAATCTGAAGGAAGTAGATAAATTTTTTTAGTGTGACTTAAAATACCACCATTGACATAAGAAGGACAAATAATTTGATAAATCTATTACCATAAAATAAATTGTGAAGCTGATTAAAAGTTTCTTCTTTGAAAAAACACTGATAGATCATTTTACAGGTGGGTTCTCCCTAATTTTTAAATGGTATTAAATCTGATATAATTAAAAACATTCAGGAGTATAAAAGACATAAGTTCTTCCTAATTGACTTTTTAAACCTAAATAACTCCTGGCTGGTGAAGCTCAGTGCAGTGGATTGGGTGCCAACCTGTGAACCAGAAGGTCACAGGTTCAATTCCTGGTCAGGGCACATGCTTGGGTTGTGGGCCAGGTCCCCAGTTGGGGTGAGCAGGAGGCAACCAATCAATGTTTCTCTCCCTCTCTTTCTCTCTCCCTTCTCTCTCTGAAAATAAATAAATAAAATCTTGAAAAAAAAACCCTAAATAACAACATTTAATAACCATGTGATAAATACAACTCAGTAAAAGAAAACAACTGACTACTTACATATGATTATGGATTCAAAATAAAATAAAAGCAAACAGTGCAACTTATCAATATATTATCAGGATTTATTCTAAGACTTCAAAAGTGAATCATCTTTAGGGACGTTAACAATATAATGCATTGTATTAATAAATTATAGAAGACAAACCATGTAGTTTTATCAAAGATGCTACAGGAAACACTTGAGAATATTCAGCCAAGGACATTCATGAAAAAAAAAAACAATTGAATGACTGATGATAATTTGTATCTCATGATAAAATTGTATATCTGAATTTTTATCTGCATCTTACTTTTATTGTGTGCACAATTATTTTTGGCTTGGATTAAGGAATGGTTGATATTCAGAGATATCAGGAAAAAATAATGACTTAGCTATTTTTCTGTGTGAAGCACCAAACGTTGCAGCCAAGACTAAAGCAGTTTTGACTCAATTCTGACTTCAAAGATACTCTTTGGACATTCCTACTGAAACCTAAGGTTGTGTTCATGTCTTACTTCCTTCTGGCTGTGTAAATGAGGTGGAAAACACATCCTCTCTCATGTGATAAACACATATGTCTGATTTTTAAATTGAAGTTTATTTCCACCAAAATGTAAGCTTTGCTTTTCAAGAAGGCTCTTCCCACCCCTAAGAGGGTTAATCACTCACTACTAATCATTTAATGCTAACTTAGTTCTTTGGAACATTTTTACATGTAACATTCTGCATGGCAATACTTAGTTTCTGAATTTATTGTTCTCATCAGACTCTGAGTTCATTAAGATAAAAATTAATACACTGTGGAAGTTCAATACATTATTACTGAGGAAAATATAAACTGAGAAAACTAAATCGAGGAATTCACCTTTTTAGTACTGAATAAAAGTGATCTGTTTAATCCATGCTATACAGAGACATTTCAAATGCTGAACAGACTCCTGTAACAGAAGTAATCAAAATATACTATAAAACTTGTAAATAAAGTATAAAAATTCCCTAACTTGGGAGAACAATGGATAAGGGCAGAAAATTCCCCTTTGTAACTTTGAGGAATGAAAATACTTAATCACTTGCCATAGGTAAAATTACTCCTTACTCAATCTACCTTGCAATTTTCAGACAGAGGGAATTTGCTGGCCATCATATCATTTAAGAATTATCCCATGTGCTTTCATCTGTCATTTGAAAAAGAGTCAATTGATTATGACAGATAGGTGTAAAAATCTGTCACGGTTCTGATAGGTCAAGGAGGGAAAAGCTTGATAAATGCCGTGAGACAGGATGTCTTGATGATTATTTTCCCAAAGTTACTCAATTGTGTACTGGGTACTTACCATAATTTATTCTAGGAAAATTATTATTGCCTACTAATCAAATAGATTTTACTTCATTTTCTGACTGAAAATGTCAATGATAATTTCATGCCTGAAATGATTATATATAGCAACAGAGAAAGAGACCTAATAAAATCATCAAGTTTATAGTTTTCACTCTTAAAAACTATTGATATTCCAAGATTTATCTCTACCTTATCAGTATCAATATTATATGTATCTTAAATGTGTAAATATAAAAAATGACTATCTTATGACTATATCAGGTAAACATTCTTTTAATATTTTATATTAATTTAATAGCACTCCTTAATTATTTTCACAAAACTCATTTTTAAAAAATCACTGGAAAGTTAATTATACCTGTATAATTTTTCTGATTTATAAATTGCATTTTTCTGCCAGAATGATTAAATCATATGAGAAGTCAAATAGAATAAAATGCAATTTTTAATATGTTTTTTAATGTATACAATCTATTAGCCTGGTGTAATTCAGACCAACAAAATAGAAAGGAGTTTTACATGGAAAGAAGTCTTAGTCTTACATACGTCAGCTTCAATCATCCTTCTATTTTGGACAATGTCTCTCTTTTCACAGAATCTCTGTCTCTCAAAAGATAGCCTCTTTAGCTTCCTCTGTATTCAAGAGGTAAAAAAAAAAAATATATAGGAGGGGAATCTTTTCATATCTTTCCTTAACCTTGCGTGCTGTGCTGACCCAGAACCAACTGCCTTCAGATCCCTCGCCCGCCTTCCATGCTCGGTTTGGCGCAGCCCCAGGCCTGACCTCTGCCCAGTGGGTTTCCTGGGCCTCACTTTCAGCTGGCTCCACTTTGTTTGGAGTTAGCGAGAGATGATAGAGTAGTGGTTCCTCAAAAAATTAAATGTAGAACCACATGAGCCAGGATTTCCTCTTCTGAGTGTTTATCCAAAAGAAATAAAAAACACCAATTCAGCCCTGGCTTGTGTAGCTCAGTGGATTGAGCGCGGGCTGCGAACCAAAGTGTCATCAGTTCGATTCCCAGTCAGGGCACATGCCTGGGTTGCGAGCCAGATGCCACATGAGAGGCAACCACACATTGATATTTCTTTCTCTCTTTCTCCCTCCCTTCCCTCTCTAAAAATTAAATAAATAAATAAATAAATAAATAAATCTTTAAAAAAAACACCAATTCAAAAATATATCTGCATCTGTATATTCATTGCAGCATTGTTTACAATAGCTATAATGTTCTTTGTTTTTGTGTCTGTTTTTACATACAAAACTTTTCGTGGTAATACTTTGTTTATATGTATACATATATACATATATGTGTGTGTGTGGGTATGTATATATGTATATATCCTATTTTTCTCACCAGACTCTGAGTTCATTAAAATAAAAGTGAATGCACTGTGGAAGTTCAATGCATTATTATGGATAAGAAAATAGGATACACACACATATACATATGTATGCACACACAATGGATATATGTACACACAATATTAGGGTGATTCCAGCCCTTGGACTTCCAATCTTCTCTTTTTCGCAGCAGCTTATGAATCATACTGTTTTTTTCTGCTACTGCTAATCTCGGAGTATTCTCAGTTTCCCCCTTTGTCTTCTTAGCTCTTCCATAACCTGGAAAATACTTCTCTATTAAATTACTCATATTTTAACCACTTTGAGTACTTATGACCCATATTTCATTCTGGAAGACTTTGAATAACATACACTCCCACTCAAATATTTGTCACAGTAGCCTTGAGTGTCAAGTTGGAACATATTTTAAGGCTGTACTGTGCCTAAGGTTCAATGCTGGAATCAATTGTGAATGCATGCCATGGGTGAGAACATTGTATGTCCCTGCTCACATGCCATACAACTGCCATAGTAGCCAGTCTGAGTTACACCTTGGTATTACCATTTGCCATCATAAGTTTTTACCTTATTAAGTATAATCTTATTTAAAAAGTCTGTCCTTCAAAGACCACATCTTTTATAAAACATACATTTTATTATAAAAGTTTTTGAAATTAAAGGCCCTCATTGCCTTAAATACAAGTATTCTTAAACTCATAAAATCAGGCTTCCACATTTGGGCAAGTGTTGGAAATGAGATGAGAACCTGTATCAGCTGTGTCAGTGTCCTTTTGCTGCTGTAACACGTTACCACAAATTTAGTCAATTAAAACAGCTTGAATTTACCAAATATGTCCTGGAGCACAGATGTCTCCTGGACAAAAATCAAGGTGTCTGTAGGGTGGTTTCCATTGGGAGGCTCTGAGGGACTACGTGTTTGTCACCTTTTCAAGCTCCCGGAGGCCGTCCACGTTTGTTGGTTCGTCGAGTCACTTTCGTTTTCAAACTTAGCAATTCCATCACTCTGACCTCTGCTTCTGTCCTCGCATACCCTCCTCTGATTCTGGTCCTCTTCTCTATTTCGTACAAGGACGCTTGTGATTACATTGAACCTACCCAGATGAGAAGAATGATCTGCCGATTTGAGAAACCTTACTTTAGTTACATCTGCAAAGACTCTTTTACCGTCTAAAGTGACGTATTCACAGGTTCAAGGGATTCGGAGGACATGGGCATTTTTGAGGGGCCACTATTCCATCTACCACAGAATCCAAATCTACCAAGGGTGTCCAACCTTTTGGTGTCTCTGGACCACACTGGAAGAAGAGTTGTCTTGGGCCACACATTAAACACACAGACACTGGTGGAAACTGATAGGCAAAAAAATGGTTTTAAGTAAATTTATGATTTTGTGTTGGGCTGCATCCATAGCCATCCTGGGCTGCATGCAGCCTGTGGGTCATGGCTTGAACATTTCTGACAGGTACTTGGCCTCTGTGGAAGAATAGCCTGCCCATTGTTATAATATGTGATAGAACTCAGTCTAACTTCTTAATGTATATGAACATAACTGTTCTTGTCCTTGCTAGAGAATCTGAGGCAAGAATTATTTCTTTCTAGAATTAAGATAGAATTGATACTCTGAATTTGTTTCAGCATTTCTGTTACTTATAATATTTCCTCTGCTTATTTCTCTGCAAGATATTGTAAATAATTGATATTATTTATTTCCTAAATGTTTGGTAGACCTTGGCAGTGAGCCCATCTAGGCCTGGTGCTTTCTGTTTTGGAAAGTTATTAATTATTGATTTTATTTCTTTCACAGATAAGGGCTTATTCAGATTGTCTATTTTTTCTTGTGTGAGTTTTGGCAGATAGAATCTTTTAAGAAATTGGTCCATTTTATCTAGGTTATCAAATTTGTGGACTTAGAGTTGTTCACATTTCTTTATTATCATTTTAATGTATATAGGATCAGTGGTATTCCCTCTTTCATTTATATAATAACAAATTCTGTCCTGTTTTGACTTAGTCTAGCTAGGCTCTCATAGATTTTATTGATCTTTTTAAAAAAATCAGCTTTTATTTCATTGACTTTCTCTATTTTTCTCTGTTTTTAATTTTATTCAATTCTATTCCAATTCTTATTGTTACTCTTCTTCGGTTTACTTAGGATTTAAGTTCCTCTCCTTTTTCAGTTTTTATCAAACATACTGCACCACATGCAGTGCAAAATACCTTATAGTAAAATGATATAAGCCTATATACATACAAACACATATATGTATACACATAGACATATATATGTATTTCCTAAGCTGTGTTCCTAATTCATAAAGTATGTATCATTGTAGACATGCAAACATGTACAATCAAATGCAGTTGCTTTGAGCAGGGTAGTGTAGCTACCAAAATGAGAATCAAGGAAACAAGCCTATGTTAATAAATGTCTACAGCTGAGGTAAGACCTTTGGACAGTTATAAATATCACCCCATTGGATTTTCACAGATTAGTTAATTTTAGAGAACAGTGCTTAGAAAATAACAAAGCTCAGATTTGAACACAAGTTTCCCGACTTCAAAATCCACTGTATTTCCACCCGTGAAACCTACATCCCACATACGCAGCCCAAGGTCATGTTCCATCTAGCAGGAAATAGTGATGATTGTGACCTGTGTTTAGTAAGATTTAAATTACATAACTCCTTGCTGTCTTAAAATTAATCTTGGGTCCCTAGACAAGCCAACAGCTAGCATCACTCCCAAATTCATTATGTAAACAAAAGAGATTATTGTTATTGTATTTTAATGTAAATATTGCTTAAAGACTCTAATTCAATTTAAACCTGGGAAGGTAATTTTGCATGGTGTTTGAGAGGATGGTCCTTTGTGCTTTGCTGTATTGGATATGGGGAGATTACATGATTTAGGATTTTGGCAGAACTGGACACTTGATGTGGCCAAAACTATGCTACAGTCAGAAAAGGGGGAACCAGACTATAAATGCAACATTGTGAAATGTTCTAATATAACTGTAACTCTAAGAGTAGGATAAAAATAAATGAACTATAAAGACATATTTTAAGGAAAGATGTTAAAATTGTCAATATGCAGGCCTGGCTGGTGTGGCTCAGTGGATTGAGCACCAGCCTGCAGACTAAAAGGTCACTAGTTTGATTCCCAGTAAGGACACATGCCTGGGTTGCAAGCCAGGTCCCCAGGAGCAGGTGCACGAGAGGCAGCCACACATTGATGTTTCCTTCTCTTTCTCCTGCTCTTTCCTTTTCTAAAAATAAATAAATAAAATATTTTTAAAAATTATCAACATGCAGTACAATGTCATCTTGAATTACATTGTCTGTAATTTCTGCCACTCCAGCATAAAAGGATTATTTCAGAAAAAAAGGAACCAGAAAGTTCTTCAACTGTTGAAACATAAAGAACTGAAAATATGTTCACTGAGTCTCCACATTATGCTTTTCTAACAATCTGCATGTCATCAGCAACTTCAGAGGGAAATAAACACTCATGTGGAATGATAAAGAATAAATACTGAAGGTTGATCAAGAGTAATATTAGTCTCCTGGAATATGCTCTTTCTCTGAGAGATTCCCAAAGCACTTTGAAAATCTCAGTAAAATCAATAAAATTAAGTTACTGAATTTAGTTTCTAAAAGCTAAGTAGCAAAACATGGCTCTGAAAACTTTAAGAAAAGTGATGCCTGATAAATAATATTTAAAATTCCAGAAAGGTTTGCTTTTCTTTTTATCTACTTGTGGGATGAGGAAATTTCAAGGCAAAGGGGTGCTTGTAATTGTTACCAAAGTAAAATGAGCATAAACAAAGAAATATAATTTAATTAATGAAAGTAATTGAGCCAGAGGTAATCATCTGATCTTTCACAGAAATCTTTGAGGTGTCATTATTCTTTCCACAGTACATAAAATAAGAATTCAATCTAATCTTACCAAGATGGTTAGGGCTAGGGTAATCCTAGCTAATAACTCAGTTACAAGTTTTGTGCCTTTTAGTTTTTTTTATTTTTTAACATTGCATTTATTTAAACTTCAGAGCACAAGGATTCACTTAATTGTATAGAATCAACTAGTATGTGAGGTTGGTCCAGAAGGTATCCAGTCATGTAGTATGAAAAAATGGAGACATTTATTGAAGAAGATACAGGATACAAGAAATATTGTACATAGGACAATGACACCACAGCCCCCTTCAAAGTAGGCACCTTGGGACCTCACACAACTCTTCCAGTCTCTATCAGCTGCCCTGTCCTATTTTCCTGCAATCTCATTGACAGCCTGAATCTCTTCTCTTTCAAAGGTGATTTTAGTTTTGGGAAAAGCCAGAGGTTGCAGGGCATCAAATCTGGGCTGTAGAGGTCAGAGTCATCTGGGTGATTTGATGTTTTGCAAAAAAAAAAAAAAAACTCTGTACAAGATGTGAAACGTGAGTAGGTGCCTTATTGTGATGAATCTGCCAATCACCAGTTGCTCATAGCTGCAGCCTCTGAATCATCCAAATACTTTCTGTGGAGGAATGTTCAAGCTTAACACAAAATTTGATGCAGATTTGTTGCTCTACCCCCGCAGTCATTTTGAATGTGTTGGCCACACAGTACACATGCTCACTCAACAGCGTCTACTGCCCCCACTGATTAGTACAATGAAGTTGTCATTGTTCACACATGCACATTTGAGTCCACTCTCCTTGGCTGCCAGGTTACATGGATGTCATGCAAACCATTCTCATGATATTAACAATAGCTGGACTTTTTCTGGACAGACCTCACATAGGTTTCAATATTTGGTCCCAAGGCTATACCTCGTATCAAATATGGGAGGATTAATATGCTAATTTATAGTTTATTTCTTTTGCCACAAAAGAAAAAAAAATTTAAGTGTTACTAATTATTTTGGTTAAATATCTGTAAGACTATTTATATGAATCTTAAATTAGTAGTAAATTTAGAAATGTACATTTTTACTTTGAAATAAATATGGTCATAAAATTCTTCATATGGAAATTGATAAAAAATATTTGTTAAAGATTACATTTGCAGGGTGTTCAGAAAATGTAAGAAAGCTTTTATTAGTACAATAATAACTGTGTCAACATTCTGTATGCCAAAAAGTAGTTCTCGTTGCATCTTGGAGGCTGACAACTGACTTCAGCTGGTGTCAGAAGAGAACAAAGCACATTCAAGGAAAATTGAACAGCATTACAACTTTAGTTTGCTGGTGCAGTTGGAAAAAGATGTTTCCTAGAAATAAAATGTTCAAAAGGGATCTAAGTTGGAGAAATTCCATAATGATAAACGAAGTTGTATGGTCTCTCCGTGGGCCAAATTGTTAAATATTTTTATATTTTAATTGGTATTTGATTTAAAACTCCTAGCACAAATAAAAATCTTAAAGGAGAAGTTTAAAAGTACAAATTGAATATTTCTATCATATAAAATTTGGCCTTACTAGTTCTTTTGAACTATGTAACCATTTTTATCATTATTAGAAAATACTTTATTGACTCTCTAAAATGAACATATTGTAGTAAAATCATACAAATTACATGCTCACCTGAGTCAGCTTCAAAATAATGTTCAAATAAGCTGACACGTTTATGACCAATGTAAGTGCCAGGGAGCAAACCTTTGTTCAGTGCTTATTTTCATCTTCTTATTGTTAACTGTAAATAAAACATTAACAATGTTTTAAAATCTACAATCTTCCAGTTAGTATTAAAAATAGGACTACACACACTTTGCTGTACTCTGTATACAGTACAAGTGGCAAGACCCTGAAAGGATTTATAATTGTGTCTGAAAAATGACATGATTCGCTGGCTGAGGGAATTAAGGACATGACATTTCCTCAGATGTTTTGTTCAATGTCAGGTATATAAAACTGGAATTAATTCAGATAACAATGAAGAAGAATTCAAGAGACTCTAAGCTTTTCAACAAGACACATGACGGAAGGTAGCATGGTATTTTAAAATAGCCAAGATGGGCTCACAGGGGAATTAAGTGTATCTCCTCAGTATGTGGAAGCCTGTCATCAGTAAGGGGATTAATGTCTGCTTTAGATATGTATTTCAAATATAGAGTTGTGTTTAAGTGAAGGCAGGGTTTTGTGCCAAAGGGGTGCAAGTATGTTTGCTACCTGAGATAATGAGTATCCATTCCCCACAGGTGAGAACACATCAATTCTACGTATGTTAAAGAGGAATGTTTTGAAGGATATTTAACATTTATGTAGGTAGTATCTATCTGGTGCCATTTATTGGAATTAATTTGACTTTCTTACTCCATTTGAGCAACTAGTTGGCTCAAAATATAATATTGGCATGAGTGTACATGGGTGTATGTTCATAACTCATTCACTGCACTCACTGGATTGATGAAATCAGTGATTTGCAATGCCTGTATGAAGACTGAAAATTTGCTGATAGCATCTGCATGTTGAAATTTCTATAGGAAATTGACTAAACAGAACATGAATTCTTTTAAAAATCCAGGTATTTCTGACAAAGATCTTACATGTCCTTTATACACAATTGCAAATTAAAATCAAGGATGTTAAACATAATTCATTAGAAGAATAGCGTATCTTTTAGGTCAACCTTATATACATTGAAGTTTCAGCCCCAGCATGTGCCAGTTGTTGCCTATACTACTTAGGTGGATTATAAACAGGATTTAAGTGTGAAATAAAGTTAAATGAGATAAGTAATGGACCTAGTTAATATCTGACACATATTATGGATTCATAAATGTTAATTTTTCTTTAATTTAAAATGAAATTATTCTAATTCCAGCAGATTGAAATAACTATTTTTATTAATGGTCCATACATGTAAGGATATAATTCAAGTATGATTCATAAAATAATATCCACTACACTTACTTCAATTTATTTACCTCCCACCCCCCATCCATCCATGTCCTATGGATACTAGGCTAGGTTTATGGAAGCAAAAGCTGTTTATAACTATCTTATCCCTGCCCACTGAGTTATAACTAATAAATATGAACCACATTGCTTCAGACTGAATCCCAGTTACACCTAATTGAAGACAATGTAACTGGGACTGCAGGAGCATCCAGTACTCCACTCCACCTGAAACAGCTGACTCTGCCTTCCTGCTCAAACTACCTCCGCCTCTTAATCTCTCTTCAATTACACTTGACATTCAATATTATATTAGTTCAAACTACCACTTCTTAAAGCTGACAGAAAATTTACAATCCTCCTGTCAAAAATCCCTTTCATTTATGGAAGTCAGAACAGTTTGACAGAGATGAAGGAAGTCTCTAGTGCAGAGTGTTGGACTCTTGTCACAGATTCTGAGGGAAGGAAGAAATCAGAGAGGTTCTAATAACTAACTTAAAATACTCAGTGGTTGCTAGGACGTCAATGACAATTGTTTCTCTCGCCATGAGTAAATATGTTTTCCTTCTGTATGTGTGCTCTATGTAAATTATCTCCATCCCAAAATAATAAGCACAATTGTGTTATATTCTTACCAAGCCATTTGATTTGTGTCATAAAATATTTGGTTTTATTTCCATACATATGGTCTTCCAATTCTAAAATTTTCATTTTTATTAGTTTTTGCTGTTAGTAAAATGAAAGAAACTGCAATTGACTTTTCATCTATTTCTAGCATAAGAATTTTGAATTAATAGATTCACCCAAATATAGACAGTTTCTTAGATTTTAATTTAATATATAAAATCTGCATTATATATTTTCTGTATTACAAGTCCAGATATGTAATGATGGCCTAATTTAAATAAATATGTATTTCTATAATGTGCTGGAATTACTAAGCATCTGTATTTGTCAACAAGTATAAATCTTAGTTAAAATAATAAAAATAACCTCTTTAAAACCATATACCTTTTTCCCTGGGAAATATTATAACTTCTTATAATAAAAATATTTTTATTATTGAAAAATTTGAAATATTTGGAATTAGAGGAGAAATAAATGCATAGTGGTTTATAATATGACTACCTAGTGATTCTTCAGCCTCTACATACATTACTGAGATTAGAGTGTATAATTTTAAGCCTTCAAATACTGTTACGGCTTTTTCTCTCCTATTTCCTCTCTACTTTTTCCTTTTCTTTGTGTTTCTCTTTTTTCTTGAATTATTCAACCCCAAAGCCATTAGATGGGGGCAGAGCCACATGGATATCATTTGAGAGGTGTCCTGGCTCAGGATATCAGGACAAAGAAGCTGTTTGGCATAACGTGTACAAGTCAAGGAAGAGCTCAGCGTGCATCCACGTGGATAATTAATCTGGCTCCGGCTTTTGGAATGCTAGTGGAGTGAAGAGGGTACCCACCCAGGATATAGCTTCCTATGAGGAGTCAGAGTCTGAATAGACTCAGGAAGGCATCCCCCGCAGTGAGGGCTGTCTGAAACCAAGTAGACTAAAGAGATTGTGGACAGCCTGGTGCCGTTTGGCAGTGTTCAGGTGAGGGAAAGAGGGTGGCCCATGCCTGGAGGTATCCCAGCATGGGATAGCAGAGAGAAAGTATGGTGAAGAAAATGTCTCTTCAGGGGGTAAACCTATGGAGAGACATGCCCAGATGTAGTAGGTACATCATTGACTAAGTGTGGATTAGCAGACCCTGAGAGAGTTACAAAAGGCATTCATACTGGAAGGAGGCCTGGCATGTGGCATCAGATTCTGTGCTGGCTGGGGAGGCCCTCTGTGCAAATGGTTAGAGCACAACAGGGTGTGAGAGAGCAAGAAAGAGACAGAGGAGCAGAGGATACTGACAATTCAAGGGGGTGGCATGAGAATTTAAGGTGAGAAATGGGGTGATGGATTTTAAGTTGACCTAGCATGAAAAGGCAGAGGCTGAATGAGGGAGAGGAACATCCTTGTGGAGGTGTGGCCAGACAAGCAGTGTCAGAGCCCTAGCATAGTGAGGGGGGGCTTCACCTGGGGTGGTGCTGAAGAACACGGTTGTTGGAGCCCAGAGCTGTGAAGTGCTTCCCCAAGGAGCAAAAGCCCAAGGCAGAGATTCAGAGCTTCAGAGCCTGAGAAGGATCAGGAAGGTATCATATGGGATGAAAACCCCATGAAATGGTGACAGAACCTAAAATGTGGCGGAACCTTACCATAAGGGATTGCAGCCTAACAAAGTTGTTCGGAGTAAAGGGAACATCCAAAAGTGGGGGCAGCCAGTGTAAGGGGTATGAGCGCCTGCAGAACAAAGAGGATGCAAAGTCCCATCAGGCAGATGAAGGTGGCCATGCAGAAGGTTGGTCTGGCGTGAAAGGCTGAAGCCTTAATAAGAGCGATGAGAATGTTTACATGGGGAGGGAATGTCTGGGTGGGCACTAGAGCCTCTGTGGGGTGGTGAAGGGCTCTGGCAAAGGAAAAGGTTGTCAGGTTTAAGAGGATGGGTCAAATAATAAGCATATTAAAGGATAAACAAGGATAAACATATTCTTGCTGTTTAGGAAGAGAGTTATAAAAAGGAAGAAAATTACTGGATTGTCACTAGCAGTATCAGTATGAACTCATGGCTTTAAATATATAGAAACAGATGGAAAAATATAAATACAATTTCTGCTTCTGCCCATGAAGGAATACTTCGTAAAAGACATTCAGTGTATCATAGACAACTGGGCAATTAGACCAAAAAAGTTGTCAAAAATTATTCATAAACATTTGACAGGGGTAAATGCAGGAATTTCTTTCTTGAAACCATATTAATCTTTCTTTGACCTCTTTCTACATAGGAATTCCCTGATCTTTCTCAGGCTGTGAAGCCCTTTGCAACCTTTGGGCTCTACTTGGTGTGATGTTCCTCACCAGATTAGCACAACTTTAAGCCTGGAGACAAAGTCTACTAGGGGTGTCCAACCTTTTGGCATCTCTGGTTTCACTCGGTTTCACTCATGATTTTGTACATCCTATGGGTATTGACAAGGGCCCCGAGTGGGCCACACTGGAAGAAGAGTAGTCTTGGGCCACACATTAAATACACAAACATTAATGAAAACTAAAAAAATCTCATAATGATTTAAGTATATTTATGATTTTGTGTTAGGCTACATTCATAGCCATCCTGGGCTGCATGTGGCCCACAGGCTGTGGGTTGGACAACCCTGGTACTAAGATAGTGGAAGTCAGTAAAATGAAAAAATGACAGTTTCCCCTGCCCCAGGGAATGATGCTGAATCAGCTGTACATGCACATGCAAAAAAATGAATTTAGACACAGGCTTTACACACTTCACAAATTTAAGTCAGATAGATGATAGAGCTAATATAAAATGCAAAATTACAAAATTACTGGAAGATAATGTAGAGAAATCTAGATGGCCTTGGATATGGCAATAACTTTTTATATATAAGTCCAAAGACACCATTGATGAAAGAAAGTGTAAGAACTCAATCTGAAAAGCTGACATACTGTATGATTCCAATACTATGATGTTCTAGAAAAGGCAAAACTATGAAGACAGTGAAAGCATCAGTGGGTGCCAGGGTTGAGGGAGAGGGATGAATAGGTGGAGCACACAGATTTTTTTAGGGCAGTGAAAATATTCCGTATTATGTTATAATGGTGGATATATGTCATAATACATTTGTCAATACCCATAGGATGTACAAAATCATGAGTGAAACCGAGTGTAATCTATAATCTTTGGGCGATAATGTTGTGTCAGTGTAGCTTCGTAGATTATAACAAACATACTACTCTGATACTGGGTGTTAGTAGTGGGGGAACTTCGCATATTCCAGCATAGGCATATGGAAAATCTCTGCACTTTCCACTAAGTTTTGCTGTGAAGCAAACACTGCTGTAAAAATATACACTCTATTACAAAAAAATTCAGCTGAGGCCGAAGCAAAAAGATGATGATGCACACGTGGTTTCAGACACACACAGAAGGGAAACATATGGTGACAGCTGCAAAAGTGAGGGAGGGCAAAGTGACAGAATAGTACCCTAAGAGCCTTAAATTTATATGAGAACACAGTATTTTTTGCAAGTGAAATGTGATGAATTGAAAATGCATAATGTAACTCTAGAAAAATCACTAAAATTTAAACAAGGAAATTAGTTAAATAGCCAGTGGTTAACAAAATATGCAATACAAATTAATTAAAAACACATGGAAAATAAAAATGGGGAGGGTGCAAAGACCAGATAAAACAAATTTGAATCAAATGGCAAAATTTATGGTAAGGTTGGATATTTATATTTATGTATAAATGTATTGATAACCAGAAAATGTTCTAAGGGTTTAAACACTGTAATTAAAAGGTAGATGTAATCAAACTTGGTGAAAGAGCTGAGCACAATGATATGCTGCTTACAAGAAAACCATCGTAGATATATATTTTAAGTCATAATTAGAAAGTCAAAGTTTAGAAAGCAACATCCTATGCAAACACTAATCATAACAAAGTTGTAATGCATATATTAGTATCAGAAAAATGTGGCTGAAAAATATGAATATTCTATGCATAAAAAGGAGTATTTCATAATAATGTTCATTTGTTAAGGCATGACAATCCTTAAATATGTATGTACCTAATGCAAAAATTTCAAAGTAAATGAATCAATAAATGATGGACTTAAACAAATGCTAAAGTCATCCAGCTATGGTTAACAGGGGCCAAATTTATCCTTAAACAACTAGAAGGTGGACATAATATATAAAGCACAATTTTGAGACATTGGAAAATGGTTAGTTTAGGGCTCTGATCCTTGGCAAATAGAATAAAAGTGAGTGGAGTGTTATGATTCCCCAGCCTTCTGCTTGTGGCTAGTGTGTGGTCTGGAGTGCAGTGAAGAACAACTGAAAAATGTTTCTGTGATTTTGTAGAATTGGAAAGACTAAGATTGGCATTTAGAGGGGCAGGCACAGGTAGGATGTGCATGGCATAGCTTCTAACACAGGATAAAGCAAGCTTCTTTCCCTCCAGACCTTCACTGTACTAAAAGTTTGATAGTGTTGAAAAAGGAAAAAAAGAATAATAGAGCTTATAATTTTATCTAGTTATATAACATAAAATGCAGTCATTTAAACTGTTCATATCATTCACTCATAAAATATTTGCCATCTTCTGCACTGTCATTTGTTTTTATAGGAGGGCAGTACACACAGATTGCATACCCTGATTGTGATGCCCGTGGTTGCAGGCAGGTGGACTGAGTTGTAAGAAAGCAGCTTGCTCACTATCAACATGTATAAACCATGGCTGAGTAGCTGCAGTGTAATGATAGGCTTAGTAAGTTATTTGACCATAAATTTAATGTTAAGAAATAAGAACATGGCAAGGCTGTGGTCATTGAACTATAATCCGTAGGTCTGGGGCAGCAAAACAAACCTTGCTCTTTTCTGCTTCCTTAACACATTTTCAGTGAGTCCGCCAGTCGTGAGCACTTCACTTGCAGTGACAGCAACACACGAGAACATTTAGAAGAGAACTTCCATCTTCCAACCATGAAGAATATTGAAATGCAAAAACAATAATATCATTTTAATATAGAATCAAATCATAATAGTGGTTCACATGCTTGGAGCATTTAGTATGTATCAGGCTGTGAGACACAGTCAAAGAGAAATAGGGCTGGATTAAGTTCAACAGGCAAGGAAAACATTATTCAAAGACTTTTGATATAGAGGTCACGATTGTTACAACAGGGGAGAGAAAGTAAACTCTACTTCACTGAAACAAAAGGAGGGAGACTTTTTAGGTGCTAGGGTACGTTGGTGGAAGCCTACTGGAGGAAGTAAGGCTGGGGGGCTGTTCAATGTGAGTGTGCTCTCTGTACTTGCTAATTGGTGCTTATCAAATTTATACTTCTATTCTCCCACAGGGAAGAGACTGGGAAATGGGAGCATAATTTTTTCTTTTTAAACTACTTTACTGAGGTTTGATTGAAATCTAAATATGTAAAAAGTTTTACATATTTAATGTGTACAACCAAGTGAGTTTTAGGATACATGCATACATGTGAAACTACCACCACCATCAAGGCCTTGCCCATATTTAAAACCTCTCAAAGTTTCCTCTTATCCCTACTACTATTATGATTATTATTACTAGTAGTAGTAGTAGTAGTAGTAGTAGTAGTAGTAGTAGCAGCAGCAATAGACTACATTGCAGCCTTTAAGCACCTCCCCTGTCCTCCTGTGCCTAGCCCCTGACAACTTCTTTATACTTTCTGCTTCCATATGACTTTGACTATTTTAGATCCACATGTGCATGAGATTATGCAACATTTGTCTGTCTGTGTCTGGCTTGTTTCACTTAGCATATTGTCCTCTAGGTCCATCTATGCTGTTATAAATTTCAGGAATCCCTTATTTCGTAAGGCTGAATAATATTACATTGAATGATAATAGCAAATTTTCCTGTCCCTTCATCCATCAGTTGGTGTTTTAGGTTGTTTCCATGTCACGACTATTGTGAATAATGCTGTAAACACATGGGGGCACAGGTATCTCTTTAAGATCTAATTTCAAGTCCTTTGGATAAATATCTAGAGATGGGATTTAAGGAATCATATGGCAGCTTTACATTTAGTTTTTTAAGAATCACCATACTGTTTTTCATAATGGCTATTACAATTTATATTCCCATCAACAGTGTACCAGAGTTCCCTTTTCTCCACATCCTTGTCAAATCTTGCTCTCTTTTTAATTTTGTTTTTAAATAATCACCATCTTAACAGTTGTGATGGGATATTTCATTGTGGTCTTGATTTGCATTTCCCCAATGATCAACAATGTTGAGCCCCTTTTCATATGTACCTGTTGGCTATTTGTATGTCTTCTTTAGAGAAATATCTATCCATGCGCTTTGCCCCCTTTTTATCCAGGTTATTGTTTCTGCAGTATCTTGATGGTGAAATTTCAAAGAATGGCTTCCTAATCCTTAAGAAAGACATTCCTGGGTTGTAAAACTATTGAGAGACTAGGAGAAAATTGATATATCAAAGGGCCAGATGCTCTTTTCAAAAGGAGGTTAGGGGCCTGTAGTCAGAAAGAAATCTTTCTGAGTGTTTAGTCATGCTGAGGAGAAGGTTAAGGCCGTGGTGGTCGGATAGCTCATGAGCAGCACAGCAGTTACACACAGAGAAACGGAGGGACAACTGCCTGGACTGAAACACTGACTAGGTGCCCAACATTAGACAGATACTTAACCTCTGCATGCCTCTATCTCCTGACATATACAATAGGGATAATAACTAGGTTGTTTTAGGATTATATTAGTTAATATTTTAAATAAATACCCAGCACTTAATAGGTACTTCATAAGTGATTATTAAAAGTATCTTTCATTAGATCATTATAATAGCCTCATTCTTATTTTATTGATAAGGAAATGAGGCTGAGGCGAAAAAAATTACTTTATAGATCCAACCTGTCTTGAAACACAGGAAGTCTGAAGCTGACACTATTCTCTAAACTAGGAGGCACAATGTGGAGTTTACATTCAAGTAATAATTATGACAAAAATTCCAGTAAATTAGCTGTTGAGTAAAAATACAAAGGCAAATCATGCTCTTTAATTTTTTAAAAAGATTTTATTTAGTTGCTTGTAGAGAGAGGGAAAAAGAGAGGGAGAGAAACATCAGTGTGTGGTTGCCTCTCACACGCCATTACCCCTGCCCCCCAATATTTTGAGATCCCATAAATTAAAAATGAAGTTACATATGGAAATATTCATGTCTGAGAAGGAATTTTATTTAGTCACTTGTTTATTATTCTTTTTCTACATTCATGAGAAAGAGAAAAACATGCACTAACCAGTTACTATGTGCTGACTACAAATAGCACTATAACAAATGCCTGAATATTTCCCTTTGTATTAGTCAGACTCAGCTTGTATTTTAATGATAGGAAAATGCAAACATGATAGATGCTTCTTTTTTTCACACATAGAGTTTATCAAATATTAACTACTGGTTAATGAATGGAAGCTTTCAAAAAATAAGTCTTTTCAAAATAAGTAAATAAATAGAATTTTAAATCCAAAATTCAAATAGAATGAATTATGCAAAGGCTTTATAAATAATTTTGAGGTTAAATTGCATATTTCTGCTAAAATCACATTATAAGTACACATGCTAAAAATATTTGAGTGTAAAGGGAAGTACAATAAGATTGACTTTACTAAAAGAATTCAAAATAGATCTAACCCATCCATAGATAAGTAGAAATTAATTGTATATTATTTTTATTATGATATTGTTTATATTCCATCTTTTAACTTTAGTTAGAAGGAAAATCCATTTTTAAATATGGGAAAGGACAAACAAGAGACTGATCTTTACCAATTACCATGTATAGAAGAGCAGATAATGAAAAGGGAAACATTATTAGCATAGATAAATGGGTATATGACCCCATTAGTTTAGCTGCAGGGGACATTCAACAATTAAAGAATTTCATATCACCTTTTAAAAATCATTACCTTTTTATAAACAGTTTCTCTGGCACTTCCTCCTGTTAAGAAGTCCTCTATTTGTGATGTCACAGATGCCATTATCCTCATAGGGCGAAAACTTCGACCTGGTTAATGGGAACACTCAGAACATAAATCTGAGCTCAAATCAGTTAACACAACAGATACATAGCTTGCCAGAGTGAGCAAGAGTCATGTTGTAGCTGGAGAGAACAGACACTGATGGACCATTTTTAATTACAGAACATGGACTGCTTTTCAAAAAGCAATGTCAAGCAGCTTCTTCAGTAACCACCTTTGTTTTGTAATCTATAAAATGGGGCGACCCACCTTTACCAGAAAAGCATGCTGAGAATTTTTTTCAATGTCTTTTTTGTTCCCTTTTTTAAAAAGTTTTCTGGAAGTTCATGTGGTGTACAGTAAACTGCATGTAGTCAGGGGTGCCTTCGCTCGTCCGTTGTCGGCCTGAGGAATGCTGATCCACCTGAGGAATGCTGATCCACGAACTCGCTGTTACTAGAGACGGGTGTGCATTTGCTGAGTGCTGTGTCAGTAGAATCTTACAGTGTGTACTCTTCTTCTGAATAATTATTCTGAGGTCCCTTTATGTTGTAGCATGAATCAATAATTTATTCCTGTCTGACCCTGCCTGGTATTCCAAAACAGATATACTATAGTTTATTCATTCACCTTTTTAAAACCATTTTCTTTTTATAAAGCTGCTGGTGATTATTTAAATTATTTCCAGTTTTTCTTGGATACTTATAAGACATATTAGGAATGCTTAAAAGTATAAACATATTATTTTGCCTAAATGTTTCCTATAGTCTACCTGACAAGCTGATATAGTGATTGTGATTTTCATTTTTAATAATATCACGATAATTCATAATTTGTTAACAGAATATGACCACACTAAGTCAATGGTGTGGCTGTTTTGATTTTATGTTTTGAAATCTTTCAGAGAAATTTAAATAACAATGTTCAAGGTAACAAATTAGTGGGCATTTCTTCTTTCATTTTGTCAATATTACCTCCATGATACCCAAATACTAGAATCCCGTTGCATCAGTTGTCAGTGGTTTTACATTAAAGAGAATGTTATGCTCTACACATAGTAGGAACATGTGATTTGTACATTGGGACAGTTATTCCATTTTGCATCACCATGCCAGGCAGACTGAAGGTTTGTTTTTTTTTTAATGGCATTTGCAGGGCATACACATTTGGAGTTAATGATGGTCACAGTAGATAAGAGCTAATGGCTTCATTATTAGGTATTATTATAGTGGCCTCTGTAGTAATGATTTGGATATCTTTTCATCTAAGTATGTTTATAAATCATCAAGTTAATTTAGCAATGTGAAGGTCACAGGAACCTTGAAAAGAACATTTTTAATGGATACATGAAGAGGGCTAAAAGCCTACCTGGAATGAGAGAATTCTTATAAGCTGCTTTATAGTTTGTCTAAAAGATATTTGAGGATATTTATATTATATACAATTTTTATCATACATATACATATCTTCCCCAAACACATGCCTCTATAACTTCTATGACTAAAGTCATATTGGGTCACTTACTATTACCCAAAGATAGTGCCATCTACTTCTAATTGCCTCAGCTTTTGCATTCCCCTTGATTACTCAGCCCTGGGTCATTGCTATTTTTCACTATAGGAAAAATAATTTATAGTCACTTACAGGAATCTGCTACTTCAATAATTGTAATTTCTTGAACTTCTCTTTCAACCTTTTTTGTTTATTTGAAAGTATACTAAAATAAATGTTTTTAAAATATCAATATTGTGTGCTCTGGAAGAAAATAAAAAGTAAAGGGACTGATGAGAAATCAAGTTGAATGAGATACTACTTGAATAGGGTCTTTAGCTACGTGAAGGAACAAGCCATGGGAAGACGTGAAGAAAAACAAATGCAGAGAGAAACACAAGCATAAAAGTGTTACTTAATGCCTTGGAAGAAGAACAAGAAATTTTGTAAAATGGAGTGGAGGTAGTAGCAGGGAGAATAATAAGACACTGGACAGTAATCAGAGCCTTGTAAATAATGTTAAATTTTATGAATTACTTTCTCAGAGTAAAGAGGAATAAAATTGGGACACATAAGTGATGTGATCTGATTTACACTTAAAAATATTAGTTATGTGTATGGAAGATTGTAAGGGAGATAAAGGAGGAAGTTAGGTACAATTGTTAGAAAATCCTGCAGTGGTTCAGGCATAGATGGTAGTTTTGTGTGGACTGGATGTGGTGGAGGTGGTGCTAAGCAGCCACAAACGACATGTATTTTAAAGGGGAATCTACAGGCATTTTCCATGGGGTTTCAGGGATGCATAGATGAATGGAATGTCATCAGGACTCTGTGCCTGGGCTGAAAAGCAGACAAACAAACAAACAAAACAGGAGCATACTCATAGATACAGAGAAAAAAAAACCTGATGGTCACAGGAGGGCAGGGTGGTTGGGGAAATGAGTGAAAAGTTTGGAAAAGATAGTAAATTCTCAGTTATAAAATTAGTCACAGATGCAAAATGCAGCATAAGGAATATAGTCAATAATATTGTAATAACTGTGTGTGGTGTCAGATGGGTACTAGACTTATTGGGGTGATAATTCCATAAGGTACAAGCACCTAATCGCTATGCTGTGCACCTGAAACTGATAATATTGTATATCAATTGTAATTGAAGAATAACTTTTTAAAAATTAGATAAGATATATCATGACGAAATGAGAAAGTGCAATCTATTGCTGAGTGGAGCTGATTATAAAACAAACAAAAATTATCTGCATAAGCCATAGGAGGTCACCCTTAATATCAATATCTACATAGTATTCTGAGTACAGATTGCGTGTGATAACAAATGCTCTAGCACCTTCCTAATCCTTCTGAAGAATCATGAAGAAAGTCTATTTTTTTGCTAGTGGGGACTTCTAATATGTGATTTAAAATTAGTATTCAGTGCTTTTCTTTCATTCATCACTGACCATATCATAACTTACTATCCTCTCTTACTGTGTGTTTCACTCTTTAAATTTGGAAAACAGCAGCTAAATAATAGTTCAGCTTGTCTACTTCCTGGTCAATATGAAAATTAATGAAACAATGCATTTATCATATTTAATAATCCATAAATAATTTATAAATGTGTTGTTTATAAATTATTTATAAATTTATAAATGGTTTATAAATGAGCATGCTTACATGGAAAATCAGGTAAAAGGAACATGTATTTAGAGAATATAGTGATTCAGCAATTAGTAGCCATTCAATCAAATTAACTACTAACATTGTGAGAATTACAAAGTTCAACGTATAAGGCAATATGCTTTGGGGGAAAGTAATAATGACTTAAATAACAAAAACCATGGTTTACATTCCTACACAAATCTTGTTAGCTAAATAAACATAAAGAAATAATTTAGCCATTTGGGGCCTGTTTCCTGACATATGAATTAGTGATAATAAATGAGTTTACTAATTGTTTCTGAATCCAATAAAGTTGAATATCTCATATCCCTTTGTAAAATTATAACTGAAAACCACAGCCATCTGGATCTTAAGACATTTTATGGGCATTAGATGGTATAATAAGTAATAAGTTTTCCAGTCTAGGAAATGCTAAAAATATGTCAATTAATGTCCTATTTGTAATTCAAAATGGGTGACAAAATATGCTAGAGTAATAACATATCTTGTTTCTTTTTTATTGATGTATAGTTGACATATAATGTTATATCGGTTTCAGGTGCACAACACAATGATTTGATATTTGTATCCACTGTGAAATGATCACCACAGGAAGTCTGGTTAACATCTGCCACCATACATGGTCACATTTTTTCCCATTAGGATGAGAACTTTTAAAACCTGCTCTCAGAAAATTTCAAATATGTGATATACTATTGTTAACTATAATCACCATGCTGTAAATTGTATCTCCATGACTTATTTTATAAATGGAACTTTGTGGGGTTTGTGCGATATTGTGTTTCTGTATTTATTTGGGTCATTGAGAAAAGTCCTTTCCTACACTTGATATTTAGATTAAGTCTGCACCTGTGAGCATAGCTTCTTATTCCCTGTGTTCTCTCAGTGAGGTTACTAATTGCTTCCAAGAACTTTTTATGCTACGAGAAAAACTTCAGTGTTTAAGGTGTCTATAAATCTCATGGACTCTGAAGGAATGTGGGAGAACTTCTTGAACAAAATAGGCTTCTGATGGGAATTGGTCTGTTCTGTTAGGTTGTAAATTGGATCTTTGATAGATTTATGGTTAACTGCAATATTGTAGCATAGTAAAGGGAGGAAACAAATATAGGAAAGGAAGAAAAATGAGGAAAAATATGTACTACTAATATAAAAGAAAGGAATTAAAGAAAAGTTATAAGAATAAGGAAATAAAGCAGTTAGAATTAGTTGTAGGGAAAAAATAGAAGGATATTCAAGCATCTTTCTGGTTCATTTTGGATATTTTTTGTTAGTTTATTTTTCCTAGAATAAACAGTTATTAACTTTTGTAAACAAAGTGTGCATTTTCTTAATACTCTCAAATATATATATATATTTAAATTTTTTATTGTTGTTCAATTACATTGAACATTGTCCCCATTTTTCTGCCATTGCTCTCCCCTGCCCTGCCCATTCCCCCGTATTCAGTCCTCCCCCCACTGGACTACAAATTACCAATGGTTTTAAAAATATGATTCCATTTTTTTAAAAAATCTGTTTATCTTTATAGTTTCTCCATAGAGTTTCTATTATTAGAATGTCTGTTTCATATATATAAATACTGTGCAAGCACTAAGAGTGTGGAGTCACCAAAATTATTTACTATATATACAAGCTAATAATTACCGATAACTTCCTATATTAGTATCATTCTATTATAATCTTTCACTTTTTTAGTCTCATTTAATTCAGACCAAATTGCTGGAAAGTAAGAATTGAACCTCAGAGAGGACCTGTGCATCTTGCAAAATCACAATTAATTTTTTAAAAAAATCTAGAGTTAAAATAATATTTTCATTATTTTAATTCCAAGATAATTTTGGTTATTGTTGTTGTTCTTTTTTATTTTGTTGTTTTGTCTTGGTTTTGTCTGATAGCCACAATTGTTGTAAAGGTAATTTCTTCACCAACAGTTAAGTTTATTAGTCAACAGTAAAGCAATTCTTAAGACTAGAGATGCCATTCTCTTTAATTCCCCAAACCTTTAGTCCTTAGAGAAAATTAACATACAAATGAATAAAATGGCAGTCATGAAACAAATGTAGAGTTTAACGAAACATAGAAATTAAATATGTAAATTAACATAACAGTTCAAAACATAACAGTTTAAAGAGGAAAACTGATTATAATAAATAAATTGTTGACTAGAGTACAAACAAAAATTTCTCACAAGAGAAAAGTTAAAGCAATGAAAATGAAAAAAATACCTGTGAAATAGGGAGAATATAAATGAAAGTTGCAGCTTGTAACTAATTGGAACATACCAATCAGATTATTTACCCATTATATGTTGGTGAAAATTGGGTTTTTCCAGGTTTATATTATTATGAAAAAAAATTCCATCTCAAAACTGTATGCATTATTTACTTACATTTCTCTTGAGTAAATACTTAAGAGTTGAATTGATAGGATAACTGTATAAGACCGACAAAATCTTTTCCTAATTGCTTGATTTCACAGGCCAACTAGAAATGTGTGAGAGTTCCAATTTCGCCCTTCATCACACACATTCGATCTCGTCAGTCTGTTCATCCTTACCCATTATTCCTCTTTTTCCAATATAAGTATTCGTTCATGCCACAAATGTTGTTTTTTAGTCATCATAATTTATTTCTAAATGTTTCCTTGTTTATTTCTCTGCAGGTTATTTACTAGTATGTTGATTAATCTCCATATGATTTATTACTAATTTTTAACAATCTGGTGTGGTCAGAAAACAAAACTTGCATGTTTTAAATCCTTTTATGTTTGCTGAGATCAGTTTTATGACCTGGCTTCTGGTTGCTCTTTGCCAGTGTCCCAAAATGCAGTGAAAAAAAAACATGTGTGCTGGCATTGCTGGGCATTGGGTTTCTAAATGTCGGCTGGTCAAGTTGGTTCATAGAACACTATCTTTGGGCCTTATAATTGTTATTGACTTTGTCTATTAAGTTTTATCAATTTTTCTATCAATTATCGAGAAATGAGTCTTGATTCTCCTACTCTATTTGTATTTTTCTTCTTTCAGGTGTTTCAAGTGTGGTATCATGCATATGAAGCTCTGTTATTGTATGTGTTACATTTAGGATCATATCATTATGACTTGGTCTTTTTGTCATTATGAAATGACCAACTTAATCCCTAGTAATATTTCCTGACATAAAGTCTACTTTGTCCAAAGTGACCCAGCTTTCTTATGAGTAGTATATTTATGCTATACTTTTATCTTTTACTTTTAGAATACCCATTATGATAATAAAATAAGTATCTTACACCCGGCATACAGCTAGGCATATTTCTATACAGCCTGACAATATCCACCACAGTTAGGGTCTTGAGACCCTTTGCATTGAATATAGTTGGATTTCAATCCACTTTCTTTTTATTTGTTTTCTAATAGTGCTATCTATTCATCCAATATTCTTAATTTATTATCTTCTTTTGAATTAAATGTCGGGGTTCTTTTTGGTTTGCTTTTTGGTGTTTTTTTGCATTCTACTTTATTTCCTCTTTTGGCTTATGACCCATACGTATGTTTAAATGGTTGCTCCAGGGTGTATGGTGTGTGCTTTCTACGTATCACTGTTTACCTTCGAATGACACAGCCATGGTATGTTTCATGTAAGAGCCGTATAGTAGTGCACTTCTCTGTTCCCCAAGTTCTTTGCTCTTTTTGTCATATATTTAATCTTATGTATATTTTGAACAATCAATAGTGTTTTTTAAAAATTTAAAACAAAAACAATACTTTTAAAAACTTATCCATATAATTATCATTTCTTCCACTCCTCATTCTTTTGTAAAATTTCAAGTTTCTATCTTGAATTATTTTCCTTCAGCCTGAAGACATTAACTATTTCTTGTTGTGTAGAATTTCCTCAGATTTTTTTGTTTTGTGTTGAATATGACTTTTTTTTTATTTTCACTAGACAGAAAATTTAGGGATGGCTTTTAAAAGTACTTAAAATATTATTTCATTATTGTGTTATTGTTGCATTATATTATTAGTTAACTATAATAGTTTCTCTACTGATTATTTTGTATTTTGTGCCTATAAATTCATCAGTAGATAGTGATATTTTCTCTTTCATAAATCCTTATACATTTTATCATTTTCTTGGCTTAGTGCATTAGATGAGCCCTTCGGTGTAACAATGAAGAGGTGCTGTTGGTGGAAATCTGTGTCTTCCCACGTGAGAGTACGGTTTCATCATTCAGCACCAGATATAACACTCTGGGATTTCATATGTATACATTTCCTAAAAAGAAAAGAAAAAATTTTCTCACTTTTTTTCTTAATACTAATAATTTGGTTTTCAATTTTTTAATCAATCTTTTGAGCAGGTTTTCAATTTTGTTGGTATTTTCAAAGAACCTCAATCTGGGTATAACTTCTTATAATATAATTTGTTTTAAACATTATCAGAAATATAACAGAATTATTTCCTTCAAAATATTTTCATTAGGCTTACTAGCTTTTATTTTCTAACTTTTATAACAGACACTGAGATCATTTCTTTACTGCCTTCTTTTTATTTTTAAGTTTGCTTCAGATGAATTTATCTACTCATTCAAGTTCAATATATTCTTTCTTCATTACTACTTAGTTCTTCTGCTATTAACTTTTCTCTGGAACTTTGCCCTTTAAAGCCTTAGCTGCCTTGGTATCCTTGAATTTTTATTTTTCTTCCTATTCCAGCAACACTGCTGAAACCTCTGCTGCTTTCTGCTTGTTCTCTGAGCCCCAGATTGCTGAGGTGTTGGGAGGTTCTCAACAAAAACACATCCAAGGACCTAGAACGCATCTTGCTTGTTTCCCATTCTCCAGCATCATGGCTCTTTGCTTACAAGATATCTCTGAGGACTTTAAACAGAAAATGGGAGTGTGTGTGTGTGTGTGTGTGTGTGTGTGTGTGTGTGTTTCATCTTTGATTTTTGTTCCTCAGTGGAAATGTTCTGATATAGGCTATTCCATCATACCCAGAAGTGGAAGTTCTTTCTCTCCTCTTTTGTACAGAATACATCCTTATCAGGTTATCTATTATAACTTAGTAAATAAGGTACATAATATAAAAATGGGATCATCATTGTGTTCAATAAAGAATAAGCATCCCTGTAGTTGGAACAATGACTGAGGGCACCTAGAGTCTTTCTTTGGAGACCAATTAAGAGATTTTTATTTTCATGAGAGATGGTTGCATTATTTTGAATTGTTGTCTTTGTTGGAAATTATTGTTGTTGAAAGTTAAAAGGAAGGCTAAGGATGTGAGTAAATTTTTAAAAGGGTCAGAGTATTTACTGTGATAAGTGCAGTTGATTATCAATGATATCTTGCTATTATTCTTTTTTCTGCTGCCATGGTTGGGAAATTAAACACTTTACTTTGAGATTTTTTTTATTCTTAGAATCCTGAAAGTGATATAGTTTTTTTTTTAATCTCTTGCATGAGACTTGTATTTGGAACAGGGTCAAATGGGAAGAGAGTCATGGCGCCATCGTATTGTGGGACTGTGGAAGAGTGCCTCTGCTGTTATCAAATGTGGCAGCAGCTTCCAGAATCAGAAAGTAACTTCCTAATTGTGGACCAAAGGAGCAGTGTGTCTCTTTCAGTGACCTAACTTTATGATGTCTCCTGGAGCATCGTGTGATGTAGGCTTAGCTGAGCATCTATTTCTCCATCCTATCCTTTGGATCTTTAAGAAATGATGGACTCTGTAATAAACCTCTTTAGTTTATCCATGCTAGAGCATATTGTGTTCTTTCCACTTGAATGTCTTCTCATCAACCAAGTATTGTTGCTAAGTGTGTCAGTGAATTCTGTAAGTTGTGATGCTGTGAACAAGATAGAAAATATAGTGTGGGAAACAGAAGGACCTTTAACTTTCTCTGGAACATATTTTGTTACTAAAATTTCTAAAACAAAAATGTCAAAATCTTATGTCTATTAGATATTGCTTTTGGGATCATAGCTGCTTTATTATTATTATTGTCTTTTTTCTGCATCATAAAATATTTACATCAATAAAAATATATATACTACAGTATAAACATAATGTGGACAGAAAAAACAAATGCTTCCTTGTGAAATCATAAATAAACTAAAAGTTTCTAAGTTTACTTTGTGCTCATGATGACTCCTAGACTATTACCATGGAGTGTTATGTTTGCAAGTAAAACACAAAGTATAGTGTAGAAAGATTGTTAGGTGTCTTGTGTAACAAGCTCTTTGGTGAAAACATTCATGAAAAACTATCTCTGCTATTAAAAACAATACTTTTAGAAATATGTAATTTTTACTTCTTTCTAAAATTTCAAACCTATTTTGTTTTATTTCTTGTTTTGTTTTGTATTTTATCTTTTCAAAAAAGCAATTCCTTACACTGATGGTTTGGTGTTAACTCACTTAACCTAAAAAAAGCTAAGTAGAAGCCAGTGTAACTGAGCCTATAACTCACTTAATTGCTGTGTCATCATATAACCTTGTCTAGTCCTCACTTTGCTTACTCAAAAAAAGAAGGGTGGGGGCTGTTGAACTGTACAAAATGAAAGTTTCCCTGTTCTTTTCTTTTCTGTTAAGATGTGAAGGCTTTTGTTTAAAGGAACTCAGAACAGTATGGAGATAAATAAATGTAGTCACTTCTTTTTACAGTAAACTGCTACTCTATGGGCACTTTAAAAATATAACTCATCCAGGATTCCTACATTGTAAGAAATGGTTTTGATATTACAAACAATTGGGTTAAACTGTGGACTATATCATGCCTTACTTAGTATAAGGTCTGTTTTTTTTTAATGGTGTTTTCAAAAATAGAGTGTGATCTCTAAAACTCTGCTGCCTTATTTAGCAGACACTTGTAGCTATTCAGGATGACATTTGAATTAATTAAAATTATAAAAACTCAGTTACCAGTCAGATTCCAGCTCTTCATCACATGTGGCTATTGGCCAATCTGTCACTGTAGAAAGTTTTTTGCCAGCGCTACTTACAAAAGTTGGGCAGGTCGCAACGATGTGCCCGAGTTGTATATATGGATGATTATTTGCATGTTAGCAACACTGAGCAGGAGATCACTGTCATGTCATAAAATGAAAAACATACAAATTTGTTCTTAGCAAAATTGGTATGAAAAGTGAAAACAACATAGGATGACCAAACCTAGAAAACTTTAATAAATAAATGTTGAAAACTATAAATGTTTTCTCATCTATAGTACTAAGTATATATCTTTTATAGAGTTTGAATACAAATTCCTCTGTTGATTAAAACAAATCTCTGACTTTATAAGCAAAGAAAGTGGATACAGGTATTTGGGAGTAAGTATAAGTGAGTATATGTAGGAGCTAGAAAAGTAATAGTAGAGACCTAATTGTGTTTAGTACAACAATCAATAGGTTTTGTCAAAATGGATTCATTCACCACCCTGAAGACAGCAGGCAGTGTAGGCTGTCTGTTCTCCTATGAAATGAGCCCTCTGGATGCCCTTCAATGTAGTGTCAGGACTGAATGAATCATCGTACCAGGACTTAGCTGACTTGCAGACCAGAAGAGAAGTAGAGGGGAGGCTTTGGTGGAAGACAGGAGAGGTGGAGATGTGCCTTACATTGTACGAACTGTGGCATTAAACTATTGAACAGTGTTGCTCTCAAAAAGCAGTTGTTCTCAAATAGGAAAAAAGTGAAAATAATTTTTGCATTTTTTTGTCTTTTTGTTTCCTCTCTGTTAGTTTATTTTCCCCCATCTCTAATGAGGTATAATTGAGAAATAAAAATTGTATATAAAGACATACAACTTAATGTTTTTTATACACGTATGTATTGTGAAATAATCGCCGCAGTCAAATTAATGACCATATCTATCATTTCGCCTAGTTTCCATTTTCTTTTCTATGTGTGTGTGTGTGTGTGTGTGTGTGTGTGTGTGGTAAGAACACTTAAGATTCACTCTCTTAGCAAATATATACAATAATATATGAGTATAATAGATTATATAACATATAATAGAGTGTTGTTAACTATTGCCAAATTACTGTACATTAGATCTCCAGAACCTTTTCATCTTATATATCTGAAACTTTGTATCAGTATCTCACCTTTTCCTCTCCTCCCTAACCCTTGACAACCACCATTCTACTCTCTGTTTCTAAGAGTTCAACTGCTATTTTGACACTACCTTGTTACTGGGAAAATCTGCCTGCTTTGTCTGGGTGACTAATAAGCAAGTAATTCTTGAATATTGAATATCAACTGCATGAGACAAACAGTTTAACATTTTATATGCTTGACTTTCCCTTCCTCAAGCAGATAAACAAATATATTCAGATCTCATGTCATTCAAATTAGACTCCAGATGCAAATTCTTGAGGTAAAAACAGAATTCTCTTCACTTTGTCCCATGCCACACACATTTCCAGCTGTGATCATAAAAGGTGTAAATACATGTGCCATAGCAGCGAAGACCTGGGGAAAAGAGTGGTCACATTAAATGACATGAGTCATCAAACATTTCCTTTTAATATTGTAACAGCTTTTAGGAGTTGTAAGGAATAAAGATGTTAAGAGTATGTAAACTACCACCAGTCAAACCAAACATAATTCTGACAAGTTTTTCAAATCATGTTTGTCATATATAGAGAAAAAAATAAACTAAAAAAATTCTCCCACTATTTAATACCAACCTAACAATCCCCTGGGATTTAATAATAGAAGGTGAATTATAGCTCCTTATGTAATTCATATTGCCTAGAAAAAGGAACAGAATTATTCTATCTTGCCTTTCTGAAGGAAGATATTTCCTTTCTCTGTTTCTCTCATGTAGTAGGAAATGTCCTTTCAGGATACTTCAGTAAATGGAAAAAAGCAATGATACATATACTTCTGTAGTTTAAGTGATAAAAGGGATTTCAAATGAATTCTGACTTCTTAATAGCCCTTTATAGCATGTTCTACCCTTTATTTATGTCCACAAGTCATACAGAGGAATAAAAAACTAGAACGGTAATGGAATGTGTATCACACCCCCCTAATGTGCTGCCTTGGAGTTCTCAGCCTCACTTTGTTGCTTGCTCCTCCCCAGCCCCCCTCTAGGGATGAACTCTTGCTGGTGCTCCTGATTGTAACACCATCAAGAGTGGAGGTTGATGCTTCTTCTCATTTTCAGATATACATGAAGCATTGGGTCATAGGCCATAGTATCTGACTTGCACAAGGAGAGCTTAAGGAACTGAGTGATATAACCCAGAATGGCAGAGGAATTAAGGTTAAATAATGAATGAGAGAAGATGGGAGAAAAATCATGAAAATCATGCCTCTATCACTGCTGTAGTGGCCAGGTGTGAGCCATAGCACTATTCCTTGCAGGTAGGTGACTGGTTATGTCTATGCTGAAGCAATGACCAGTTTGGTTAGATTCTGTCTTCAACACCTTTACTTGCGCCATTCTGGGATTGCACCAACTAACAAAGAATCTGCACTTAAATGTGCCTTAGGTAAAGGGCTCCTGTGTCTGAGGTGGTTTTCCTTCGAAGAGGTACCCAATCCACAAAATCAGCAGTTATGGAGGTTGTAACTTAAAGAGGTTGTTCGAATGTGGGCTCCAAACACAGAAATGGGCCACATCTTGCTGCTGAAGCTTGCAACATATTTTGTTGGTTTGGCTCCCACTCAACAAACTCTGACGAGTGGGTTGACCAATATCAGTGGCCAAATAAAAAGCTTGAGTGAGGCTCACACTGGCTCTAGTACACAGAGCCCAATGAGATACTGGGGCTTTTTTTTTTCATTTGTTTAAGAGCAAACCCACAGCAATTTTCCTTTGAGTACTAAAGAGATTGACCAGTGTGAATCTGCCCATTTAATCCCAAGGAATTTTACTTAGCTTCTGAATTTTGATGGGACGTATCAACCATCCTTCCTGGCAGAGGTGTGATAATGCTGCAGCCAACTCCACTGAGACTGAGGCTTCGGACTTGCCAAGTAAGAAGATAGTTTTTGCACAGTTTGAATATCAGAGGGTAGAGATACTTATGCTAAATCCTGGCCTGGTCCCTGACAGCAAATGACAGGCGGTTTAATTATCCTTGTCCCACCAGCTCTCTTTCTCTATATTCTTTCCAAATGGGCAAATCCTTCCTGGCATTTATGGAACAGAGAGGTACAGCTATAAAACACATCAGTCCCTACTACCTGTTCAGCTATGGAAATGGCAACAACATATTAAATTGGGCCAAAGGGCACCACTACAATGTCATTTTATGTAAACGTTGACCAAACTCTGAGCTCAGTCAGAAATCTGTTCCCCTGTGGAACCTAGTAGGAAGGTGCGTTTGTATCCAACAAAACAATACAAGTTTGAGTTTCTCTATTTTCTGAAATTTCCTAGCATATTTGGATGGTTGCATATCACCCTAAGTCCCTCTTAGAAACAAAGAGACCTCATCCCCACTCCTAATAGTCTTTTTCTTTAAAGTAGCTAAGTTAGAATAAGGAGGGAGTGAGCAGGCAGGGACACAAAGGGAGAGACCAGTTCCATGCTGTTAAACAAGGCTCATTTGCTTTTGCTTTCAAATTCAGCTGTTGGCCTGTCCGTGGGTGGGGTTGACTTTCATACTAGCTGACTACGAGCCACTCACAGTATAGGAGCTGCTGTGTGTTCCTGACCCCAAAAAGTGGAATTTGCCTCAGCAGTCTGGTGCTGCCAAGATCTCTTTGTGGGGTGCCACTTACAGAGCTAATCAGGACATGCTCGGATGTGGTCTGAAACCCAGCACCAGGCGTGTTGGTTCCAGGGCCTTTTGAGGAGAGCTGCAGTGCAGGTCAGTTTCAAACACTGCTTCTGACTGGCCCTGGGCTGCCTGTTTGGAGCCACAAAGTTACCCACAGTCTATGGCTGCCTCTGGGGGGCCCAGATGTGCATAGGTGGGGTCAAGCTTCGTACAAAGGTCAGCTTCTGCCAGTATTGAGCCATGTGCAGGTTAGCAAAATCTCAAAGCACCCCAAAACCTGCCTCCAGCTGCCAGCTGCCTGTCAGGCTCAGTCCCTGAAAGAGCCTCTGGAAATACATGAGTTATGTGAGGCAGGGGCTGGTGGTGTTTACCAGTGATGTTCACAGATTGAAACATGGTGCCAGTGCTAGCTGGTTCTGAGGCCACACAGCAAAAGTCTCAGGGTACAACAAAGTCATCCACCACGCACCTGGGGCCTGTGGACCTTTGTAGTAAGACAAATCAGGAGTCTTCAGGGTCAGGACAGCAGAGTTCATCAGGCTAAAACAGATCAAGATTTGGCAGTGTGGAGAAAGGGCTCTGCATAGGAACAGTGGCACCTGTCCAGCATTCAAGAGACACACAATTCAGTTTCTCTCTCTTGGTGTGTCTCTGTCACCCCAAGTCAGCCAAGACCACCTGGGGAGCCTTCTAAGAAAGTCTGCATGGCAGGCTTTGGCTGTTCACTGTCAGCAAACTCCTCCACAAAGGCACAAGCTTGAGGAAACAGGGCATTGGGAGGGTGGAACTAGTGCATTCCCCAGGCTGATGCAATATGAATAGGAATGCTCAACCCAGGAGAGATGGTGCCTGTGGGTGGTGTGGCACAGCATAATTCAGCACAGAAAATTTGGAAGCTCTCCCTCCAGCCCTCTCCTTGGAGTCATACAACCCAGCCTCTCCCTCTGTGACTTTAGGCTGCTATGAGCTGCTTTTCTCTCTGTGGGAGCCCAGAGTGAGTGGCCACAAAGGAGATTTTTTCCACTGACCCTTTAAGAGGGCAGGCACCTGGGTTTCTAGAGGACTCCCATCTTTCCCTGGCAGTTGGAATTCCCATGGATTATCATAGCCAGATATTACATGAGCTTCTCTTACTGGCTTTGGTACTCCGGGCTAGGGAGCTGTGGAGGGGTTGAGACCTGTGAAGCTGAGATACCCCTGAGGATTCTCAGCCACCATGTGCGAGTGCAGGGCCTGCCCTTTTCATGTCTAAGACCTTCCTACCAGTGTCAATGCAGCTTCTTCTGTACTATTTCGTGTAACACGTTCAACTAATTCAGTTGGTTACTCAGGTTGATTGTTTCATAATTTGGTTGTAATTCCAATGTGATCCTGGGAAGAGCGGAGTGTGACTTCCACTTACTTCCCCTGTGTCTTGGATCCCCCACCATCTGTGTATCTTCTGTGATGAGGTGTCAGTCCAGAGCTTATGCCCATTTTTTAATTTGGTTGTTTGGTTTCTTAGTGTTGAAGATTAAGGCTATATATATTATATATAGTATATGTAGTGTATATATATGGTTCTTTATCAGATATGTGTTTTGAAAACACTTTCTTCAAGTCTGTGGCTTAAGTTTAGGTAAAACACTGACATCCACAAAAATGTCTTCCTCTCCTCTCTTTCCTACTCCTCTACTACCAGAGGCTTCCTTCTCTTTCTCCAGAAAGAGTCTGATGATTCCAATACTTAGGACCTAAGTTCTTTGCTTCAAGGGGGATCCCATCTCTGGCCATACAAGACACATGACGCTGACCATGGCCTCACCCAGTACCTTCAGACCTAGTAGACCTCCCCTGACCTAACTTTGAGGGAGGTGAGGGCTCTGTCCCTCATCCCCACTGAGCAGAATCCATCCTCACAGGAGCTGGCACAGGGCTGGGGCAGGGGTCACTGCTGGAGGACCCTGAGGTGTGGTTTGGATACCCCCAAAGCCCCCAAAGCCCAAACTTGATGCTCTGACTTTCTGGCATCTTCTGTGAAGCCCTTTGTGAAGTCTCTTCTGCTCACACAGGTCAAGTGGGTCTTGCTGTTGCAACTGAGGACTTGACCTCAATAGAGCACCTTTGCAGTGGTCCCTGTGACTGGATGAGTTGCCCTAAACCTGCTCTCCTCCTGCACTTGGAGGGAGAGGGAGCAGGCCAGAATGTTCAGGCCCACACCCTCCTGTGTCCTGGTTGGCAGGACCAGGCTGTTTAGCTCTGTTGAGTCATGGAGCAAGGCAGGGCTGGTGTGGGCAAGAGGTAGGTAGGAGGGACATGGGGAAGGGCAGAGACAGTTAGAGAAAGACACATACCATATAATTCCACTCATATATGGAATCTAAAGAACAAAATAAACAAAATCAAAACAGATTGACAGATACAGAGAATAGACTGATGGTTGCTAGAGGTGAGGGAATCTGAGGGACTAGGTGAAAAGGTGAAGGGATTAACAAGTACACATTGGCAGCTACCATATAGTCAAAGGAATATAAAGTACAGCATAGAAAATATAGCCAATAGTGTAACAACTATGTATAGTGTGCCAGGTGAGTACTAGAAATATGCAAAGAGCACTTTGTGAAGTATATGATTGTCTAATCACTATGCTATACATCTGAAGCTAATATAAAATAAGATTGAATGAAAATGTATTTTCTCTCAGGGGTCAGAATGGAGCATAATATGTAACTGAAGGGAGTGAGGAGACTGAATAAGAAAGCTAATTCAGTATTATTCTGTAGAAAGAATGGGATTTATTTAAAGCTTACAAGAAGACAAGTGGCATAATCAAATTTATAATAACTTTTATTGTATCATTTTTACACTCTCATCTGAGGTCCTCTAATGATAAGGTCCTCTGACAGCAGAAAATCAGAAAAATTGGAGAAGGTAAGCAGAGAGTAAAGCCATACATAAGGCTGGAACTGCCTGAGAAATCGGTGTCAGCTACAGGTGCTTTTCGACGGTACTCTCCGAAACCTTGTGATCACCTATGTTCTCACCCTCAAGATTTTGTGAAAATGAGAACATATTTTCAAGATGCAGTGTAATGAAAGCTTTACCCACTTTCCTACGGCATATTTTAATCCATTTCTGTAGTTGCTCAAAACCATAATACTGAATGGTTTGATGTGCCTTTTTCTGATTGTATTTAATACATGTTTATTGTGAAAAGCAAATGAATGTGAAAGAAAAAGAAGTTTAAACCAGAATATTACCACTATTAGCACTTTGTTTTATATAGGAAGTAATGCTAGCATTAGTGGGCTGTTTCATTCCTTGCTTTATTTTCATTGAATATTTTATCAGGAATATTTTACTATGTCATTAAAAATTATTTGAGACGTTTGGTTGCAACTTCCACATGTAAAGATTTTAGAAAAATCACATCAGCCTTCACCATTAGAAAACATGCTTGGGGGAACTGAATTGAATTAGCTGCAATGTAGAAACTGGGTGGGAAAATAGCTTGAGATTAAACTGAAACATTTAGTCACACAATATTGTGGGAATACGTATTTGACAAATTTAAAAAATAGCATTTTTGTAGGTTTCAAAATGTCTACAGTGTTTTTGAAGAAGAATGTGGCATAACGTATGTGCCTGTTCAGAAAAATAAATTCTGGAAACTCGGCATCATTGTAGAATACTGGCAAATGATAGGTACTTAAATAATTCTAAATGATGTCGAGGAATAAAAGCCAGAGGTGCTAATCTCATGTTGCTACATCTTTTTATCCTTTTTTTAAAATTTATTTTTCATGAGGGACATGATATAAATGGATGATATTTTTGACCTAGAGATAAAAGCATAAAAACATTTTAACTCATTTTTTTTCAAAACAAGCACTTTTTTTTTTCCATTTTATTGTGCCACCTGAGGATTTACCTTGTAATCAATACCAACTTAAACCCATAGTTTGTCAATCAGTAATATTATGTTCTTTTCATTTCTTGTGCATGTGGTCAAAGTTGTTTAATGTCATCATTTAAATCATTTAGGTGTGTGTGTATATATATGTGCATGTATATACTCACGTATATATGTATATATACACACATATAAAGAGAGATTCATTGTTGTTTAAATATCCTCAAAAATATTATAAACACTCAGCATCTTAAAGTGATATGAATATTTTCACAGTTTAACATATAAGTCTATATGTATACATAGAGAAAAGTTCATTATTGTTTAGAATATCAAACATTATGAACACTTAGCATCTTGAAGTGATTTAAAAACACTTTCAGGTTAATTAACATCTTATTTTTAATGTATAAAATATGGGTAGATACTACATTAAAATAATCTTAAATTCAGTGACATACAGAAATTTGATATGAATCCATGTTTGCCAAGTAATAATTTCCTCAGGTGGTAATAACCTCTTGGAGCTTCAGTTTGCTTGTTTGCTAAAAACTGTGATAGCATCTCACTGACAGTATTTTTATAAGGGTTTGTTGGAGGGTGGATAGGAATATGCTTTGTAAATGTCAAGTTACCGGGCAGGTATAACAAGTTATTTCCAGTAATTCAAGCATGGAATTAGGTTATCAGCATTAGAAATAAAAACTTAGTAATGAGTATGGGAACGTGACATTTTACCAGCTAGAAACCACTTGAAATTGTCCTTCAAGAAATTAATGAAAACAGTGTATAGCTGAGACAGTATAATTACAGGTAATTCTGTGGAATAAAATGTCTTACTCATTGAGAAGATAAAATATATAATATATGGTCAAGGAGACATCATTATATAATGATAATGGGAGAAATATCTACGAAAGCATTAGGATAAACTGTCTATCCATTTTTTAAAGAATAAATTTAGATATATAGTTCAAACCTCCACATGAAATTACCAAGTTATTTTTATAGATATATTTTAAAATTTTAAACACAAAAACATGAGAAGACAAGATCATTGGATATAAAAATTTTGGAAGCAGAAATGACATTTTTTATATTATTTTTATTGTATTTTTTGTTATCATTTATACCCCCATGCCCTCTTCCACCTACCCTTAATCACCCCCATAATCACTACACTGCTATCCACATCCATGAGTTCTTTCACTAGTTTTTTCTTTTTTCCTCAATCACTTCACTCCCACACCCACCCCCAGAGCTGTCAGCCTACTCTCTGAGTCTGTCTCTACTTTGCTTGTTAGTTCAGTTTGTTCATTAGATTCCACATATGAGTGAAATCATGTGGTACTTGTCTTTCTCAAACTGGCTTATTTCACTTAACATAATGTGCTTCATTCTACCCATGCTATTGATAAAGGTAAAATTTTCTTCTTTTTTTATGGCCAAGTAGTATTCTATTGTATAAATGTACTATAACTGTTTTATCCGCTCATCTACTGATGGACACTTGGGCTGCTTCCAAATCTTAGCAATTGTAACTAATGCTGCAATGAACATACAAGTGTATATGTTCTTACACATTAGTGTTTGGGGCTTCTTTGGATGAACACCTAGAAGTGGGACCACTGGGTCAAAAGGCAGACCAATTTTTAATTTTTGAGGTATCTCCTTACTGCTTTCCACAGTGGCTGCAACAATATGCAATCCCACCAACAGTGCACAAGAGTTCCCCTTCTTGCCAATACTTGTTGTTTGTTGATTTATTGATGATAGTCATTCTGACCCATGTGATTGTGTGAGGTGATGTCTCATTGTGGTTTTAATTTGCATTTTTCTGATGATTAGTGACATTGAACATCTTTTCATATGTCTATTGGCTATTTGCATGTCCTCTTTGGAGAAATACCTATTCAGGTTCTTTGCCTATGTATTAATTGGATTGCTTGTTTTTTTGATGTTGAACTTTAAAATTTCTTTATAAATTTTGGGTATTAATTCCTTATCACATGTATTGGTGAATATGTTTTCCCATTCAGTGGGTTGTGTTTTCATCATGTTGATGGTTTCCTTTGCTGTGCAAAAATGTTTTAGTTTGATGTAGTCCCATCAGTTTTTTTAATATATTTTTCTTTCTTTACTAATATTTTATTCCTCTAGTTTCAAACATTAGATACAAATGTAGTAGAATTATGTGAGTGCAACACCCAACAACAGACATTGATGTTGTATTTCTATGAATATCTTCTCTTGAGTTCTTTCAGTACACATACAGACACTTACTTTAAATGCATGTACAATATCAAACCCAGCTTTTTTAACCCTGCTTTTTGTAAGAATCACTATTTTCTTTCCATCAACACAATCAAATATATATATGACAATTATAGATTGTTTTACAGCATTCAGTTATATGAATGGAACATAATTTATATAACCATTTTTCAATTGGAGAACATTTAAAATATTTCTAACTCTAATACCTTATGAAGAGTAATGCAGTACACATTATATTACATAATATTTGGATATTGTCCCAATATATAGCAATGAAATACAAATGAAATTTTGATTTATAGCCACAAATTGTCATCATTTACATGTCTACATTATATGAGGATAACTCAACCACTATAAAAAATTCATATTTTAAATCTGAAAGTATTGTGGATGAATTAAATATAAGTTATTCTTATTTTAATTTGCATTTTAATTGTTAGCATTCCTGGCTGTTATACTCTATTGAAAAGTTTTCATATTTTCTTTTATGAGTGATCACTTGTCATCTGACAACTATGGTGCAATATCTAAGCTATCTCAAAATCTGTGTATCTCTAACATAGTATACAACTGTACGTGATGTTCAGACATAAGGGTGTTAAGATGAATGAGTTAGTATATGTAAAGCAGTTGGCATACAATCTAGCAAATTAAAGTGCACATCAAAAATTAGCTATAATTACTATCATAGTTATTGTTAATAAGAGTAATACTAATATTGACATAGAATAATATGTATTAACATAGAATAGATCTCATGTAATACTAGTGACTTAAATGTTATAACCAATATGCATGATTCTATTTATTCATTAACCTATACATAAGTTAATGAATACATAGTATTCATTACAATACTATGTAAACAATATCTATCTTGCTACATAGAACTAGATGTTTTCTATTTTTCATCAAATGTCCAATCACACCATTACCAATTATTTCTGAGACATAGGGTTGCATGTCTTTATATGGTAATTGGCTCCCAGTTACCATATAAATCCTGTTAAATATACCTTGTTAGCTAGCTTACACAGAGATCTTTGTATGTACTATTATTGTCTCCATATGGGCTCACTACATCCTCCTTGAAGACAACTGAAAAAAGAAGATGACACAGATACGCACGGTTCTGTAGCAAAGCCTGAGCCCTCTGGAGAGAAAGGTAATTCAGAAAAGTCAGGCATATAACCAGGACTTAACCCCTGAGGGATTCACGAGACCTGGGAGAAACGGGGGTCTGAAAGCAGAGAATGGAGATGCTGTCGAACAGATGATTCCACACCTGAGTTCATGTGAGTCATTAAGCTCCAGAGGTAGCAACAGTCAAGGACCTTTAACTCTGTCACACCAGTCACACAGATCTCGGTTTGGGGAAGACAGTTTGGTCCTCAAGGTTAGTGATATTTAGAGTTACCTGCTATGTATGTTGAGAGTCCTACAGAGGCAATAAACAGAGAGCATGGAAAAGAACCTCTCATGGGTATCGTGTGGCATTTAGAAAATAAATCAAAAAGAATAAAACTAGAATAGGAAATATTACTATATTATATTATTATCATGGTAATACCCCTGAAATAGCTCTTAAGGACTCCAAGGAACAATTAAAGTTCACTACAGTGCATTTTGGAGGTATCATCCTAATGCTGGAGGAAAGTGCCAGCTAGATCATCTATTTTGAAATCAGTAGATTTCTTCCAAGCAAAAATTCTGGAAAACCTTTGAAAAGCTTATTGAGTCTGGTAATATGAATCAAATTCCAAGTGTTAATGTGTGAATCAAGTGAGACTAAAAATGCTTCCCCACTATGAATAAAGCAAGAAACCTATAATGAGAGTTCAGAATCAGTCTAGACCAGAAATGGAGCCACAGGATAATGCATAAGAAGCAAATGGTAGATGCAGGGTATCACTCATCACCTGACAATCAGTGAAGAACAACTTGTCATCTGTGTCAAAAGACTGCTTTTATTGATCAACCAACCCTTGTCAGCAGTTGTATTAAGAATGTCAATCACTGCTATTCTGTTGCCAGACTGCCTACCCACGTGATTCCAAGAGATGTCAGAGAAAACTGTCATTCCCCTTTACACAAATGATGGACAGGGTGCAGAAATGGCAAAGCCTAACAGGGAGGGGTGGCATCACTGCGGATCTGAACGGTGCGTTATGTAATCCCATCCAGCAACAGGTAGGTGAGATGAGAAGGCATCAGGCCTTGGCATCTGCTTAAGAAACAAAGAGGAAGTTCTATTAGGACTTATAAAACAGTAAATTCACGCATGTCCCCGAGCTCATACAGAAAAACCTAAAGAAATAATAATTCTTAACTTTTTTAACTCAATGAATCTGATCTTACTTTATATTATTACCTTTATTTAGCTCCATTATAAGGGCAAAGATATCAATTATAATCTAAACACCATATTTCATTTTCTATATTCTAATTATATCATGTTTAGACACAATTTAATATCATATTGAATTAAAGAATCATCCAAACACAATTAATTAAGTAAGACTTCTTTGCCCCTGTGTTCATAGTTGTATATTTACTGTATCACAGGGTTCTAGAAAGCCTGCACAGGCACATACACAAATAAGAAAACACATATTCATACACACACACACACACAAACACACTTTTTTGCCTATTTTATTGTTTCTTTTCTCTGTCTGAGCAGCATAGTCTAGATTTCACAATGTAAGTTATTAAATACTTACATTTTATTTGTGCAGAAGTCTGAAGGTTAACCATGAATAATGTTCAAAAATTATTTTGACATTTGTGTGTCTTCCTGATATCATCAAGTTCAAAAGCTTTTTAAAATTACTATTTCTTTTGGGATTATCTTTTTTATTGTACATTCAGGTGCAAATTTTTTAAGGATTTTATTTATTTATTTTAAATGGAGGATGTGGGGGAGAAAGAGAGGGAGAGAAACATCAATATGTGGTTACCTCTCACACCCCCCCTGCTGGGGACCTGACCTGGTCAGCAACCCAGGCATGTGCCCTGACTGACAATCAAACCGACAGCCCTTTGGTTTGCAGGCCAGTGGTCAATCCACTGAACCACACCAGCCATGGCTAGGTGCAAAAATTTTAATTGAAACTTTTCTGTATTTACTCTTCTTATCCAAGAACATGATAGACTTCTTTGTTTATTCAAGTTTCTTATTCTCCTCATTACAGTTTAGCACTGTATTAATATCTATACTAAAATGTAGGTATTTTATATCCCTCTTGTCATTATGAATGAGTTCTTACTTTTCTATTTCAGTGTCTTAGTGGGTCCTAAAAATACATAAGAACTTTGTAAGTTTTTCTATATTTACTTATTAACTGCTATCTTACTTATCGTCCATGCCCTAAAATAACCATTTTTTCTAGCTGACTTTTTAAATATTTCCTAGGTAATCATGCTATATGAAAAAATTGTAATTTTATCACTTTCAGTAATACATTTAGACCTCTTATATAGAACTACCAATGCATATCATTGCATCTAACACATAGTAGTTCAATAATTATTTACTGAACAATGAACGATGTTAATGATAGAATGTAGAATGGTAAAATTTCCCTAAACTTAATGTAAATTTCTCCAATGCCATGAAGACTTACCTTTAATACTTACAAGAATTTTTATGCAGTTATGAAAACCAGGAACAGATACTAAAATTATCTAATGCAGTAAACATTTGCATCATTTAACTTAATGTTCATTTTATTCATACGTGTTGAAGAAATCTTTGTGGGAACTCTTCTATTTGTGTTAAAGAGGGGTAATGAATTTCTTCTTATGAGAATCTAAACTTTTCAAAAATTGTTGTTTCACCCTCCTCTTCTGAAACTCAAATATTATATTTACAGAATTAGAAGTCTGAAGCCACAGAAGAAAGGCAGGGAAGACAGAGTATAAAGTGTACCTAAGGGAAACCCCTGTGAAGAACCTGAGCTCTGCTCCCTTATATGATATGTAAATATATAAACAAGTCATCTAGATTTTAAGTGAAAATTTTAAATTGATATTTGTCAATTAATAAATTTATATTTCTATAACTCCATACTTAAATATATATTTACTTTTTTCAATTTATAAATCCTAATTTATATTTTAAACAACTTGCTTATGTATTTACATCTCCCACAGAGGGTGTGTTTTACCCCCAAGGGGTGGCTCTGCCCAAGTGGTGTATTGTGTCCACCTGCTCATTTATACAACAGAAGGGCTCAGGCTGAGGAAAACGGTGAGCCTGCTTGTTTACATCTCTCATTTCATCTATTTACCCCCAGAAATCACATATTTCTTGCTAATTCTAAAGAGGAAAGTGAAAGGGTATTCTGATATTGCAGTTTTTAAGTTGACTGACATGCTATTTAGCTGAGTGATTTATTTTTACTTACGTCAGTTCTATACGCACATACAATATGAATTACTAGCTTTGTCGTATTAAGACCAGTTCTTTAAACCTTCATAGATTTACAGAATTTTATTTCAATGAGAGCAAAGGAATTTTATACGGTTATACAAGTGAAGTAGCAATTTACCTATAATATTTTGTTTTGGCAGTACGATGTTTTTCTTTTATTTCTTTTTTTCTCAGTTGCATACTGTTTGAAGACATTTCACCTTTCTCCATAGTCTTTGTAGTTTCTATTTCTTTACAAAAGATTATTCCACACACCAACTTTATCTGTCTAGTTCCACAGCACACTGGGATGTATCACATCCATCCTAGATAATTTTACTTGTTATGACTGAAATCAAATTATTAATGAAGACACTATTGTATTTTTATCAGTTTCCCCCTTAGTTCCTAAATATTTACTTCATATATTTGTGTTACAAACTGAAGATTAATTTTCAATTGATGTTCAATATAATTATGATACTTTCTTAAAATGGCCTTATTTCCTTTGTATATTGATTTTTCTTGAATTGTTCTGTTAATATTTGAAATATTGCATTAATTTTAATTATATCTCTGGGTATCTTTTTCATGGTAAAACCATCTGAATTGCTTAGTTAAGGCTTATCTTTACAGACTATTTTTGTTCAGTTTATTACATGCAACTTACATATTTTAACCATTTAATGTGGAATTTTTTTATATACCTAATACAGTGGTTCTATACATTAGTCTTTGAAGTTCCTCCAGGGAAATTTAGCAGGTACACTTCTAGTCTTAAATTCTGGAATGATTTTTTTCATTTTCTTTCACTATCTTTTTTTTCCTCCCTGGTTTGTCACATTATATTTTCTTAATTCTTGATACTTGTTTCATACAGCTTATGATATTTTTTTAGATATCAAACTGTCTAAACATTTGAATTGCATGTGTAATTTTTTAACCCTCAAAACTATCCTATTTGTGTAATGGATGTTTATTGCAGCATTATTTATAAAAGTAGATTCCTATAAACAAGAGATAAATTTCTCAATAAGACTGGCATAAATAAATTATGGAACACTTATTCAGTAAATATTATACATATGATAGAATGAGCTATAGGCAAATATGGAAAAATACCTAAGTAATTATTAAACAGAAAAGTCAAGGTTCAGAAGACTGCATCAAATATTCTTATTTACATAATAGATTGATATTCATTGTCACTTAAAATATGGAATTTATCTGTGTATAAATATTAACAGTGGTTATGTCACAGTAAGGAGACTAGAGTTCAAATGGAACATATATTTAATTTAAATGCCCTTTATTCTGTTAGGAAGATATCATGAGCATGTATATTGAAAATACAAACATATATTTAAAACATTCTCATGATGATATATACAATATATAGGCCTTATGTCATAAAAATATATTATAAAGTATTTTCTATTTATATTTTGGAATCTATAAATAAGTTTTATTTTTGCTGGCCTATTTTTTCAAATTATAACTTCAGCCTAATAGTTAATGGAAATTAAATTGATATAATTTCTAAAGTCCACTGGATTCTGTAAATGATGCTACTAGAAAGCATCTTCCTACTGGTAGTTGTTTACAAGTTTATATTATCAGTCTGTATGCCCATAAACCTAACAAGTATGGGCATACAATCCAGAATTGTAAATGTAATCTGATGAAATTATTTCATATACTTTCTGAGCTTTCAAAGTTCACCTTCATTATTGCTCTGCTCCTGATATTAATATATCATTTTTTTTTAAATGAAACACTAAAACATATGAAAGTAAGGATTTGCTACTGGGAAAAAGACCTTGACCATGACTCACTATCATTCCCAATTCTCTCTCAAAGTAGGAATAGCAGCTCCTATAGCAAAAGAACAGAGTAAACACCAGAAATGGCCTCCAGTAAACCAGGGGGCAAGGTCCTAAGAGGTACTTAAAAGTGTGGATAGGTCAAGAGTTCACTGCTTACAGGAACTGCAACACCTGTGAGCAAGTACAAGCTGTGCTGAAAACAGTGAAAGGAGAAAATGGAGTTCTGATGACCCTAAGAGCCGAAGAAGACAGAAAAAGAAACAAATATTTGCTTGGAAGGAGAGTGTATGCCAGACAGGGGGATCTGAAGGAAGCCTGTGAGACTGATAGAGGGCTGCAAATGTTCCAAAGTATTTATGAGGTCAAAATGACCAGCGGGACCCAGTGAGTTAGAGAGTTATGGGGCAGCACAGCCTCAGTCCCCAGGACATCAGAAATAACATAAAACATATTTTTAAAAGAATATATTTCTTCCAGAATATGGAGGTGAATCCAAAGGATGAAACAGCAGGGCTTAGAATTCAAATTGAGCAGGGCCAGCAGGGAGCAGATCAACTCTTATTGATTGATACAGAATCATATGAAATGAAATATCCAGGTAAACATTTAATAGAGAACTGAGCTTTTTGAAAACAAATTCTAGTTGCTGTGTGGAAGGAGAAATAATTTTTAAACCTAGTTTTATTAAATATTGCTTCTTTGGGATGTTTTTATAATAACTTCCAGAACATTTTCCTGTAAAGATTCAAAGTGGTCATAGTAGAACACAGCTTCAATATAACATTCTTTTTTGTTTTACAGTGTTTAAAAATGACAGACCTACCTTAAAAAAAACAGCAACAAAACAAAAGCCAAAAAAAAAAAAGACTATTACACCCAAAATATAAGAAGACAATTAAATAAACAAGTTTGGCATTTCTGTAAATTTATAGGATAAAACAGAATAGTAACTGTATGATTGACAAGCAGACATGATCTATTACCTAGTTTGAAAGGTGTTCCATTTAAACACACTTCCAGGATTAGAACAGCAATAGACTTCTTTGTACTTTACATACTGGAAGTTACCAAGTCATTCATCATAGTGGTGCGTCAGTTCTCATCAGCTGAAGTATAAAGGCAGAACTTGAGTTATATGAATTGATGCCACCTGGTAGAAAGCATTTCATCAAAAATAATCCACTGAATAGACCCATAATGCATGTATGGATATGTTTGCATATACACAAATGGAGACTATGCAAACGTGCACTCACAGGTGTCTGAGTGCATGTTTGTGTACTCATGTGTGGATGTGTATATGAGTACACACACATGTGTATGTACTCATGACTATATGTATGCCTGTGTGCTATCTATAAATGCACAAATGTATTTGTATGTGTTTTTTGATATTGTCATGGCACGCTTAGTTTTATGCTAACATATAGCTTATTTTTAAAACATTTTGTAGGTCATTTTGTAACTAAAAGGTGAATTTTCCAAATATTTGATGGATATATTTTCTTCGATTGAGAGATAAGATGATATTGATGCTGAAGAGACCATCCATCTCAATCTACTGAAAACAAAGAAAATTTAATTTTAAATATAACCACAACAATTGTGAAAAATAGAATAGTATAAGTGAACTTTTTTCCAAAATATACATAAAAATGAGGAAGCAAATGTGAATTATTTGATGAAGAAAAAGACCAGAGGAAATCATGGCAGGAGGATGAGAGGGAAGGACTGCCGGGGACTTTAATGTAGAGGCGTGTCGTCACTGCAGAGTGAGGGTTTGTCCTGCAAGTATCAATGTTTCTGAAGCTTTACTCTTAACTCTAAGGACTTAGATGAATTACTGAACAGTCTGAGCCTCAGTTACTATTGTATAGAGAACAGTACCAAATAGGTAGCATTATTATAAGGAGAATGCATAACGTGCATAAAATATCTGGCATGTAGTATATGATCAAGAGATAGTCATTGTCATGGTATATTTTATTTTAATCATCATTGTTGTTAAGTATGTGTTTTGTTCAGCACCACAGATGAAAGGCATTGGGTATGCTAATATCCCGAGACGCAGAAGAGGTTTCATGCTGGTTGGATAGGTTGTTGATCAACTGTGGTCAGGCATTAAAAATATCAGTTTTGTGTTTAGAGAATCACATTCAGCCTAGATTATACATCTATAATCTAGGCTGAATAGATCTGGAATGTAAAATATGCTAGATCACCTGTTTTTCATAGGTATTTATTATCTTTATTTTTGTAATAAAATGTTTCCCCTCCATTTTCCTGTCTCTAAGATCAATAAGCATGTCCTCATGTGAAGACAAAAAATAATACATAAATGTTATATATGTGTGTGTGTGTATCTCCATAGTGTTAATCAAAACTATCAGTATAGTATTTTTTATTCTTACACAGTGTATACTATACATATTCTGAAAGAGTAAGGTAAAATAATTAAAACACAAAGATGGTCCCTATGTAATGGTTTAAGACCTTAAGAAATTTAATACTAATTAATGTGTTTTAAAATGTTTGATAGGTCTATTTAAGAATAATAAAATTCCCTACAAATGAAGTCTATCTAGTCTTCAAATATTGGCTATAAAGCCATAGCTTCATAAAATCCTAAAATTAAAAAAGCATTGATAGCCAAGCCTGGCTATAGTAATGAATTTTATAATGTATCTTACCGGTTCTTATCAAGTATTTTTAATGTCACTGAATTTCCAGGTAATATATATCCCTATTATACAACTTTAAATCTTAAAAAAAAAAAATGTTCTTCCAAACTACCTATTCTTAATGAAACTCATAGGAGAAAAAATTGATATGTAGCATATAAGAATATTTGACTGAACCCGTAAGCATTGTGCTAATCACTGTAAATGAATTACTTTAGTTAAATATCTTTAAAGCTCTATAATATAGGTACTCTTATAGTTTTTACTTTGTAACTGAGAAAATTGGTATATGAAGAGTCTAAATAAAATTGACTTAAGGCATATAGCTAGTAACTAGATTATTCAGGATTTTGACTTCCGTGTACATAAGTCCAAAATATCTGATCTGAACTTCCAGCCAATAGTGCCTTTAAATTATTAAACACTTTTTGAACACTTATTGGACACTTAATATTCATTGCCCTTGGAGGGAAGGAACTAATACTTGTGCAACCACTCTGGAAAAGAGTTTGGTAAGGCTTCAAAATGTTGAAGGCAGCACTACCATGTTAGCCTGCAATTATATACCCAGCTATACACTCGAGTATTGAAACCATGCCCACAGAAAAACTGGGACATGCATGTTTATAAATAGCATCATTTGTAACAGGTAAAAATGAAACATCCCAAATGTCCATTGACTGATAAATGAATAAATATAATGTTGTATATTCAAACAGTGAACTATTGCTTGGCAATAAAAAGGAATGAATATTACTTGGTAATAAAAAGAAATGAATATTACTTGGTAATAAAAAGGAACATAACATTATTGATCAATGTTACAAAAGCAACTTACCTGGAAAAAATTATGTGCAATGAAGTATATATTTTAAAAGGACAAATTTGAAGTATATGAATTATCTCAGTAAGTCTGTTAATAAAATAAAGTTTACATAAAATTTCTAGAACTGAACATTTTAATGACTAAAATTAAATTGTATAAAAGATTATACTTGCCCTGGCTGGTGTAGCTCAGTGGATTGAGTGCGGGCTTCGAACCAGGCATCACAGGTTCGATTCCCAGTCAGGGCACATGCCTAGGTTGCAGGCCATGTCCCCCAGCAACCGCACATTGATGTTTTTCTCTCTCTCTCTCCCTCTCCCTTCCCTCTCTAAAAATAAATAAATAAAATCTTTAAAAAAAGATTATATTTAATAGTAATTTATTGAAAGTGTTTAGCACAAGATTGGGAACTAGATAACACATTTCCCCTACACACATTTTTTCTTCAAAATTGTACTGTAACTTGTTAAATTAGGCAGGAGAAATAAAAAGCACATGGGAAAAAAAAAGAAGACATACCTTTATCATTATTGTCATAAAACATGGTTGTTTACATAGAAATCTCAAATAATCTACAAACAATTAAATTAATAAGTGCAAATGTTATATAGAGAAGTAGGGAAGAATACAGGGAATTAAAAACAGAAAAGAGAATGGAGAGAGAAAATGAAAAATAAGTTTATCAACTCTTATGTAAAATCCAGGAATAAACATAACATTTTAAGCTAGTGGATTAACAAGTAAATGCTTAAATATATTAAGAGAACAGCAAGCAATACGCTATTACTTATAAAATGTAATGATCAAAGAAAGAAACAAGAAGAAGGAAGAGGGAAGCATGATATAACAAGACAATCTTATTGTTAATTATAATAGGGAACTAACAGATGCTGTCTAAAAATAATGTGTACATAATCATATGAACAAAAATATAAATGGTACTGAATTTGGAAGTGCAAACACATAGTAAAGAAAAACAACACATGGGTTTAACTGTGTTTAGTTAATACACATAATTTTAGCATATAAATAGCATATAAATTTTGCTATTTATATGCAAATATACATAAATATAAATTTATATGTATATACAGTTTCCAGCACAAATAATGCCCTTTTTTAATAATAAAATAATTTATTACAAAATCATAAGTATATAATTCTGTAACATAACAATATCACACTCAAGCATACCATATGATATTTTAGGTGAAATGTTCAAATTGCTGTCCATCTCATGTGAGACATTCATGTACCCTACTAACCACACTCAAGCAGGAATTACTTCTGCCAAACCCTGTATGTATGAGGGGGACCCAAAAATGGAATTATCTTCTGGAGGGCAGGGCTCTTATAGTACAGGCTTCCCACACCAGGTGAGTGTTCTAGGAATCCATCTGTATCAGTGTACCAGCTGGTGGTGTTGTGAGAGGCTGTGTCCGGCTTCAATGAATTTTTTTTTAGGGTTCTTTAAACACAATTGCCCATTTCATGATGGAGATTGAGGAGCACACCTGCCCACATCACTCTGAATGTTCAGCAGTTTTTGACCAAAAATGGCATGACCCCCCCATGCCCTACACTCCCTATTCACTGGATGTCACCCCCCAGCAACTTTTTTTTTTGTTTCCCTGGATGAAAAAAGTCCTCAAAGAGAAATGGTTTGCTGATGTGGAAGAGGTGAGACAAAAAATGGGATAAGCACTAAAAGGCATCAAAATTGACGAGTTCAGAAACTGTTTTGAGCAGTGGGAAAAATGACTTGATAGGTAAATTACATCAAATTGAGAGTACTTTGAAGGTGGCTGAAGTTTAAACATGTGAGAATAAATACACAATTTTAATATATAAATTTCAGGTTTGGGGGAGTATATTTAATACAGCAAAACAATATGACGGAGTTCAGAAAAATTTTTTAAGCTGTATTATACATATAAACTGTTTTACCACATCAAAAAAATGAAAAACAATGATTTTTCCAATTGGCTTATGAAGAAAAATTAAACTACGCTGAATATTAGATAATATTCACAACAATAACACAAATACACACAACTAAAACACAATATAGCATGCATGAAAGAATAGGGAAAGATAGATCAGACAAATGCAAGTCAAAGGAAAGGTGAGGGCATGATATTTTTCACACAGCTATGATTGGACCCACAGAAAGCATTTTGAAAGTTCAAAAGGATATTTTACATTCATAAGATCTCTAATAATAAAGATAGTGATTAATAACTATGGAGCAAGTATCAGCAATGGATTGACAAAGCAAAAACTCTAAAATACACTGCAATACAACTCATCACCAGAAGAAACCTGACAAACCACCTTGAGACACTAATGGATTCTAGGTCTGGAACAGAAAGGATAAAGACAAGCCTGGAATATTTTTTCAAAAGGGAAGAGAAATAAGTTTTGAAAAATTAACAGGCTCATGTCAAATAGACTCAGCAGACCCTTAAGGGAGTCATCTCTGAAAAATATCTGGACACATTAGGGACTAAAAATAATAATTCTAATGTACAATGTATAGAATATTGAGTGAAAATTTCTGAGTCTATAAGATACCCAAAATGCTAAAAAAAAGGTATGTCAATATTTAAGGAGGTGTCTATTAAACACCTCCTTAATTAAAAAAAAAAAAAAAACAGTAACTAAAGGACAAACCATTAAACATTTATCCTGCAGAAAGTCTTCATAATGTAACTAGATTCTTATGCCGAAGAAGTGTCAAACTTTCCTCTCTGCTTTTGTGGAGGAAAAAGAGGCCACACACTGAACCTGACAATGGCAGCTGGACAAACTCAAACACCTGAAGTAACCACATAGGATAGTCTGAAATTTCTAACTAAAAGCATGTCATGGCAGGTAGTCAAGTCCTAGGCCATTATCTTACCTAACAAAGGTCAATCTTTACCTTAACTGAGCCTGTCTATTATTTTGTTTTTAATTTTGTTTTCATCTATGACACATTCACCTTTGGAATGTCAGGACAATTTCGTTTTTCCAGACCCCTCAGGGCATGGCCACTGCACCCCAGTGATAGGGGACTTAAGACTTGGAAAATTTTAGCTTAAGGTAAAAAGCTGTAAGTCTAGCAAGTAATGTGTATGTTAAGCTTTTGTTTCAGAAACTATAGATAAGGTCCATCCTGGCTGCTGGGAAAAGCAGCCGACCTCCTGAGGCACACTGATAGAGCATTACCTCCTGGGAACATCCAAACCTTCATTCCAGGAAGAGCAGGCAACCACCCCTCCCCTTGGAAACAGCTAACTGCCCAGGTCAGGAATGTTGCAGCTTCTGAATCTCAAAGCCCTCACCGCACCTTGTTTGTCCTCCGCACCCCCTTATAAAAGATCTGGCCAGGAAAGAGAAGGGAAGATGGTTTGTTAGGGTATGAACCCACCATCTTCTCGTACTGCCCACCATCTGAATTAAGCGCCCATAAAAGATTCAATCGCTGTCATTGCTTATTGGATTTGGTAGTGACAGGCAGCCTGAATGCTGGTGTCTTTTCCAGTTACAAGAATACAGACTACAGAACCCTTCATTGTTATTCTTATGGTGTTAATTGTTAACTGTTAACTATTGCTATGGTAAGAAATATTTGAACCTGTATAGAATTAGCTTTTATTGGATACAAAAACTCTGCTTTTAAAGCATTACACGCCAGCTTGAAATCCTTCCCAGGAAAAATTCTGATAAAAATGGATTTAAGGTGAAGAAGGTATATTAGAATAATGTTTCCCCTGCATTTCACTGTCATAAACAACTAGAAGAAATCAATATAATGAATAGAGAAAAAAAACCTAGGCAAATTAAAAATAGTGAATCTCGATCTAGTACAAATAAGACTGACAAATGAATACTGTCAAAAGTTGGGTCAGTCACCTGGCTTCCAATAGCTAATTTAGGACCAAATCAAAGTGCAGAGGAGATTAATGAACCTTTAAGCAAATCAGCATAGAATAAAGAGTTGGATAAACAGTGTTGCAATTAGCACACAGGCTGGGACATCAATCTGAGATTCCTAAATACAATATGCAAAGTTGTCAAGAGAAGATTGAAGACTGGATCAGAATGCACAGGAATAGAGATAAATCATGATGCCCAAAAATAAAAATGACCCATCAGGTGACAGCTGATCTGCTCAAGCAAAAGCTTGTGTCTCTTCAACCAGCATTATCATAAAATTAAATTCTCCTCTCTAAACAAAATTCAATTATTTGTCCCACAACTATGTTTTATTGCATTAGGGCTCTCATAATTTGGCTGATTGTCACTAGCCAAACTGAATTTGCAAAGGGAAATGAAAATTGATCCTATCAGATGTACAGCCTCCCATGTGAGACTTTTGCAACAACCCTCAACCAAATTGATTTAAACAGTTTTCTTGCTCCAGTCGCTGACACAAGTTCCAACTAGCTTCTCTTGACTCCCGACCTCGGAAATTGCCTCCCTCACTCTGAACACTTCATACACTCCTGAGTATACCATTCTGTTTTATTCATCAGGGTTCTCTTCATTTTAAGGGATAAAAACAATTTGAATTAGTTTTAGGCCAAAAGAGAGTTATGACCATGTGGAAAGATGGACAGGGTTGAAGCAAGGAGTCTGGGATACTTGGATGTAATTCTTCTAATCCTGTCAGAACTGGTCTGCTTTGTGTAGCCTTGGCTTCTTTCTACAGGTCTGCTCCCTTCTTGCAGCTGTTTTGTGGGGTTTTTTTTTCAACTGTGAGGCTAGAAATTCTGGGCTTCAGCCATTATTTCTGGGCTCCCATATGCTCAACTTCATTGCCAATGTTAAAGAGCCTCTTTTTCTTTCATTCCAATGTGAAATATCTCAGAGAAGAATTTTGATTAGCTTTGCATGAAGGAATAACTCAGGGACAAAAGAACTTAAAAACGTGAACTGAGTTTACCAAAAATGCAAGGGTGTCAGATTTAGGACTGAGTAATAAAATACCACCCCCCTCTAAAAAAAAAAAACAAAACACCCAAGTGACATTAAAGAGGAAAAGTACAATATTACCATTTAGTTTATTAAAGTCTGAAAAAATTTTTTTACCATGAGTATTGTATTTATGAAGGGTTAGATCTTCAGACACCAGAATTGAAAAGTCAGTGATAAAATTGTTTTCCTTAGAGAATCAGTATTTTATAGGACAAGATTAAGGTTTAACTTAGTTTGAGACCTAAAACAAAAACAATTATTTTTGGCTTATCTCAGGGTGCAAAGTGCTCTCCACTCACTTCCCACCAAGAGACATGCTATTCACACTTATTGCAAATGTGTGGCAGAAAAACGTGTTATTTTCCCTAGTTGTCAAGTATCTTTATGTTTTATTTGGCCAATTTTATTTGCATAGACACGACAAGAGGTGTTGATTAATTCACAAGAATCTCCTTACTTGGTTTAACAAAACTAGAACCACACGTTGTTTTAAGACAGAATTTAAAGCCTCTCTGGAAGTGTCCCAAGTCCCCTAAGCTTATAACTCTATTGTAGTTTCAGAACTATTCTCTTTTCACTGTCATTAGCTCCTCCTCTGAGATCAGGAGCAAAGAACCATTTCATTCACTTCGCCGGGTTATACTAGAGTCTTATCAAAATGAAGGACTCCAGAGTCGTTTGTAGATGGATTTCTTTCTGTCTTAGCATGGGCTTTTCTGTGGTGCTGGAGCGGTCGTGCTGTGAACTGACTCGGCGTGCAGCTGTGTGTTTCACTAGCTTCTCAGCGTTGGGACTTAGCCTTGCTTCCTGACCTCGCTTATCTTTTGTTTCTCTGGTACTTTTCCATCTTCATTTGAGTAAGGAGACATGGAGTAATACACTTGTAAACCTTCACATTTTTCAGAAGGCTATGAAACTCTGGACAAACCAAGAAGTCATCCCTCCTTCCACATACATTGAGGCTCATTTTAATAATAACTATACAAATTAATGAAATTCTCTTTAAAATCCACATTGCTATAGATAACATATAAAAACTGTTTTTTAGTTATTTAAATCTCGTACATATTTTCCCTTTTGATGGTAAATCTGTGTTTACTAAATAGACCTAGATTGTACACAAATATTTATAATTAACTGATCATCAGTTGAAAGAGAGTGAAGAGCTTGCATTGGTAAGAGACAGAGCTGGCCATATATACAATAGTAAATACAGGAGATATACAGTTGTAAAATGTTAATTACCTTTTTATTGCTAGAAAATAAGGGGATCAGAATTCATCGCCACAAAATATGTCTTTTTGGCTAAGGATTATTTTAGGCTGACTACTTTTAAGAAACAGAAAATATAGGAAAAGCTCTGAAAACCAAGTAGAAGTTACCCTTTTGTAAGAGATATTTACATTTATTAGGAAAATCACCATTTATATAAATGTTGCCCTCTCTATGTCAGGAAGAAAAAGAGGACTAAATCTCAGAAATTCTTACTAATGGAGAAGGCAAGGGCTTAGATTTGCATACCAGGCATACTTTTGGTACGTGTTACTGTACTTTTTTTAAGTAACATCACATTAGCAGACTTTCCCCCACCCTGTTACAGAGCCCCAAGGTTAGAGTCCCAGAGCCCATCTGCCTGCACAACTGGTCCAGAAAAATACAGGAGCAAGAATGTGCAATATAGAAAGAAAAAGTATTTAACATTGTATTGGTCCATCTGTCGGTGGCGAGCTTATGCCCAGAAGACCTGACTCACTGATGGCAGATGGGTTACAAATGATGGAAGGCAAAACCACAACACACTGTGTTCTGGGGCTTCGCAGCTATGCTGGGAGCCAATTAGTCAGAGGTGAGGTAAGGGTCATAAACCATTCTTCTGGTCTTGTAGAGTGTTTTGAGGTCTGCTCTAGGATCCTCTTTGGCTACATGGGAAAGTGGCCAAGGGTTCATTCCACCTGAGAGCTATGGAGCTTAAACATAACTTAGGTCAAGATGCTCTCGTTAGCCTGACAGAGGTCCAGACCTGGTGCGTGTTAGGCAGGTCTGGGCTGTTGTCAGTGCTTTCTGATTATCTGGGGGAAAGGCTAGGTGTCTGAGTGGTATATTTGCAGAGATATGATTTCTAGAGCCAGGGTTTAAAGCTAAATTTAATAAAGTCATATGGATCCTGGTTTCAACCCCTCCCCTCAGTATCTCTTTCTTTTCATTAGCTGAAGACAGTATTTAAGATGGTAGCTGGGACCATTCTGGGGAGTTACTCAGTTTTCCTGGGTATCTGCCATGTCTGCAGGATGTACACATGTTATTAAATTTCTGTTTGTTTGTGTCCTATTAAGCTGTCTTTTTATTACAGTGATATCTCTCCCAAGAATCAGAAAAGGTAGAGAGAAAAATATTTAACCAATGCCAGAGAAGGAAATATTTTTTATTTACATTTACACACACACCCAAACCACACACACACACAATCAATGTCAAATAATTCACATTTTTTTCTAGGTTGCAGGGCAATGAAACTAAAATCTAAGACTGGCACCCCCAATTGTAGCCAGTGGAAATTGTGTCCTTTCACAGGGTCACGAGTATTTTGGGAGACCCATGCTTGAGTTGAGGTTTCAAAGTAAGATTTATTGGTGTGGAAATAGAAAGCTGTCCCTAGGTTCCTGATGTCCTATCTCTGTCCATCCTGCTGTGAAAAAAAGTTCAGTCTTGTCTTCATCAAACCCAGTTCAAAGGCCAGTGTCCAAAAATTCTGTGCCACGCTGAAGCTTGGTCCCTCTGCTTAGTCTGTTCTTGGCTGCACAATGGCTGGCCCTGTGTCTGCCCAGTCCCCAGGCAGCTGCGAGGGCCACACGGCTGCTGTGGAGAGAGAATACGTGAATGAACCTGGTGAACATGCATTACTAGGAGAGAGGGACAGAGCTCTCTGTTAAGCCTGGATTATATTATCACCGCCTTGAAGAGGACAGGGCACCCTTTCAAGCCAACCAATCATCTTGCCAGTCTTCCATGGGCTTCTCCTGGGCCTCCCCCTTAATCAATCCATTTTCCAGGTCTTTGGGGTTCTTTGTGCCTTATCCAATCAGATCCTTTCCCAGCCTAGACAGACAGGCCTTTAGGGTTACCAGTTTAGCTCCTACTGAGCATGCCTCAAAGTAGAATTACCTCCCTCCTTGCCATCTTGGCTTCTACTACACATATGCCCAGCAGGGGAATTTCCCCTTTATTGTTTTATCCATCTCCCAGTAATCTGTGAGGAACAACCCATTTACCCTGGGGAGATAGTAAAACTGGTCCTTTCTTCCTACACAGGGGAGGGAGAGCTGTTAATCCCTTTGGCAGGGAAATGCTGTGATCCCTCGGGGAGCCCATCAATACTGCAACTTCCTAGCAAAGCAGGCTTATGCACTCTAGTTTATTATCCTTCTTAATGTCTGACTCCCTTTGCTCCTTTCTTTATTAATATCTAGCTACCTACACTAATAAAATGATATAAGGCAGCAGTCCCCGGCCTTTTTGGTACCACAGACAGTTTTTGTAGAAGACTGGTGGTGGGGGACAGGAGGCAAAGCTCAAGTGAGCTTCACTCCCCCACTGTGGGTGGAGGGGAAGGGAGGGAGCCTGGAGGTGAAATTCAGGCAAGCTTTGCTTACTGCCTGCCCGGTTCCTGACGGGCCACCCACCAGTACTGGTCCATGCCCTGCAGGTTGGGGCCCATGATATAAGGAACATAAGCACATGCTTACTTGGATCAGACTACAAAAGATATCACTAAAAGTAATTCAGCTACAAATTTTAACTTACTGCTAAAAGTTGAATATATTTCATGCTAGTCAGAGGATAGAAACCCTGGTGACTTCAAAGACAATGGAAATAGTTTCACATCTACTAACCTGTTCTTTTCCACATACCAAAACAAGGGCTCACACATACGGTTGACAAGATTTCTAAGAAAACTCCTGTTGTGAAAACGGGGCGGGGTCAGCTACTATAGGAAAGGCATGGAACCACACCTGGATTCCTTCTCCTAGCTCTCCTATTTTCTACAACATTAAACTGCTTAGCGAAGGGTGTAGAGGCCCAGGGCAGGCTGCCACAAAATATGCCTCCATGGCATATCGATCGCTTTGAATTAATGTTATTTCACAAGCAGCTAGTGAAACAAGGGCATGTTGACCCTTCCTTTCCGTATAGAATACAGGAAATAAATTTCCCCTGTGAAAGGTGCCCTCCTTTCTCTAGGGGGACTGAGAGAGACACCATTATCTCTCCAGTTAAGGTATTCAGGGCCCAAAAGCACCCAAACCCACATGTCTTTGTCTTGTCATTTCTTCTCAAGTTTCTTGTTTCTACGAAAAGTCTAAAAAGCTGACTGGTTTATCATTTTAGAGGAGATTATTTATAAACTCCCATGTGCATGCACAAAACTGATTTTTCTCCTGTCAGTCTGTTTTTGTGTCAGTGTTATTATTAGCCCAAACATAAGAAGTTGAGAAAGGTAGAGGGGGATTTCTCCCCCTCCCCAACAACAGGTACAAACTGTATCTGTCTTATTATGACTGTTGAAAACTTATTTCAGCTCAGGGAAGTCCCTTTGCCATATACAGGAACATATTCACAGACTCATAGGATTAGGATGTGGGTATCTTGGGCAAGAAGCAATAGTATTCTGCTGCATCTCTCTTTTCTGTTTCTTTCAATTATATCTGTATCTTTGTAAGAATCATGTGTGTTTTAATTTGCTTTCTTTTGTAAGCCAAGGTTGCTTGTGTTTTTCTGCCTGTTTTCATTTTCTTTCCTAACCATGTTCACACACACTACCTGTTTTTAAAAGGCCTTGTATTTCTCAATTGCAGGTTTAGTCTATGTTGAAATCACAGTCACTGCCTTTGACATCTCATTGTTTTTGAAATTGATATGCTGCCTTTTTCTAAGTATGAAAAATAGTTATTTAACTATATAATAATTATATAATAATGTATAAGAATAAGAGTTTCTTAAAAACAACAGAAAGGAGAAATTTTTCAAAACTGATATTTTAGCTTTCTCTAAAACAATATATTACTATTAAAAATGAGACTCTGAATAGTGATCGTGTGAACAGTATTCACAATTGCATAAGGCGGGTTCTTCACCCTCACCAGGGAGCTTCTATTCTATTCACAACTGATCATTGTTAACCGATCTGAATTTTATTCTGTGAGCTAAAATAATGTTAAATGTATTAAATATAAGTGTGAAAGCACTTGTCTTAAAAATCATGCTAGACCAGTATCACCTTTGCATGTGAATTGCTAACACTTTTTAAATAGCATTCGAGTGTATTCAGTTTTGCTAATTGTTTCAAGAACAAATTTATCATTAATATTCTCTCTCCAAAAATCCATTGCCTGAAGTTTCCACACTTTTTATATCACAGTTGTACGTAGAATTCTCTTATAATTTTTTTAGAACTACAAATCAATTTCTGTTTTCTAAGTAATCAAAGTTATCGTTTTTATTTCATTTCATTCCATTTTATATTTTCTTTGGCATTAATCCTCTACTACTTAGCATATGAATGCATGTGTGTGTACGTGTACTGTATTACAGATACCATATTTTGCCCTGTATAATGCACTCCCATGTATAGTGCACACCCATGTTTTTGGCCCAAACTTTCAGGAGAAAAATCTTTCACTTTAATTTTTTAATTCAATTATTTATTTATTTATATTTAGAAATAAACCCAATTATCATATTCCAAGGTATTATTTTACATATGGATATTTCTATTGCCTTTAGGGTTATACTTTTAGTGCATAAGCATAAATAAGAGAATTAAAAACATTTGTTTATGTATGAATTAGTAGTACCCATGTATAATGTGCATCCTTATTTTTCCCTCAAAAATTTGGGCAAAAAAAGTGTGCATTATACATGGCAAAATATATTCACTAAAATGTGAATATATTTTCATAAATTTTATGTTTCTTAGCCTTCAAAATTGTTTACATTGTGGTTTACACTTTTATGTATTCACTGTTTCAAAGAAATGAACTTGCATATGTTTACCAAGACCATGTTTTCTAATTCATTAATTTAGCATTTATTATAAATTAGTGCCATATTTCCTATGGGTTTATTTTCTTTTTTTTTTTAGCATCCTGTGTAGTACTTTAGTTTTATTCACTCTTCCTATAATAAATTAAAAGAGGTATGTCTTCAATTGGTAAAACATTGGCTGAATTTTATGGGGTTTTTTTGTACCATTTGAGAATTTCTTTTTTTTTTTAAGATTTTATTTTTATTTTATTTTTAGAGAGGGAAGGGAGGGAGAAAGAGAGAGAGAGAGAAACATCAATGTGGCTGCTGGGGGCCGTGGCCTGCAACCCAGGCATGTGCCCTGACTGGGAATCGAACCTGCGATGCTTTGGTTCACAGCCCGCGCTCAATCCACTGAGCTACACCAACCAGGGCCCAGAATTTTATGTTTTAAATAATAAATTCTCATTGCCATTTATTTCTTTATACTTTATAGGTCAACTTTTAATATCTTTTCTTCCTTGAGAATTATAAGGATTGTTCTACGATTTCCTAGAATTTTAATATGTGGGATAAGGATATTTCTCATTTGTTTTTAATTTCTTGTTTTTAATTTCTTATTTTAAAAGAATTCATCATAAAATATTTAACATATTCTTTGAAACTTACAGAAATATGAAGTTGAAACTTATGCTTTACTTATTGAAATATATCATAGTTATATAAAAATGTTTTACATATGGAATCTACATAGTCAAACTCAGAAGCAGAGAGTAGAGTGCAACTCTCCCAAGGCTGGGAACAGGGGGAGATGGGGAGATGTGGGTCAAAGTGCACAAGATTTCAGTCATACAAGATGAGAAAGTTCTAGAGATCCAATGCTTTATATATATGCATAGTATATCATATATGGTGCATGGCATTTATAATACATAGTATATATTATATACAGTAATAATATATGTAATTAATATATATGCACACAACCATATATATTATACATATATCCAATGATACACATGGTATATGATGTATATAGTATATATGATACATAGTATATCTAGTGTCTGAGAGCTTAATTGGGGTGATCCTTTCACAATGTGTCCATGTATCAAAACATCAAGTTGTATACTTTAAATATGTACAAATTTTGTTTGTTGATTATATTTTAGTAAAGCTGACAAACAAAAATCACCCTCCATCAAAACATTTTTAGTATATATAATTTAATATATAGTCAACATGCATAAATTACATAAAGTATATATGTGTGCATTTCTATTATGTTATATTCAACTTTCTTCACTTGTACATCTAAAGGTCATTACCACTCATGCATCTAATAGGCATATCAAATTTACAAGTGTACAGAACAAAATTATAAATAAACCCTCCATTTCCTCAAAGCTACTTCTCTCCTCAGTTTTTCTTTCCCCAGCATGTGTACATGCTTTCTTTCCCTGGCGGACATGAGTGCTAAGACCTTTCCCCACAGACACGAGTGCTAAGACATGAATGTCAGGCCAAATGACTTCACAGTCAATGTATTCATTTGTTTCCCCCACCACTACCCCATCGAATCCATTAACAAGTCCTCTACCCGAAATATATATATGATCTTTACATTTCTATTCAGTGCTGTTACCTCCCTGACTAAAGCTACAACAATATTCACCAAGATTATCATTACAGCTTTATCACTGGTAGTCTTCTCATTATTTCTCAGCATTGCAACCAAAATGTGTTTTTAACAAAAATTAGCAGTCCCACATTTTCCACCCCTTCCCAGTTATCATTCCCATCCCATGTGCTTAAACTTCTCCAGTGGTTTTTAATCATCCTTTGAATAATATCCAAACACATTGCTGTGGTCAGTAAAATCTAGCAACTATCCACCTCTCAAAACTACACTCTCAGTGTCCCCCTTAATACTGTGCTGTGACCATCCTGTCTGGCTTTTTCTTCTGTGCCCAGCCCAGCTTACGTCACCATTGCACTTTTATACATTTTCTTCTTTGTGTATGGGATTCTTTCCACCCAAATTTTATACTTATTATATTAATAATGAATATAAAACTCATTAATAATGAGTAAAATAACTCATCATTTTAATAATGAGTTAGCAGTAACTCATTATTAGAATTTGACAAAATGATCCATCCTCTCAGAGAGAAATTCTCTTACCACTCTTTTCAGGTAAATTTCCCAGTCGCTCTCTGATTTTGTAATCTTCCATTATCTGATTCTTCATGTGTTCATTTTCCAAGAATCCTTCCTCTAAGACAGCCCATGAAACACAGGGAGCTTATAGACCTTGTTGCACTTCTCTGTCCTCTGCTCTTAGTGGGAAACATAAGGCAAATGTTCAATAATTATTTGTTGGATGACCACTCTGTCTCTTTACACCAAATGATTTCCTTCACTTTTCAGAAATTAATTTCCCTTCTCACAAGAAGAAGTTTGATCCTTAATCCTGTCAACAGAAAATACCCCACAACTTTGTCCATTAGCTTGAGAAATTCCCAAGGTTTCTGCTGGATGATCAGTGTTGTTTTCCAGGCACACAACACAATGAAGTGGGGAACACAATACTCAGCAACCCAGGGTCTTAGCATTTGTGACAGTGGATGAACCTAGTGGGTTTTAGGCCAACTCAATCAGAGAAAGACAAATACCATATAATTTCACTTCTATGTGGAATCTAAATAACAATTTCAATAAAGAAACAAACTCACAGGTACAGAACAGAATGAAGTTTGCCAGAGAGTAGAGGGGTTGGGGGACTGGGTAGAAAAGGTAAAGGAATTGAGAAGTAGTGGTTGCTAGTTACAAAATAGTCATAGGGTTGTAAAGTAGAGGATAAGGAATATAATCAATAATATTGTAATAACTAAGTATGGTACCAGATGGGTACTGGAAATATCAGGGGGAACAGTTTATTAAGTCTATGATTGTCTAACCACTATGCTGTATACCTGAAGCAACACAAAATAATATTAAATGTAAACTGCAATTTTTAAAATGTTTAAAATTAAAAAAAATAATCTGGGCTCTCAATTATGGTTTTAAAAATATTATTTCTGTCATAAAGGATTTTAAGTTTATCTGTTCCTACATGAAATGATCTTTTGTTAAGATAAAAATACTCTCTTGTTCTTCTAATCAATAGGTTCCACATATTGCTTTGAGGGCCTTTAATTTTTATTCTGTTCTATTTAGATGACTGTAAACAAAAGTATTACATTTTTATTTTTTTATTTTCTTGATTTGAAAAATGGCCTTAGAATCATGAATTTTTTGATCAAAATATCTCCCCTTTAAACACTGCAATTGTTATTCCATTTCCTTTCTACATTTTATGTATCTTCCCCCTTTTCCGGGGGTGATAATTTTAGGATTTGTTTGCTATACTTAAATAACTATAATTTTATCAGAATATGTTTTTATTGGAATTTCTTATTATTTTATTCTAATTATTCAATTTTTAGGAAGTTTTAAATTTTAATTTAGGTTAAGAAAATTGTATCCTATCATTTTAATATATTGGACATTAAAATATTATCAGAAAAGACAAATACCAACTTCTAGCCAAGATGGAAGCTTAGGTAGATAAACTTTACTTCCTCACACAACCAAATGAGGGACAACAAATTTAAAAACAAAAATCAACCAGAACTGCCAAAAAACCCAACTGTATGGAAGTCCAACAACCAAGGAGTTAAAGAAGAATCATTGATCCAGACTAGTGCACCGAGCCAAAGAAATATGGCCCAAATGAAAAAACAGATCAAAGCTCCAGAAAAAGATTAAGTGATGAGGAGATAGCCAACCTATCAGATGCAGAGTTCCAAATGCTGGTAATCAGGATGCTCACAGAAATAATAGAGTATGGACACAAAGTAGAGGAAAAAGTGAAGGCTATGCAAAGTGAAATAAAGAATACAGGGAATCAACAGTGAAGAGAAGGAAACTGGGACTCAAATCAGTGATTTGGACCAGAAGGAGGAAATAAACATTCAACCAGAACAGAATGAAGAAACAAGAATTTGAAAAAATGAGGAGAGGCTTAGGAACCTCCAAGACAACTTTAAATGTTCCAACATCGGAATCATAGGGGTGCCAGAAGGAGAAGAGGAAGAGCAAGAAATTGAAAACTTATTTGAAAAAATAATGAAGGAAAACTTCGCCAATCTGACAAAGGAAATAGACTTCCAGAAAGTTCAGGAAGCTCAGAGAGTCCCAAATAAACTGGACCCAAGAGAGTACACACCAAGACATATCATAATTACATTACCCAAGGTTAAAGATAAGGAATCTTAAAAGCAGCAAGAGAAAAGGAGACAGTTACCTACAAGAGTTCCCATAAGACTCTCAGCTGATTTCTCAAAATAAACCCTGCAGGCAAGAAAGGACTGGAAAGAGGTATTCCAAGTCATGAAAGTCAAGGGCCTAAATCTTAGATTACTCTATCCAGCAAAGCTATCATTTAGAATGGAAGGGCAGATAAAGTGCTTCCCAGATAAGGTCAAGTTAAAGGAGTTTATCATCACCAAGTCCTTATATGAAATGTTAAAGGGACTTATCTAAGGAAAAGAAGAAGATTAAAACTATGAACTGTAAAATGACAACAAATTCACAACTATCAACAACTAAACCTGAAACACAAAAACCAAAATACATTAAGCAAACAACTAGAACAGGAACAGAATCACAGAAATGGAGATCACATGGAGGGTTATCAGTAGGGAGAGGAAGTAGGGAGAATGGGGGAAAAGGTACAGGGAAAAAGAAGCATAATTGGTAGGTACAAAATAGATAGGGGTAGTTAAAAATAGTATTGGAAATGGAGAAGCCAAAGAACTTACATGTATGATCCATGAACATGAACTAAGTGGGGTGGGGGTGGGGGGGAATCCTGGTGGGAGGAGTTTGCAGAGTGGAGGGTAATAAAGGGGAGAGAAAATGGGACAATTATAATAGTATAATCAATAAAATATACTTAAAAAAAAGAAAAGACAAATACCATATGATTTCACTAATATGTGGAATCTAATCAACCAAATAAACTAAAAAGCCAAATAGAAATAGGCTCATAGGTATAGAGAACAGACTGTCAGCTGTCAGCTGTCAGAGGGGACGGAGTTTGGGGGCTGGGTGAAAAAATAAAGGGATTAAGAAAAAAAACAGCTCCTAGACACAGATAAAAGTATGGTGATTACCAGAGAGAAGGAGGGTTGGGGGAAGGTAAAAAGGGGTAATAAATAGTGACAGAAGGACTTGCTTGGGGTGGTAAACACATACTACAATATATAGATGATGTATCATAAAATTTTACACTTAAAACTATATAATTTTATTAACCAATGTCGGCTCAATAATTTCAATTAAAAAAAGGAAAAAATGAAAAAACAAACATTACCATTAGGAAGGTTGTGCACCCTGCCTGGGGAGAGGGCCCATCACACCTCTCACGTGGACTTAAGGCCAGCTTAATGTCTATTCTCTTCTCAGTGCCCTGCAGGGATCACCATGGTTCCCTTCCTGCACTGGGGCCTCTGGTCCCAGACAGTGCCCTGAGCTGCTGCATACTATAGCAGGAGGCATCTCCCCCGGCTGGCTGACATCTGCCTTAACATCCTGATTGCGAACCTGGAAAAAACTGTGTTCTGAAAGACTTGGCTCAGGAAGTCTTCTGGAGCGTTGAAATTTCCCTCAGGAAGTAACTGATTGATCCTTGGGGTATTGTCTTAACTAGGATTGTTGTGATGTTCCATTGAACAGGTTCGATGCTGCCAAGCTTCTTTTGAGATGCCTCTGAAAACACATAAATCCCAAGATGCAAACCATGGCAGGGAGCATCTGCCTCTACTGTATCATGTTGTACCCGAACTACATATAAGAAAGCTCCTCATGGCAGTTAGGAACTTCAGCAATAGTAAAACAAAAGACTACCAAGAAATCCAGAGGATTCTGCTCACTTGTTTCCTTTGAAAGCACTTGGGGATCTTGAGGATGAGTCTCTAGCTATCTGCCAGCACTTCATTGAAAACCAGGATTGGCTGTCCTCATCCAGGAGAACAACAGAGCTGAAGTCTGAGAGTTTCCTTCAAGCTAGCTGCAGAAGATGTGGTGATCCATATCAGTCGTGTAGAAGGCTGTTAGGGGAGAAGTGACAAGCTTCTTCTGACTCTGCTGGGTCTTAATTGTATTCAGTTCAACACAATCCATATCTCAAAATAGCACATTTTGGGATGGTATGTCTGCCTGCTCAGGTGATTAGATAAAGACTAAATGGGATTTCTTAATCTGAGTACCTCAAAATTTTAATTTGTGTGATATTGTGATCAAAGTGAACAAGAAGATTCAGAGAAAGACTTTACCAAAGAATCAAGGAGTACTCTTAGCTAGCATAGAGACAAGAAAAACAGGGGCTTTTCTGAGAACTTCACAATATCATCTATCAGAAGCTTTTTTGTCCTCTGCAAAAGCTCCTGTGTGGAAAGATGTGAACTCCTTCCTTGCCCTAGTTTTGACAACCAGTGAGACATGTTTTGCTATTCATCTGTTTAAATACAAGTTGTCAAAGGACAAAAGTAAATTCCTCTTCCAACAGTAGCATTTTTAAAAACACAACAAAACATTTCCCATAAATTATATTAGTTTATTCTCATAACTGTTATGTTTGTTATGAATTTTTAAGTAAAATCCACTTCTTTAGATGATCAAAATTTCCATTGCTCTTGGTCACATAACTAATAGTGATATAGCTAGAAATCAAAAACCGCTTCATTAAATGTTTTTCTCCTTGTTCATTTCATCGAACCATATGCTTTGTGGAAAATGGCTTCTGTAGGTAACCAGAATCCACTTATAAAATAAGAAGAAATGTGAATTGCCATTTACATTCACATTCTGATTTCCACACATGTAAAAGCATGAAGTTTAACTTGTACACATCATTGTGGTAATGCATACCCAGAGAAGCCAGTGTGTTCCAAGGTAGAACAAGACAAGTAAATGTTTAGAAAGTCACCATGATGTTATCGGTCCACACTGCCATGAAAGGCTTTGAAAGTCTAGAACACATAGCTTATACATAGTAACAACTGTAGAGATAGAGGTTATCTCTGTTTCTCTCTCCCTCTATGATACTGATATATATGTACTATTATATGTGACTTTTGTAATGCATAGAAAGAGCCCAAACAAAATGTAATTTGTATATTGCCCACACACACACACATATATTTACTTTTATCATTTCAGCTGTTAATGGTAGTAAACTTACAGAAAGGAGTTATTATTTATGGTTGCTTAATAAGTTACCCCCACAGCTTAGAGCTTCAGAACAAAAATCATGTATTGTCTCACACAGACTCCAGGGCCCAGAAACCTGATAGTGGCATCGCTGGGTGAAGCTATGTGATTCTGGCTCAGGGTTTCTCAGGAGGTGGTTTTACCTATTCAGTTAACTAGAAGTTAGTAGGTGCAGCCCACAACCAAGACCCTGCATACCAGGAGGTGGGGTCATTGGAGCCATCGTGGAAGCTGGCTACCACAATTTCATGCTTGAAGTATATTAAATTTCCCCTAATTACTGTTTGTTGGCTTATTAAATATTTTTAGTGAATTTGTGTTTCTCACCAGAACAGTGAAGATAACTATCAACAATGAAATCGATTATAGAGTGTATAGAGTGCCTGAGCAGCAACCTGGGCTTGGCTTCTGGTCTTGCCATTAATTATCAGTGCAATTCTCAGAAGATGCTCTGTTTGCAACACAGGTTCCTCATCCATTTACTCATTCAATAAATATATACTAAGCACCTATACATTGTTCCAGATGTTGCAGCACATCAGTATAGATAGTCCTGCTCTGTGGAATATTACCTTCTGCTTGACTTCTAAATTAATACGAAGCTCTAAAAATCATATTAGTTATCTATATTTATTAGGACAAGTGAAAGTCTATAGAAAGAGTCCCAAATGGCCAGGAGTAAAGCCAGGAAGGAAGACACATATAATTTCTGAGTGGCAAAGTGTAGAGCTGAAGATAATCACAAAAATAGAATATCTGGATTTCATCAAATGGTACAGCATTAGGGAAGAAGGGTGTAGGGCAACCAACCAGATCAAAGGGACTCAGGATTTGAGGATAACAGAGCCTGAAACCATGCCCTGAATCTTTTTACCAAGTAGCCATAGGTCATTTATATTGGGGAATTTAAATTAAGCCATGTGTGGAAAGGGGACTGTTAAATAAACAATTCCAGCTTAATCAGTCTGCTATGGCTATGCTTCTGCTAATGGTTCAGCAATATATTTCCCAAGATGCATGGTAGGGGACTCTAAAGATAATGCTGGTTAATCACAAGGTTTTAGAAAACATATCTTCTTACTGATTCCAACACTTGTCCCTATATATTTTTTCTGTACTGATTAAGTAGGGGGATTCACTAGATTTGAATTTTATAGGACCTCATATAGAGATGCCAATATTGTGAAAGTTGAAGCATTTGAGGTGGTAATACTCTCCAGAGCACAGGGATTTTCGGCATATTTTATTAATTTCTCTAACAGGAGAGTGCTTTGTTGATGCTGCTTTTTGAAGGGAAGGGAAGATTAAAGAAACTCTAGATTTCATTGTGTTGTCCCTAAGCGCATGAATCTTTGTGAGTGTGTGTAGGGAGAGGGGCTGTGTGAGAAGGGATGTTTTGAGTAATGTAATACATGATGTGTCATTAAAGATCATCTTTAATATTTCAATTAAATACTCCATTTAAACATCAAAAAAATGGCAAGCAGGGGTTGGATGGGCTTCTGGGCATTTGCTACAAGAGAACTCTAAACTCATCTTTACTGCTGGGTGAACAGAAAGAGTTCAAGAGAATGGGAATTTGGAGGGTGGTTCAAAGGATCCAGGGCTTTGCAGTCCTGGGAGTGTGCTAAGGTCCGTACAGTTCGTCATCAAATAAGGCTCAGCTGGTGAACAGGGCTCAGGCCCTGGGAGCTCACATACTGCGGCGTTATCCTGAAACGCATTAAGAGCGTAGGGTCACATTGGGCCTCTGAAAATCAGGTATTGCTTTGAGACTATAGTAGATCTAGTCTCAGATTTGCAGAGCTGAAGTGGTTTTTACTTTACTTGAACTCAAATCTGGGTAGAATTTTAGCATAGATTCCTAAAAGGTGGGATTAGGTAACTGCAGTATTCAAAGATCAGAGATGTTGAGGGATTTCCATAGCTCCCGGGGTGCACAGAGGGTTGTCTAGAGTACTGAAGACAGCTTAGGCAGTATGGTCATCGGGGAATGATAGCCATAAACAGTAGCCCTTTTTCATTGTTCTTGTTTTTAAGTTGTGGTATCATTGATATGTAGACCAAGTGTATTGGTAGATATTTGTGGACATGTTTGAGTTATACAAATATTTCTTGCAAGGGATCTCTTAATACTAAATGTATATGTATTACTTATAATGTTAAAGTGAGAAGAAATTAAATAGGTTAACATCCTTGGTTGTACTATTTTGAAATGTTGAGGGCAAAATGAAATAAACTGAACTTAAAATATAAATACTTTATTTAATATTTATATTATAAATTACAGAAAAATAATAACTCCTAAGAATTAGCACTGATATATTGAATTTTCATGCTATGTTATCAATACATTAAGCAAAGAAGGAAAAGAAAACTTAGAAATTTTGACACTGCTGGTCCACTGATTCAAAAGAATATATAACAGGTTTTGAAATAAATAATCCAAGAGGTAGGTATCCCTGTACCTGCCGTTGCCTTCTACTCCCTGAGTACTTCCAAACATCTACATGTTTTTTCCCATTCTCTTCTCTGTTCCCCAGATTCTGTTACATTTAGCCATTTGCCATCTGCTTTTGAGATTCTCATTGATGTGCCAACTGAAACTCAGTATCTCCTCAACTATGCTCAGACATTTCCATTTCTTCGTAAACATCAAGGATAGAGGTTTGTTTCTTTCAGGATCAAAGTTTTGCAGTGTTTTGCTGTGGCTGATTGTGTTACAGTATGTCTTGATAGTGATATTTGTTTATGAGAAGATATACTGCAGAATGTTCTCTGAAGTCTGACAGGAAGTCAGTCATCTCTGAACTTTGACACCCCAGGTTTGCTTCGCTCCGCCACTTTCTTCTCATAGCAGAGGTCCTTGTTTGCTGATACGTTTTATAATTGTTCAAGTAGAATGTAAGTTTCAAGAGAACAAACAAGTCAACATAAAACCATAGAAACTAAAACCCTGGCTCATATATATTAGGCATTCAGCAAATATTTATTAAATTAATGAATGAGTGGAACTTACCTGCCTGTAAACTGATAGGAGATATATTCAGTGGAATCTCACTTTCTCCCTAAAAATTTTTTAAAAAGTATCAGATTTCTCTCCTTTAATATTTTCATTTGTAAATGTTAGCATAAGCCATCTAAAAGAGACTAATATACTGCCCATATGATAACTGATAACCTGGACGTGAGAAACCTCGATGGTTTCAGGAGTGATATGATCCTAACTGAACTAAGCTAGGTTAGAGATGTTGAAAGCTGTTTTCATGATACAGCAGTCTGAAACCATTCAAGACTGGAAAGGGTGGTGTGTTCATTTTATTACCCCAAATCGACTTTGTTATCACAATATGATTTATTAAAAAATTTTCCTGGATAATATAAAATATAAAAAATAATTTCATAGATGAAATTATTCATATGTGAAATTCATATATATACATAAAATTTCTATAACTTTCTGGACTCACAATTCTATTCCATTGCTTGGCCCAGAAACATACATTTCTGTGCTAGAAACATACATTTCAGTTATTATATCTTTGTAATATTTTAGTACTTTGTAGAAAAAAATTCTTTTGATTTTATTTTTGTTATTTAATCAAAGATTTATTTTTCCTGCCGAGTATAAATCTATTTTCAGTTTTCATTAAATAAGTACTTATTGTCATCTTAGAAGTGTACATGCTGTTTCATTACATTAGTTTGATAGAATTGACACCATACTAATAGTCTGCTTATCATTAAAGACAATCAGTTCCTATTTTTGTCTCTTAAAAAATTGTGTAGCTTCCTTTATATTGGTGACTGAAGCAATCTGTTAGTTTTTATGATATTGCTTATTAGAATTATTGTTATGAATTGGGTCTTGATTGCATTTTTCTATAGTATAATTTAAATGTATGTAAAAACCATAGTTTTTGTATATGTATTATGTAACTACCCATTTTACTTTCATCTTAGATGGCATAATTGTTTAAAGTGCTTTCTCTCCAGGTTTCAAGTAGATAACCATATTATATTCAAGTCATAAACATTTTGCCATTTATTTTCTAAATTTTAGTTTTAGTTACTGTTCATGATTTATTATATTGTCTAAAGCATATAGTTATTAATTATAGGGATGGTAGCATATTTAAATGAAATATTGTGTTTCACTGAGAGATTTTAATTTTAAATAATTATTCTTAAACAAATGAAGATTTTTTCATATCATATATTTTTGTTTATATTATTATCATGGAAAGTTATATTAATATAATTTTTCTTTTTTCTTTTACTTTTTTATTGTTGTTCAATTATAGTTGTCCCAAATATTCCCTGTTGCTCCCCCTTTCCACCCACCCCCTACTCCCACAGTAAATTCCCACCCCGTTGTCCATGTCCATGGGTCCTTTATACATGTTCCTTGACTAGACCCTTCCCCTTCTTTGCCCCATTATCCCCCCCCCCGCCCCTCTGGTCACTTTCAGTGTGTTCCTTATTTTCACACCTCTGGTTCTATTTTGTTCATTTATTTGTTTTATTGATTAGTTTCCTCTTGTAGGTGAGATCATATGGTATTTGTCCCTCACCACCTGGCTTATTTCACTTAGCATCATACTCTCTAGTTCCATCCGTGCTGTTGCAAAGGGTAGGAGCTCCTTCTTTCTTTCTGCTGCATAGTATTCCATCATGTAAATGTACCACAGTTTTTTGATCCATTCATCTGCTGATAGGCACTTAGGCTGTTTCCAGTACTTGGCTATTGTAAATTGTACTGCTATGAATATTGGAGTGTATAGGTTCTTTTGAATTGGTGTTTCAGAGATCTTAGGGTATACTCCCAGCAGAATTTTTCATATTGCTGAGCCATCACCCTTTCATCCACTTCTTTTCCCATGGCTTCTCTCTACTTCATAGACAATATAGCCTCCCACACTCTTTGATGGTTTACCTTTATCACATTAATGTTTGTGTAAAAAAGTTTATTTCCACTCAGAAGTTGATCTGTACTCGATTCTATTCCTTATAGCCTTCTGGCTCTTAAGCAGTATCCTTAACTTTTCTATTTGCTCTTTTCTATTTTTCCTCCAAGAGCCCAACCAACAAACAGACATTTTTTCATTTATTCAAAACATTAACAACAAATTTTGTTGTGCATAGCACTCTCCAAAAGATTTCAAAATCAAAATCAGAATTGTCTTTATTTTCAGAAATGAACTGCCATATCTATTTTTTGATTATCATGTGTTTCTATTCCTTTAAACTGTTTATTCTTATTTCTATGACCCATTGTTTTTTACTATTATCTTTTTCACAGTTCAAACCCCAGTTTGTAATATAGTGGGAATGTTTTGCTAAAATTTTCTGTTGGCCTTAAAATAATCTGAATTTACAACTAAGCTTAGAAAGTAGCTTTTGTTTTGCAAATCTAACTTTAAAATTTTTGAGCCAAGTTAATTTTGGCTTAATGAAACAATTTTGGAAAAGTTTACATTGTTCTCTGTAAGCTTGAAGGTTTTATATGGAATAAAAATTTTATCTTTAATGGTCAGTGAAGTTAATCCTTTCAGCTACACGATAATGACACCTTTTGGGTTAGTAGTATTCCCTAGCAAAATTCTATGATGGTTATTTAATTTATATCTGATGCTTATTCCACTTTAGTTTTCCCCAAACAGCTTTCTCTTTACTGCAAGTTTGGTTGGTGTCTCTTCTAGGTGTTCTGTTTATCTATCTGTCATCTACCTATCATTGATTCATTTTACAGTTATACAGTTTCTGTTTCAAATCAGACAATTCTATTAAATCAATACCAATATTTATCATCCACTATTTTATTAGACAACTTTGTGATTGTTTTACTTAAATTCTTATTTTTTGGTTAAAATCTATTTTAGAAAATCCGCACACCCTCCCTTCCCCTTAACATTCCTTCCCCTCAGTGCTAGAAGGCTACCTGGGCAGTTTATACTTGTCATTTGAGCATATTATTCATATACTATTTATAAAACATGTATTATTCACATTATTTAGATAATACATAATCATAATAAATCAATAGATAAAATATATTAATAATAAATATAGCACATGCATTTATAATAAATATATATATTTATTTGTATATTAAACAATATGTAAAACAGTTTATATTAAGCTGTGCACACAGACAAAAACAGGCACCATGGACTCCCACTTCTACTTGTTTCTAGTGATAATACAAGATTTATGATATTCATAAATACTCTTTATAATAATACTGGTATATCAATTATATTTAGGGGATACTAGGAAATGTGCTCAAATATCTTTGCACTTATAATTAATCATTTTTTAGCAATATTATTTTTAGTATTGTCTTTTACTCTGTCTATCCTGTGTTAAGTCTAACTTCATATAACAATAAATGTATACTTCAAAAATTAAGCTTTGATGTTTATAAATGGGTGTCTATTTCATGTAATGTGGGGTATGTTATATGAATGATCTCTTGTGTTTCCCTGGAGGTTATCAATATTTGATTTCTTGTTAACAGAAACATAAAATGTAGAATGTGCTTATGTACTGGATATCGGTGTTTTCATAGGTTGTATGTATAAGTAACAGGAGTATTTGGACCATTTTTCATACAGAAAAGCATTTTCTCAGCCACATAGTGATTCAGTATGAAAAGCCTTCCAGGCACAAATTATTAGAACCTGTTTGGTCAGCAAAGATGTTATGCAGTCTCATGAAAGTGAATCCTGCTGAAAAATGTCTTCTGCCTTCCTGTTTCAGAGTTACCTGAAAGCATAGCATGGCCAGAAATGCGTTAACCATGGACACTTAGAGTCCTGTTTTTAAATGTAATTGGGAACACTGCTGAAAAAGTTTTTAGAAGAGCATTTATAATAAATAGAGTCTAAAATTATACTATTCATAAAGGTTTGGTTGGAGAAATTATTTTATTGACTTCATAATGCCTCCAACAAATTAAACTTGGGTCCCAATTGAATGCATGACTTAGAAAAATATTCACATAGGTTCTTATTAAATGTCCATTGCCTAGATTAATTTCATCATAATTCTTTTTTTCCTATGAATCATTAGCTTGAAACAATATTTTTTCCAGAATATTGTATAAGCCTCTCTAATATTTTGGTTTGAATAAGTAAAAAAAATGTGAAAGAACTTATGTGGTCAACCTAAGAGAACCTATTTCAAATACACTGAAAAGTCAAATGAAAGGAATAGTTATGATCATTTGGCTTGAAATATAGGGAATAAACTTTGTCTGAGTGGGTTGTCTAGACACCTACAGAATGCACTGCTATTTCCAAGAACTGAGTCAAAAGACATGTGGCTGAATACTTAAAGTACAAAAGAGGTTAAGAAGAAGAAGATAGGGAAGTTAATTCTAGTGCCAGCCTGATTACTCACTAACAAGTGACATTACCTATAAAATATGACTTTTATGCTCCCTTCTTGATCAGACAATATAATTATCATATGTATATGAAAGTGCTTTGTAACACCAGCTAAATAATATGGACTATTATTAATGAAAAATAGCAATCTTAGTTAAATTTTGTCAAGTACCTTTATATATGGTCTCATTTAATCCTTAGAACAACCCCGTGATGAGTATACTCTTATTGTTATCTTGATACTGAGGGAAATGAAGTTTACTGGTGGTTAGGTACCTGGCACAGGCACACACAACCAGAGGTGGTAGAATGAGGACTTGACACACAGCTGTGTCCATTTTGCAACTTTCTCCACCACAGAACTATTAGACATCATTTTAATTAACAGCAAATAGGGGAAGTGGAATTAGTGTATGTGTACATTTTATGTTAGGTTCAATATTCTGTGCTTCTAACTAGGATATTTCTCAATACGCTTATCAGAAGAAGTTTGAACCTCATGTAAATTTATAACAGCTTGTAAATGCTTAGCAGTATTCTGGGAATGTCCCTGTCATTGTCCCTCTTGTGGTCTCATATGTGGACAAGGGCATAAAAGGATAACTAGCAAAAGGAGAGGAAGAGAGAGGAGGAGTTTTTGGGATAACTTGGAAAAGCAAAAACAAAAAAGGCTGTTGGCTAAGACAACAGGGTAAGGAATTAACAGTAGTGTCTAAAGAGAAGCAACTGTTTTCAGGTAACACATGAGTTAACTAAAAGGAAGGTATTCCAAATGATTGAGACTGTCTGGTGAACGCTCTGAAAGTCAAACATCAGAAACACACTGCTCAAATTAACATCGTGGTGTATTGAACATAGCAAGGCTTAATATAAGAATAATATTCCCTTATAGTTCTTAGAATTTTATACTTTTACTTATCTTTTATAAGTGTTTTCCCATTAAATTTATTCTCAAGTTTTACTAGGAGCCTAGTTATTATAACTGGAATTGACTAAGGGTTAAAGAAAAGTATCTTCTTTTTTTACAGTTTTTTAAATTTTATTAAATATTTTTGTTTAGCCCTGGCTGGTGTAGCTCAGTGGATTGAGCGCGGGCTGTGAACCAGGCATCACAGGTTCGATTCCCAGTCAGGGCACATGCCTAGGTTGCAGGCCATGTCTCCCAGCAACCGCACATTGATGTTTCTCTCTCTCTCTCTCTCTCTCTCTCTCTCCCCCCCTCCCTTCCCTCTCTAAAAATAAATAAATAAAATCTTTAAAAAAAAGAAATCAAAAGGGAAATAAAAAATTTAAAAATATATATTTTTGTTTATTTATTTTTTAGAGAGAGGAAAGGAGAGAAAGAGGGAAACATCAGGGTGTGGTTGCCTTTCATGTGCCCCCTAATGGGGACCTGGCCTGCAACCAAAGCATGTGCCCTGACTGGGAATTGAAAGATTTGCAGGCCAGCACTCAATCCACTGAGCCACACCAGGCAGGGCAGAAAGTAACTTCTTGAACAATCACCACATACTTGGCATCCTGTGCTCCACACACCTCATCTCATAAAATTCATAGCAGCCCCAAAAGTAGATATCATCATCATTCCACTGGTACTGATGAGACTCAAAGAGCTTTAATAGAATACAAGGGAATACTGGTTTCTCTGCCAGTAGTGAATCTATTAAAGCTATTATCTATCTTAAAGTAAAATATTTACCTATTCAGGAAAGGTTTTCACTTCCCGTCTATCTCATTGCCATGAAAAGTATATTATAAAACCATTATTGAGTAGAATGAAAATACAACATAAGAGTACCAAAGAGAATTACTGTTTTAGTTATTATAAAGAAACATAAAGCTTAAATTACTTTATTTCCGCTTCTTGTGCCTTTACCACTGGGACTTTGGTATTCATATTACACCTATGTAGCATCCACTATAGAGCCAGATTGCCTGGCTATGAAAATCTGAGGTTCTCCACCTTGGCGTAACATTGGGCAAGTTAACTCAATGTGTCTTACCTCAGCTTTCTTATCTGTAAAATGAATATAAAAAAGAGTCATACTGGGCCCTGCCTGGTGTGGTTCAGTGGATTGAGTGCTGGCCTGAGAACCAAAGGGTCAGGGCACATGCCTGGGTTGTGGGCCAGGTCCCCCTTAGGGGGCACATGAAAGGTGACTACACGTTGATATTTCTCTCCCTCTCTTTCTCCCTCCCTTCCCTCCTCTCTAAAAACAAAACAATAAAAAGAACCATACTGGATCCAAAGGGTTTCATGAGAAGTTAATACTTAATATGGATGAATTAAAACTGTGCTTGTAATTTTCCATCTTAAAAAAAGTTATCATTGTAATAATAATTGTTATCATTATAATAATAATTATCATAATTACTCCTATCTTTGAAAAATATTCCCAATAAGGTTGAACTTCTAATATTAACAATAACCATAGTAACATTGTTTATATATTTAATAAAACATAGATATGTGGAAGTGTTAAGTAAAATAATAAAATCTATAAAGTATAAAGTAGTTTTATTATTTTTATAAGGTCAAGGTCTCATTAAATTCACCCATCCATGGTGTTAATAAACACAATACATTTCTGGTGTTTTACATTCAGAGGTTCTTTGGAAAATTACATTCAATTGAAATTCTATTCATTCAATTAAATCATATGCTTCCTGAATATTGTTTGTCTTTAGCCACTACTACTACTACTACATGAAATCTTATGCGCATACCTACCACATACCAAAGGTGGTAAGGAGGGAGTGAATGTGATTATAAGGCTGATAACAATGATAGAAGTCTTGCTTTGTGTTAGGCTCAAGGAAATTTTTTTCAAAAAGTACAAAACAAGCACACCTGGTCTAACCATTATTACCTGTTTTGCTGCATAAAAATAGGTTTCAGTTTGAATGTTTGCACCTGTTATACTTAAATGATATTATTTAAGTTCTTTGCTACATTTGTTTCCCTGCTAAAGTGTAGTTGAGAGACCAAAACTCTGGTAACCGAGTCCAGAGGAAAATGGCAAAGCAATCGTTCCTGTTCCTACTGTGCCTCCTTTTCTGTCTTGAAGCTGGAGACATCCTATTTCAGTTTATTGCATTGGGAATCTTTCCTAACTTTATTTCATTGCACCCAAATTATGTCATAATATAGTAAAGGAAGAAAATTTAAATTTTCTTAATTTTAACTTTTATTAAAAATGTTCCTGATTAATAAAATATCATAGTCATCTTATGATTCAGAAGTTTCTGGGAATGTCTGGAAAATTGATGCTTTAGTCCCATGGGGCTGCCATTTGAATGAGAGCCTGGGAAGCCACCTAGGTGTGTGTGTGTGGGGAGGGGAAGGGCTTATTTTTGTGGGGCTTTTTGATGGTCTATTACTTGAAAGATAAACTGTCCCTCTGAAAACAAAGCTAGAGAATGGAAAATAACAAATCAATGTTTGATGGCTTATCATCAAGTGAAGGATGATTGCTCCTCCTCTGTGAATGAGTGATTTACCTTTTTGCACATATGTGTGTGTGTATGAGTATTGTATACACAAGTCTTCTGTCATATATGTCTATAAATTACCTACATCTGTGAAACATGAACTATCATTCTCTTATCAAGTATTTTTCACTGAGCAGTTCTATTTTATAAGAAGCCCAATTATCATTTTTTAAAAATAATTAGACCTTATTAAATTATGCATAGGAAATCTTCAACTATCTCGTAATCACAAAAAATCCAGAAACTTTATAGTTTGAGCATTTATATCTATGATTCAGTTATTATATATGATATATGAATAGGAGTCAAGGTTATATTTTTCCACTACCATTTGTTGAAGACTTGCTTTTCCCCATTGAATTGTGTTGACACTCTCCTGGCAAATCAATTGACTGCTTATATGAGTCTATTTGTAGACTATTCTGTGTCATTGATCTATTTGCCTATTAGTACCATAGTGCTATAAAATTTTATCTGTACATCTATTATAAACTCAACAATTTGTCATTATTATTTTTTCAAGTAATAAGAAAATTATATTTAATAGTAAGTAAAAGGTATGACATTTCTGATTATCTTTATTCATTTGTGTAGATACAAATTTAAATCAATCATCAATTTTTTCTGCCTTAAAATTTTTAATAAGTATTTGCTGTAGAACAATTCTTGTAGCAATACATTCTGCTCTCTTGTGTTTGAAAGTATCTTGCCATTATTTTAAAAAGGCATTGTTAATTGGGCATGGCATTCTAGGTTTATAGGATTTTTTTCTTCTTCCAGTATTTTAAGGATGACACTCTATTGTCTTCTGTTTTCCTCAGTTTCAGATGAGATGTTTGCTATCATTTTTATTCTTGTTCCTCTGTATGTTTATTTGTTCTGTTGTTACTTTCAAGATTTCCTCTTGGTCTTTGTTTTTAAGTAGCTAGTCTCTAATGTGCCCAGGTTTGGTCCCCTTTGTATGTATTAAGATTTGCTGACTAGTTTGGTTATATGCTTAGTCATCTTTTATATATATATATTTTGTGTGGGGGTGGGGGAGAAGTAGCCATTATCTCTCAGAACTTCTCTTCTGCTCCGTTCTCTGTCTCTTCTTTTTCTGTAACTTTAATTATAGAAATTTATATCTGTTTACATAATACCACAATTCTCAACTACTTGGGTAGGCTCTTTCACTTTTATACCTTTATTTTCTTGCTAGAGTTGAGAAAAATATATATTAAATCTGTTTGAGCTTAAAGAATCTATATTTGTTCTGTTCAATCCATGTAGTATTGGGGTTTTCTTAATTTCACATATTTTGTATTGGGATTATAGATTGACTTCCATCTGGTTCTTTCATAGAGTTTTTATTTTCTGTTGAAATTTTCCATCAGTTACTTATTGTTTTTTCATGGTTTTGGAAAACAGTTAAATTACTTCCATTTTCCTTGTTTCTGTGAAGGCTCAGATCCTTAGCTTCCCACTTACTGTTTTCCTCAGGATTCCTTAGAGTATCACCCTATAGCTGAGTCAATGAAGCATGTAGTGGGTGTTATATATAAATTTGAGGCTCTCCTACTGTGGAATGTTCCCTTCAACGTCTGATAATTCTTACAGTCCTGAACTCCAGTCACGTTGTTTCATCCAGTGGAGACTTCTGCTTTTCCTTGAACTTCATTCTGTCTTGCACCTGGGTACAGTGGGAGATGCCTCAGGGGGGAAATGCAGTGAAATGTGGAGGTCTTCTGCCTTGTTTTTTTTTTTTTCATTTCAAGGATCAGGAGCCATTTATTTGTTCCTATTTGTAGCTTCTCTTCACATGTGTAAACATTTCAAAAAATATTTATTTTATCTAATATTCATGATTTTATTAGTAGGTGTGTCTGTTTCATAAAAGCCACCCCACCAATATGAAGAACGGAACTGATATAGTTTTTATCTACTCTTTATACAGTAAAAAAAATTTTCCTCCAACTATGAGGTAGCATTGTCTATGTCCTTTCACCAAATTTTTCTAAAACAATTATGGAAATAAGCATCTTGGGGATCTTTCTCTGAGTAATTTACATGAATATTTTGTAGTTAATCTTTTTGTTGTTATTTTCTTTTTCTTTTGGTGGACAATCAAGGTCTCAATAATTGTTCATTGTTTTTGTTTGCTATTGTTCTTCACTTCTGCCTTACCTGTAGGAAAGTTTTAATTATCAACTCTTAAATTTAGAAAAATCATATCTATTATGTTATCTGCTCCCACAGTTTTCCCCACAGCCCTGCCCTGTAAACATATACACACTTATTTCCGGGTATTACTCTCTCTCTGTAACCAAAATGATATATATGAATTACAGTTATGAGTCCAGTATCCTGCCCAATGATTTTCCATAAGTGATGATCATGTAATTCATACCAGGCTGTTTAAAGTCCTGTTCAAGAAATTCTTGGAATTGAAACTAAGTTTTTAATTCCCTGTAGCAAAACTGGGTATATGTAAAGTCCATGGCTACAGGCTCAGGAAGAACTCTCTGGTAAGGAATTAAATTAGCATAGAGAAATAGAGACAAATGAGAAACAAATTTATAGAGTCTCTATTGCATTTTCCCCTGATTTTAGCAATCATTGAAGCTCATTTATCTTTGTGGAACTCTATTTTTCTTTGCATTGCCTAAACTGATTCAAATTGGATTTTTGTGTCCTGCAATCAATGGACAGCCCTGAACTTTATCTTCACACAATTAATTTATCATTTTACAACTAGGTATACCACAGGCATTCATTATTTGCATTGCCCAACTGGAAAAGTTAGAAAGAAGACATTTCAATGACTACCTCACTATCAGTAAATAGTAAAACAGTGTGGAATTTTACCTTGAGGTGAATACTTGTGGTAAAGAAGAAAATATAGCCCTGGCTGGTGGCTCAGTGGGTTGAGTGCCAGCTTGTAAACCAGTGTTGATAGTTCTATTCCCAGTCAGGGAACATGCCTGGGTTGCGGGCCAGATCCCCAGTTGGAGGCACATGAGAGGCAACCACACATTGATGCTTCTCACCCTCTCTCTCTCCCCTCTCTCTAAAAATAAATAAATGAAATCTGTTAAAAGAATAAAATATAAAGCAAAAAATGCAGAAGTTCAGAAAATGGTATTTTTAGATCTGCCTTGTTTCTGGCCAGCAAAATATTTACTTTGTGCTGTTTCTAACCCACTTGCTAGCAAAAACCCTGATTATTTTGGGTGGAGCTCTTCCACTGTGATGCTTAATTAAAGGTCAAAATTAATCAAAATGATGACAGCTTATCACTGCTCTGATCTAATTTCAAATGGTAGAATACACTAAATTGCAACTATTTAGTGTATAAGGATAGTGGTTAATTTCACTGTCTTGATCCGTACTTTGATCATTATTGCTTTAATCAAGCTCTCTGTCCACCTGAGTCAGCCTTTACATACTCAAGAATTGAATATTTTCTGCAAAATACTGGGACTGGATTTTCATGTGACCCCTTCAATTGAGAATTAGAGGCATACCATGTATTAGCAGCCTCCACAGTTGAACAACTTCGACATAATGATCTGTTATAAATAATTGTAGGGATTACAGAGAATAATTGGCATTTTATATGCTCACAATTGACTAATGTTACGCTCCAGCATCCTTTCACTTTCCAGCTTACATAGCCGGTAAACTCTAACAGGCAAATATGCCTTCAGCATCCAAATTGCCAAAATAAAACCTTGAACTTAACAACCTCAGGGACACCCAACTGATGTGGCTCTAAACATTCAGAAAAGTGAAATCTTAAACCACCACTGCATCAATCACAACAGGTTATGCTTTGGCAATGAACACCCAAAGCTCTCATGACTTAAAATAATACAGCTATGTATTATTTTCAACTATGTTACAGGAGGGCTAGTGTGTTATACAACAGATTAACAAAGTAGCACATTAGAGTATCATACCGAGTGTTGTGAAGGATGTGAGGAAGAGGAGCCTCACATACTCCTCTCAGGAGTATAAATAGTTACAGGCATCTTAGAAAGCAATCTTGCATTTCCTGTAGTTAAATGTGTGCTTGTTTTATAGTTCAGTAATTCCATGTCTAGGTGAATATCCCAGAGAAAGTCTCCCAAGGCCAGTAAGAATGCACACATAATTCTGAGTAATAGAAAAGGAATGCTATTTATAATGCTTTTTATATAAATTAAATCATTCATCCAATAAATGTACCATAGATTTAATAAGATTAGACATATATTAAAGTACTTACATGAAACACATAGTATAGCTTTTATGAACAATGGGGAATAGGAATGGTAATGAAAGATGAAAAATTTATATATAAAATATCCTGCACTAGACAAATGAGTAAAAAAAAAGTGCTATAAAATGAGGAGTATAATTTACTAAATATTTTGACCTGTCATCAAATCAGAATTTTAAAAAAAGGTTTAGGGGATTAAATAATCTCTAAGAACATTTATTTATTTTTGTCCTAATCATCTTTTGTCTATTATGACCACATCTGCAAAAGAAATTTGTTTCTGGATATGACCATCACTGGACAATGTATTTTCTGCACCCAGGGCATCCATTTGTCTATTTAATGCTTAGCAATTTAATTTCTATTTTCCACTAGTCACCCAGATATAAAAATGAGACAATTATTTTATCCCTACATACTGAGATAATGTAATCCAAGAAAAAAATTATAAAGTGTAATAACAATAATCAAAGATCAGCAAACTAAGATGTGATAAAATTAATGATAAAATATCAGGTTGGGGAGGGTGAGAGACAAACACAGAGACTAGTACTTTAGAAAATTCTGTCAGTGGTTTCAGTAGAGATGTTTCTGCACTCAAGTACCCAGCACCCACCTTCATTGCCTCTAATCAGCCACTTATCAACATCCATGCATCTATCCACTCACTCATTCCTGTAGTGATATTAACTGATATGTGACTGGGCCCTGGACAAAAGTGTCTTGGGTCATAATACTTAAGTAACACCCGAGATAGCCAATGTCACTGTAGCCTTATTGTTGGAATTTAGAGATGGCCGCTGCCTGGGCTCCCTATTTTTCTATACATATATTTCTATTTCTGATTAGACGTACAGCAGATAGCTGACTAGGGCTAAATATTTAAGCTTATCCTGAAAGGATATATTTCCTGTAGGGTACACATTTTATCATAAATTTGTGAAAAGATCAGATGAGGCGAGTATAAATGAATGTAATGGCGAATAAACATTTCCATTTGTCAATTCCTTTAATTGGTATTCAGAGAGATTTGCTTGTTAGTGTCCATTTGTAAATTCTAACAACAGGTACACTTTATTAAATGTCTAATTGAGCCCCTTCTTTGAGTTTAAAAAACAGTTTGATTTGCAATAACAGTGATCAGCTTATATTTGGAACCTGAGAACAAAGACATACAGATAAGTGAATACTGACAAATCTTTGAAAGGAGAATGATGTATTGCTATTATAGAACCTTGCCCCCAAAAGTAAAACAAGGAATGCTCAGTTTTTTGGTTTTAGTAAAATGGAGAAAATAATTGCATCATATGCTCAGATTTTTGAGACTACTTTGAGTATATATTTTTTATCAAAAAACATGCTGTTTAAAATTATACATGTGTAGAAGTGTTCTTTGCAGGGACCAGGGGAAATGTGTAGCGATGGAGTCTAATGTTTTTGTTTTATTTGTGTTAATTTAATTACAACTGTGACTGAATATTCTTTTAACCACTTTATATACACACATGTACATATACACATATGTGCATGTATGTACACATATGTGCATATGTGCACATACATATTTGTATATACACACATACAGATATATTACTAATAATGCACAGGCAGAAAACACAAAGCCTATGGGCCGAATCTGGCCCTCCACCTTGTTTAATCTGGCCCGGCACCTTGTTTCTTCCCAGTGGCAGTGCAGAGTTCTCACTTAACTGTTAAGGAGTAGTTACATTTATACAGTCCTAAAATTACATTTGGCCCTTTGAAAGCAACTGCAAGGCTGATGTGGCCGCTGGTGAAAATGAGTTTGACCCCTGTAATAATGTATATTGCATCTCAATTGTGTACATGTGTTTACATGTGAGTGTGTTTAAGTAAACCTGAAGAACTAAAGAATAAAAATCAATGAAATCCCTTCTAGTAAACATCTGCCTTTTCTGGCTGTGCCACATTCTTGAAACAGCTCCTTATTTCCTTTTGGGAACCCCCATTTCACATTGTGTGCAGTCTGTATAGATCAGTTACTATCTTAGACCCAACTTCCCTTGAATTAAGGAAAAATGCAAATGAGTGCCATTTATGCAGACACTACTCAGATGTTGTACAATAAGTTAGAGACTCAGGTGAGCAGCCTGTCACCAAATCATTTCTGATGCAGCGGCATCCTCCGCACTGTCAGGCCTCACTGATATTAGTGCCGCAGACAAGGTGTTTATATTCAGCGGGTGCAGCAGTGGTGTTCCCAGGGATCAGTTCTGTGACACCCTTTTATGTCATTGTGCATTGATGTTTAGCTCTGTGCCTCATTCCAGGTATAGCCAGTTTCTTGGAGCCATAAAATATTTTAAATAAGTATTGTTTTTGTTTAAATTAATCCTATTTCACTTGCTTTAAACTAAAAAAATGTAGATAAATGTAGTAAGTCTAAGCATAGCTTCATCATTTTATGTCAGTTGCCTACCATTTCTTTGCATTTTTTACTAGTTGGCTTATTGTGCATAGTAATCCACTCTGCTACACATGTAGAAAATATTTTATCTCTGCCTATCAAAATTATAATTTGGCTGATTTTCTTAATTACAATGTAAAATTGTGTAAGCTATTTGCATACTTTAAACTCAGATAGAAAATTATGCATATTAGCCAAATTCCTTCTTTCTTCTCTATGTGCAATTTTCCATATTTTTAATTTTTCTTCACTAGTTCATTCTCAAATGTAAAAAGAACACCTCCCTTAGAATAAGAAGCAGACAACATCGATTGTTGGAGCAAACTACTCTTTTCCTCTCTGGCTCTGACTTGTACAGTCTTTTTAGCTTTGTGTAACTATGCGGTCTACTAGGAGAAACGCTTTTGATATAATCTCCCCCACTGAGCTATTGAAAGTTATTCACATGAGTGTTTCAGAAATTATTTTCACACATTTTTGGTTTCCTTAGCCTTATAACAGTTTTATGATATAGTCAAGTATAACATTATTATATAGAGTATTGAGTATAATATGGTAAAAATTTGAGAAAAATACTAAAGTTTATGTGGCTTGGAAATACCTATCAGAATTTCAGTCTTTCATATTATTCTTTCTGTTATTTTTTAAAAGGCAGGAATTATATGTATCTTAATTAAATATTAAATACAATTAAATCTATATCACAGTATAACTACTTCATTTATTTCTGCCACTGTCTTCTCGACCACTTCTCTATACTTTTTTGAGAAGCTGGGTTCAGGTATCTTGAAAGAGTGTTCTTTTCCATTGCTTGTTTTTTATGTTCGCAATGATTCAACTTACAGAAAGTCCCAGGTACCATACAATAACCTTCTATCTTTATGAGCCATTTGGTACAGAGTTGCTGACATCATGCCCCCCTCATTTTTGTGTGTGTAGTTCCTACAAACAAAGACATTCTCCTGTATACATCACATTGTAACCCTCAAATCAGGAAACTAACAATACATTACTACTATCTACTTACAAAATCCTGCTCAGATTTCTCAATTGTCCCTGTAATGTCTTCATAGCAAAATATCCAGTTGAGACGCTAGTGTTATATTTGGTTGTAGAATCCCATTAGTCTCCCTTGATCTGGAAGAACTGGTCAAATCTTACTTGACTTTCATAACTGTGGTACTTCAGAGGATTGCAGGCAACACGGGCTGTAAAATGTCATTCAGTTTGAGTTTGTCTGTTTACTTAGAATCATATTCAAAGTTTTGTCTCTGGCAGCAATATTACAGATGTAGCAATGTATTCTTCTTGTCACCCCTGATTGTATGCAACTTTGATGTTCATTACACAGTAGTATCTGATTAAAGTAGTGTCTGACAGAAGTTGTCATTATAAATGCATTTTTGCTTTGTTGTGTAATTATTATTTGGTAAATAAGTACTTTTAGACTATATAAATATTCTATTCTTCATCAAACTTTCAAATGATATATTTATTCTTTTATGCCAGTATGGAATCATGGACTCCTATTTTATTCAAAGAATATGAACTTTCATTATCATTATTTATTTTGGTATTTAATTTGGCTATGGTGATCAGCTTTCAGCTGTCTTCTTGGCCTTTTCATGTCTTCATTATTTCTTGAGTAAGTCTTTACCCTCTGGCCCAGTCATAAGTACCGGGCTCAATTTTAACATCCATACTCCTGAAAATACCATTTTTCTAAGAAGCCTTAGTTTCTTCCAATGGAGAGTGGTAATTAGGAAACAAGACATTGGTGTGAGAATTTGCTGATGCTAATGGGGTGTTGCAGCTCAAGGATCTGTTATTGGAAAGAGCTAGTTATAATGTATGTATGTATGTATGTAGGATGTTTGTCTGTGCCTGCATACATGTTTATGTGTATAAACACACATTTACATCTATATACTTGTCCTTTTACCTATTTTAATACCATGATTTCACACCAATAACTCCAATCTAAGCACTCAAATATCATTTTTTATTTTATCCATTTTCATATTTGAAACCCAAAATCTGATAGAGAAAAATATTTGGTCCCTAGCACTCACACACACACAGTACCTTTGTATGAAACTGATTTCTCTTTGCTGTCACCCACCTCTCCCACCCCACAAGCAGACATGCTTCTCGACAGTCTTATATCTGGACACGCTGTGCTGGGCAGTCCTTGTACATGAACCCCTGCCTCATACCACTCAAACTGACACTCTTTCATGAGCCCCCCCTAGGGATATTCTCTCTCCAGGACGAAGTTCTGACACCTACATCAGATTAGCACCACATCTCACTCCCTGCCATGTGCAAGCCTAGCTTAACAGTTATTGGACTAAAGTTTTCAAGAATAGAAGGGGAAAAAAGAGAAGGGAAAAAGAAGAGGAAGATAAAAGGAACATGTATTATGTTTTTAAATTGCAAATGACAACATATGATGAACAATACTTTGGTGACAGCCAGTTTGATTTCCTTCAGTTGTGTTTCCTGAATCACTGTTTCTTACAGGGCTAAGTGAATTGTGTATTAGAACTATCATTTTCTGAGTTTGCAATATAAATAGATCTAATTATAGAGACAAGTTAAAGATTAATGTAAAGAATAAGCTTTGGCCTGTGTAGTAAAATCTGCAGAACATGACTATGAAAATTATAGCTATAATAATAAAGGAATTGTTAATGCTGAGAAATAAATATGTGAGTATTCATGTGACACTATACATATTTCAGAGAAAAAGTTAGAGCCTTAACAAAATAATATATCCATACTAAAATGATAAAAATGTCACTTTGTGTTAAACGTAATAAAAACGTGGAAATAAGTGTTACATCTGTTAGAAAAACCTATACTGAACAATATAAACAAGATTAAATTCTTAACATAGTGCTTTAAGCAAAAGGTTAACTAAGGAGTGCCAAGTGAAAGATGCTTATCAGTGTAAAACTGAGCAGACATCGAATTCAAAATCTTCCATGTTTTTGTGTGATTTCAAATTTAAAATTTAATTTTGCATCAGTAGTGTTTCCATTGGTCCTGCAGGAAAAAGATGCCAAGTGGGCATTAGGAGTTTAAGCAATTTATCAGGGAATAACTCCAGTGCAAAATTATAAGGGTGGGGGCAGGGGAGCTAAACTGAGCAGGATAAACCTTCCACACCCTCTGACACCTGTGAAAGAATAGGGAGGTGGGAAGGTCTGGGCAGGACCTCACACAGTGATGCAGATCTGAAAGTGTTGTCAGGTGACCCGATGGGCTGTTCTGAATCCGAGAGAGCCTTTAGTGAAATCCTGGACTGCCCCAGTCTGCCCACAGTGCTCAGCCAGTGATTGAAAGCTGCCCGTGTAGGCTCATAAACAGAGGCTTATTCTGAAGATCCAGAACTCTGGAGAAGCAGCTCAGCTAATTTCACTCCTCTCAGCCAGAAAGTTGTCTCAAAAGGGGATCGAAGTGTTGCATTTCTGTGGGAGCCACAGTGGGATGAATTTATATGAACAAAAGTTTTGAAAATGTGTTAATTTATCAATGTGGTTATTTATTTCTCTGATTCGCTCAGGGCATAGCAAATGTCAAGCCTTCAGGATATTATGATTGATATGCGGTATTAATTTCTCTCAAGGAGCTTTAAATCTGATTACAGGGAAAATAACAGTAAAAAGGCATTTAGAATAGATCATGAGAGATGTTATAATAAGGTTAGATGTAGAAAATTCAGTCAAAACAAGGATTGAGTCCTTAACCCAGCCTTCAGGGAATCCTGAGGCTTTCTAGAGATAAAATGAATTCCAAATCAAGCAAAAAATACTTAGTCCAAGTGGTGATAGACTGAAAAAAAATGTACAAAACACTGTATTTTAGAGTATTATCTTTGAACTTGGTTTAATATATTTAGAGCTAAAGCCAGACTGTATGAATGAACCTACCTCTTTTCACACCCCAAATCATTTAAAAGTAACCAAAATATATTTCTTCAAAAAATAAATCCATGATAGCTCAAAATAAGAAAATATAGCATCAGCAGACCAGAAATGAGAAGAAATTTTCAAAGTTAGAAAGCAAATCGGTTAATATTAATAAGAGTACTGGGAAATTGAAACTCTGCCTGTGCTAGAGTAAATTATGACGGCAGAGATGGCAAAATTACAGTCTCAGAGTAAGGCAAGCCCAAAGTAACAGGAGGTTCCTAGGGCAGCAGTCCGGCGAATTAGCTGAAAAAGAGGTGCAACCAGGAACTACTCTACCCCTCCCTTAGTCCCAATATACACAAATCTTGAGCCAAATTGTAGTCAGTACTTGCACACAGAAGGAATTAACTTCCTAGTGAGAACTTTTAGGTCAGTGTGGACCAGACAGCGAGAAATAATGATATGTCTAGTTGAGTGTTTGCTTTCCTGTCCAAAAACATCTAGCATCTTTATATAGATCTACACTTCTAAAAATATGCACATCAGTAGCAGTTTCTGGTTTAAATGAGAATATGAGTGTCAGCTGTCCAAAAATTATCACTTGACTATCTTAATTATAGCCTGAAAGATGTCCATCCACTGCTCAAGAATTTTTTTCATAATTGTGTTGATATTCTATAACCCATAAATTGTAAAGTTCACTACTAAGAACAATCTTCACATTTCTATTTTAGTAAAGACGACCTATTTCATGACCATAAAGCAAAGAATACAATTGTAATCAATTTATAATAAGTACCTGACTCGTCCTCCAGGGTTCAGTGAGCCATTTTCCATAGTCAAACTATAGGCCTTGGGGTATCAAACAGTCATAGTACTAAAATCAGGCTAAGAGAGGCTAAATCCATGTGGGTAAGTCATGTATAATCTCTATTCCCATTACTATAGCCAATGATTTGGATCTAATTCAATTAGAACAAAGAGGCAAGACAGGGAGGATAAATGACATCTGTAAGTGTCTACCTCATTGCTCAGAGCTGCACATGCAGCGGAGACTTCTGCTATGACTTTGTAAGGATCAGACTCTCTGTCACTATCAGTTTATTCTGAGAACTCTGGCCATATATGGTTTCACCGAACACTTAAAATCAGTCCTCTGAAGTTTCCCAGCGATTTCCCTGTCCTGCATTTCCATGAACCTTCACCCCAAAACTTGAGTATTTCTCAGCTTCCATCTTAAGTCCTACCTATTAATAGGAATTCCCTGTTCCAATTTAATTCAAAGTCACCACAATGTTGGACTTAAGACAGCAGTTTGTTTGCTCAATTGATACAATAATATCCTTCACAGAAGTAAGTAAAACATACTTAATATAGAAAAGTCATATGGGAAAGTTAATTTTTAAATTGAGGCCTATGAAAACCCATTTTAAACAGGAGACTGCAACATTCAGATAGCTTTAAAGATAATTCCAGGAAAAATATCCAAGATACATTTAAAAGAAGATAAGGACAATGCAGCCAAGCGAAATAATTATTAATACAGGTGAGAAATGCTAAAACATAAACTAAAAAGAAAAGCTGTTACTACAAGAGGAAAGTTGGGTACAGTAGAAAAGCATTTTTGAAATACAAACTCTGTAATTCTGAGTAAGAATGAAATTTTAAATGCTCTTTTTATTTTATGACAACTTTGTTATTTTAAAATCATATTTATGGGTTTACCTAAATTAAAATGAATTTCAAAGATATTAAATACTTATACATATTTCCTCTTATAATTAACAGGCCTGTAGGAATACATTTAAAATATTAATACATTTGTGAGGGGCATAGATTTGTGCAATCTGTTCTTTTCCATTTTCATGACTATTTTTATGAGTCAGTTTGATTGAAAGGGCAGAAATGCCAATTTTTTGATTAATTCAAACCAGACTTTGGGCACAGAATCTGTGTTTCTGTAGTCTAAAGATTGAGAGAAATGAACAGATAGCACAATGGCAAATGGAATTTCAGAATTAGCAAACATTAGCACAAAGTGCTGATTAACATTTGTGTTAGTTGATCAAGAGGCCATGTCTCTGAGATAATTGTAATATCCTATGAAAACAAAGTTCAGTTATACTTATCTGTTATCATCTATCTACCTCTCTGTCTAAATTTGAATAAACCACTTGAAGAAAGAGGCTAGATGAATTTTGTGGGAAGAGCCTAGAAAAATAGTGAAACTATATAAAAAATAAATTGCTAAAGGGAGATAAACCAATTTTTGCAGAGTATTTATGGCACAAAAACACCGTCAGAAAAACAGATTTCTGGGCTGTATTTCTTGTTCTCATGCATTCTCCCCGATTTTTACATGTCTGTCATTTTGTTATTTTAGGAATAATGCTGCGACGTATGCCAATCCTTTCATTCTCTTCCTCCATCTCTCTCTTATGCGTGCCCTTCTTTCTTTCCTTCCATTTGTTTTTAATTAAGTAATCAATATCCATTTAGGATTAAAAGGAATACAGAAATAAAGTAAACTGACCAACCAAGCAAATCAGTATATGTCATCTACAATGTGACCACACTGAGATTAACACCGTTAATATCTTGGTATATCTTTCCACATGTAATTTACATATTAAAAAAAAAAACTACTAATAGTGGAAACTTATGTTTTTTCCACATTGGGTTGCTTTTCTTTTTTACATATTTTTAATTTTATTAAATTTATTGGGGTGACATTTGTTGATAGGATCATATAGGTTTCAAGTGTACATTAATGTGATACATGGTATATATATTGAATTATGCGCCCACCACCCAAAGTTTAATCATCTTCTATCACCATCTATTTGACCCCTTTATCCTTTATGACTCCCCACTCTCTCCCCTCTTGTAACCACCACACTGTTTTCTGTATCTGTGAGTTTCAGTTTTATATTCCATGTATAAGTGAAATCATATGGTTCTTAGTTTTTTCTGACTGACTTGTTCACTTAGCATAATGTTCTCAAAGACCATCAGTGTTGCACAGATGGCAATATTTCGTCTTTTCTTATGACTGAATAGTATTCCCCAGTATACATGTACCACATCTTCTTTATCCGGTCCTCTATCGAAGGACATTTTGGTTGTTTCCATGTCTTGGTCACTGTGAATAATGCTGAAATGAACATAGGGGTGAATACAAGGTTGGTTCAGAAGGTTTCCAGCCACGTAATACGAAAAATAGAGACATTTACTGAAGAAGCTACAAGATACAAGAAAAATTGTACATAAGAAAATGATACCTCAGTCCCCTTCAAGCTAGACATCTTGGAACGTCACACAGTTCTCCCAATCGCTATCAGCTACCTTGTCGTGTTTTCCTGAATCTCATTGACAATCTGAAATCTTCCCTTTCAAAGGTGATTTTAGTTTTGGGAAAGACCAGAAGTCACAGGGTGCCAAATCTGGGCTGTGGGGGCTGAGTCATCTGGGTGATATTAAAAGATGTTTTGATGTTTCACCAAAAAGTCTGCATGAGACATTATGTATGAGCAGACATGTAGTGATGAAGCTGCCAGTCACCAGTCACCCATAGTTGCAGCCTTCTGGATCATCCAAACAGTTTCTGTGGAGGAACGTTCAAACTTAATGCAAAATTTGATGCAGATTCATTGCTCTACTCACTCAGTTATTTTTAAACCAATAGCCACAGAGTACACATGCTCACTTAATGGTGTCTACTGCCCCCACTGACTAATACAGTGAAGTTGTTATTGTTCACACATATGCATTCCAGTCCGCTCTCCTTGGCTGCCAGGCTACATGGATGTTACACAAACTGTTCTCATCATATTAACAATGGCCAGACATTTTCCAATGCATCTCATATATCTAGACAAATAAATGTTTTTGAGTTTTCAGGTAGATACCCATAAAAGGGATTGCTGGGTCATATAGAAATTCTATTTCTAATTTTCTTGAGGCACAATCATACTGTTTTTCACAGTGATTGTACCAGTTTGCATTCCCACCAGCTTTGAGTGAATGTGCCTTTTTCTCTACAACCTCTCCAACATTTGCTATTACCTGTCTTGCTGATAACAGCCATTCTAACAAGTATGAGATAGTATCTCACTGTAGTTTTGACTTGCATTTCCCTAATAACTAGTGAAGTTGAACATCTTTTCATATATCTGTTGACTGTTTGCATGTCTTCTTGGGAGAGGTGTCTGTCTGGGCCCTCCGCCTATTTTTTAATTAGATTGTTGGTTTGATGTTGAGTTGTTGGAGTTCTTTATATGGTTTGGATGTTAACCATTTGTTGGAGCTGTTGTTTAAATGCATACTTTTTCTGTAGACACTTGTGTCATTTGACAATGTATTATGCACATCTTTTAATATCATTCATGTATTAAGAAAATACATAGAGTATCTACTATGTGCCAGGAATTATTCTCAGCACTTTGTATGCAAAATATATTTTAAAAACTCTTCTTTTTTGACACTTACACAATACATGGATAAACTATGTAATATGATGCATAAATCATACATTAATTATATATTTTAACAGTTATAAGTGCTATGGAAATAAAGTAGGATAAGTTGAATTAGAGTTTGGGGAAATTAAACTCTTACCTGGGATGATCAGAATAGAGTTAACCAAGAAAGTAACATTTAAAGGAAGTAAGTGATCAGCCATGCAAATAACTGGGACAAGCAAATGTGACTACCAGGAACAATCATTGCAAAGTCTTTAAGATGAGGGTGAGCCCAGAGTGTCTGCCCTTCTTTCTTTGCTTTGTTCTTCTACTTTTCTTTCCTCAAAGAATGAAAGAGAGACAGATGTTTGCACCTGGAATCTACAACAAGGGAAATATATGGACTTTTATCTATGACTTGTAGATTTTTGATTCCATATATTTTCAGAGTATCTCTATCTCTGAATCCTGATTTATGAATAGTGAGTCATGCTTTTTGTTTTTGGAAGGAAGACTAGTGGATGAGAAACTGCAATAGAGCTAAAATTTACCATTCACTTAATATCACTTTAAATTGAAATATAAATTTCTCTAAGAAATATATTCCACTTATGTCTGGATATTTAAAGGATTAATTTTGAAATTGGTGCTAGATAGCTGGTGTTACAGATTTGCTTTGTGCTCACAGAAAAAAGAAGCAATGAATTATGTATCAGACAGGAATTTAGCTTTAATCAAGGTTTAAGCTGAATTCTCTCTATAACCTTCAGACAAGAGGGTCTCCAAGGCACAATTTGATATCTTTTTTTTAAGTCATTTCTAACCAGAGCTGAAATAAATCTCACTGTTATCTTCAACCATTTATGGGATAAGTTCTATTTTTATTTTAAATTATACAATTGAAACATAAAACACCTAGTAAAGTGTTTAATTTTCTGTTTCCTCTATTTTCCAGCCTCCAAGATGTTTGTACTAATTATCAACTATAATTTTGGATGATTTGAACATTAATGTCTTTTCTACTGTATACCATCTAACATAAGTATCTGGAAATTAATGAAATAAGATTGGCACATTTCCTTCGTTTTCAAAGCTACATGGTTTTGTTTTTGTTTTATTTTTTGAGTTCACTGTATCTTTGGTTCCTTCTGTTGATTTTTCTCTGAGTTTGGAGATAAGCCAAACTCAGATCATCTTACCCTGAAGTCAGACCTCCAAACAGTTTTTAAACAGAATTCATTACTCAAATTTTACACAATTGCGTGTACTGGGTTTTTTAATGATTTCATCAAGCAATAATATCAGTAAAAAAAACTGGTGCTTTCTGGTATTAGCAGAACAATAATTGATTTTAAGATATTAAGTGCATCACAATATATCCAGGAAAATCAAAAAATCAAATCTGTGTGTTTGTAGCCAGGAGCAAAATCCAGTTCCTGCCAACCCCACTGCAGCATGGAGAGCACCGCCTCTTGTCATCAACACCAACGCTGACAGCACAGACGAGGCCAGATATTTGCTCTGCTCCAGAGTCTTTACCAAGATGTAAAGTCTGTGCTCTCCTTCCCGCATTGCTCTCTGCCACAGGAGTGGGGGATTTGATTGGGACAGTCAGGGTCAGATTCTGGCTCCTACTGACTGGAAGTAACTTCGCTATATAATCAATTCCCTGTAGACAGCAGGGCTATGTAAAAGATGCTGGACAGCCGCCATGCGTAACTGATGTCCTTTACACTTTTAAATGAGCATTGATATTCCAAATTTAGGAATAAAAGAGTAAGACTCACTTGACTGTCTTAGTTCTGCTTACAACAAAAATGTATCTTTCTTATAAGTGATAATCCTTATAATATTTCACTTTATCCCCTTTACAGACCTTTAAAGTATATTGAATTTTTGGAAAACAAGCAAACTAAGAAGCCACTATGATGGCTCATAAGAGATATACAGATGATATAGAATATTAAAATTAGCTATTAAAAATTGTGAGTGTGTGGTTAAAGAAAGCTATTAGATAAAAATTAAGCCATTTAATATAAAACCAACTTACCCATCCTTAATGACAAATATCTGAAAGTAATAATAAGCACAGTAGAAAAAATAGCATTAGGCAGCACAATTTCCTAGAAACTGATTCCCACTTGAATGTAAATGTGAGCACTCAGTTTAAGTCCAACGTAACAACAGCTCTCATTACTACAGTACATTCTGATTCTCACTGTTCTGAACCTGCAGTGCTCATTCCTAGATTTAAAACAAAAAGAATTTTAGAGTTGGGAGGCCTCTTGGATCGTCTATAGTTCTATGCTTTCATTTAACAAATAATAGGATTTAGATCCACAACTATGACTTCGCTTTCAAAAATTTAGTTACTCTCAAATCTCACAGTACAGTTCAGCTTAACGTCCCATGAGGACTCGGTCTTTTCACCACAGTGAACAAGCTGTGTGGGTCACAAGTCTGGCACTAGTATGCACTGCATTTTATCGTTAGATGTGTATTTATGTACATATGACTTGCCTCCTCTAATAGACCATAAATCCCTGAATACCAGAAAATGCAATATATACTTATTATATATTTATAATTTTAAATTTACTTTGGATTATTTTCTGTGGTTAATATATCTGTCACAAAATGTTAGGCTTAGTGTGGTAGTAAATATTTTCCTATTGATTAACATAGTTATGAATCAATGCAAAATGTTTAGAATTATTTTAATTGCTCTTATCAAAATAAAATTACCAGCTAATACTCATACCAGACAAGATAATGTTCTAAGAACTGTACATACTCCTTTACAACTGTACATAATCCTTACAAAAATTATATATGCACTATTATTCCCTTTTAATAGTGAGAAATTGAGCATAGAAGTGTTAGCCTTTCCAGGGCTGCACAGTAAAATGGTGGAGCCAGGACTTAGAATTGGGGGGTAAACTCCACCAGGAATACTCTACTGACTTCTGCCTCCTAATCCAGCTGAAATGAAATATGTGACTTTTCTCCTTCAGCAGGCTTTACCAGCTGATAAACTGCCTCCATTGTCAATAAAAGTAGGTTCAACCTGAACTCTCACACAAAGCAAGAAAAATTGGAAGAACACTCATTTTATTTTTAGTTACAGGCAAGTGTTCATACCCCTCAGGTAAGGAGAAAGTGTGCCTGAATTCACCCTTCATATGGCCACCCCCTCTGTGTTGGTAAGGACTGCTGCAAGGGATGTATACCCCAGTTCTCCTGTCCTTCTTCTCCCTATATAATTACAATTAGCAAAAAGCAATTACAAAAAAATAAATATAACCCAATGTTGGAAAGGGCAGAGCATATGTAACAGGTACTTTCCTCTACACATTAGGGGTATAGATTAAAATATGCTTTAGTGCAAAAGTTGTTACATCTAAATAGATTAATATAATTTTTATCACAATAATTTTAATTGTAGAATTTGTCCTTCGCACATACTAGCACTTAGTAGATATGCAATGGTGAACGTTGAAGTATTACCTGTAATAGTGATAAGGTGTAAGTAGCCTGAATGCCCATCATCAGGGGACCCTTTTAAATACATGTGACAGGACAAGGAGTGAGGCACCACATTGTTGTACGACTCAGGCACACTCACAAAAATTTTTGACTTTTTATCAGCAGATATAAGAAGCCAATAATACGAATGGTAGACAGTCCTCCAAGGGGAAAAATGACGAAATGATGAGGCTTACCCTACAGAGAACAGGAACAGTTCATATTTTTGAGTCCAAGGCAATATAACTTGGTAGTACTGTCTCCTATTCATTTTGACCAAGTAAATAATTCCATTTTTTATTTTTTTCCCATTATTTAAAATTTTTATTCTTGTTCAAGTACAGTTTTCTGCTTTGTCCTCCCACCTCTCGCCCCAACCTCAGCCATCCCTCCCTCCCTCCCCTGATTCTACCCCTCCCCCCTTGGTTTTATCCATGTGTCCTTTAAGCTGTTCCTGAAAACCCTTCACCCTTTATCCCCCCCATTATCCCCTCAAATCTCCCCTCTGGTTACTGTCCATTTGTTCTTAATTTCGATGTCTCTGGTTATATTTTGCTTGCTTCTTTGTTTTGTTGATTAGGTTCTACTTAAAGGTGAGATCATGTGGTATTTGTCTTTGACCTCCTGGCTTATTTCATTTAGTATAATGCTCTCCAGTTCCATCCATGCTGTCATGAAGGGTACGAGCTACTTCTTTCTCTCTGCTGTGTAGTGTTCATCTTCTAAATGTATAACAGGTTTTTGATCCATTCATTTACTAATGGACATTTAGGTTGCCTCCAGCACTTGGCTATTGTAAATTACGCTGCTATGAACATTGAGGTACATGGGTTCTTTTGGATTGGTGTTTCAGGGTGCTTAGGATATAACCCTAGGAGTGGAATTGCCAGTTCCTAAGGCAGTTCCATTTTTAGTTTTCTGAGGAAATTCCATATTGTTTTCCACAGTGGCTGCACCAGTCTGGACTCCCACCAACAGTGCACTAGGGTTGCCTTTTCTCCACAACCTCTCCAGCACTCGCTGTTTGCTACTTTGTTCATGATGGCCATTCTGACCTGCGCGAAGTGGTATCTCATTGTGGTTTTAATTTGCATCTCTCTGATGGCTAGCGATGCTGAGCATCTTTTCATATGTCTCTCTCTGGACTCTTTGTATGTCCTCCTTGGAAAAGTTTCTTAAAAATCCTATAGACTCCACCAAATAAACAACTTCTTTCTGGGTTTAAGGGTATATGCAGAATGACAGAAAAAGGAAGGAAATGATCAATAGGAAACATTCGGAAACCACATGAAAAAATTGTATTTTTCTTTCCTATAATCCAGTAGAATTCAGATCCCCACTACAGAACTATATCATTAGTAATTATTATTTGTTGGTACGGTGCCATATAAATGAGTCTAAGTTTTTTACTTTTTAACATGGATAATAACTTTTATGACTTTAGAGCAAATATTAACTGTTACTATATAATCATTTTATGTCATTTAATAACTATCAATGAATTTTTGAATTTCTTTTTATTTATTCTTGAATCCTTACAACAAATCTCTGAGATAAAAATAAATGAAAGTTAATTGAATGTGAATCCTATGGAAGAGTTTACCTGGAATATTTGAAATTTAAACAATGTTTTATAGGTTGGGAATTGATTTTGGTGCAAAAGATGATTTGCTATCCTTGGCTAATATAAACTATATTTAAATAGAAATTATTCAAAAGTATAAGGTTTATATTAGTATAATGAAAATCGAAGTAGGACATCCTAGTTATTGCAACTAAGATTATAAAGGAGGTTAAAGTGTAATAAAGGGATCTTTTTCCTAATCCAGAAAGTGTCTTCTTGTAGGAGAAAGAAGACAAGATTAATCAAGCAAATCATGCAGCCTTTCTCTTCACTTTAAAGGGAATTAACTAGTGTTAATGAGGCATATTACGCCCCTAAGAAAACAAAAATAAATTGTGTTCTATGGGAATGAACTAAGATACCTTCTTGTTCATAATGTAAACGATGCTATATTACTTCAAGGACATTATAATCTATTAAAACAAACTAATGCTGTCACATTAGTAATCCTTTATTTGTTGTCCCTTACTTGTACCTTCATTGAACTGTAAGTATTTCCTGAGGTATCTATGGGGCTACATATCAAAATTTAGTTAAGCCAATAAATGAATGTTCACCTAGTATCTACTTCCTAAATGAATGGCTGATGTCAATTAAAACCTCTGTCTGTGTCTCTTAATAGCTGTTCTTGTGTTCTGTTAGTTTTATATCAAAATAATCCAGAAGATGCTAAAAGCTTTGATTCTAGGAAATCAAGGGCCATAAAATTAATACATACTTTTAATTCCAATGAAATGTTCACAACTATATGTTGAAAAATTAATTATGTAGCAGCACGCACTTCACTTTTCTTATTTTCACACGAACACCCCATCCCATAATTAAAATTGTTTTCAGCATTATAAACAACTTATTTTTTTATGAGGGAGCCAATCACAATGAAACATTTTTCATGTTTGTAAATGGACTGTCTAAATGTCTAGGTTAAGTTCATTCATTAAATATTAAAAATGAATACCACAAACAGGAAGGAGAAGAAATGTTTTATCAGAAGAGGTACTGAACCCATATTTACCAATTTTGTATTGTTAAAATTTTAAATATGCAGTAAAATCCCTTTTTTATAAGAGAAATCTGGGTAGTTGAATACATACATTTTTGTACTAAATATTGGCATCATCTGAGAGCAATACATTTATTGGGGAACAAAAGTTCATACAGATGTTTGCAGATGTCAGCACAAAAAATATTAGGGCTAGACTCTTACATACAAACAGACCATAATACATCACATTCCTCCTGTATCTATTACCATTCAATTTCAAATTCAGTACCATCTATATGTTAGTAATGTAGCTAGAAAATTACTCAACTATTACATTTTGAAACTCTATATACTTTTCTTATTCTTTTTTGAGTACAGTTGCCTCCATTTTCATGACACCATACTCCTCACACCCCACCTATCCCTGCCTCCTACCCTCAATCCTACCCCCTTTGGCTTTGTCCATGTGTCCTTTATACATGTTCCTTGATGGCACTTCCCCTGTTTTCCCCCACTATCCCTATCCTCCCTTCTCTCTGGTTACTGTCAGCTTGTTCTTTATTTCAATGTCTCTGGTTGTATTTTGCTTGCTTGTTTTGTTGATTAGGTTCCACTTATAGTATAGTAGATCATATGGTATTTGTCCCTTAGTTCCTAGCTTCTTTCACTTAGCATCATGCTCTCCAGTTCCATCCATGGTGTTGCAAAGGGTAGGAGCTCCTTCTTTCTTTCTGCTGCATAGAGTTCCATTGTGTAAATGTACCATAGTTTTTTTTTTATTTTATTGATTATGCTAGTATAGTTGTCCCATTTCTCCCCTTATTCTCCTCCACCCTGCACATCCTCTCCCACCCTCATCCCCCCCCCTTTTATTCATGTCCCTGGGCCATACATATAAGTTCTTTGGCTTCAACATTTCTATTCTTAACCTCCCCCTGTCTATTTTCTACCTACCAGTTATGCTACTTATTATCTGTACCCATTTCCCCTCTGTCCCCCTCCTACTCCCTTGCTGATAACCCTCCATGTGATCTCCATTTCTGTGGTTCTGTTCTTGTTCTAGTGGTCTGCTTAGTTTGCTTTTGTTTTTGTTTTAGGTATGGTCATTAATAACTGTAATTTTGCCCACTTTACTGTTCATATTTTTATCTTCTTTTTCTTAGATAAATCCCTTTAACATTTTATTTAATAAGGGCATGGTGGTGATGAACTCCTTTAACTTGACCTTATCTGAGAAGCACTTTATCTGCCCTTCCATGCTAAATGAAAGCTTTGCTGGATAGAACAATCTTGGATGTAGGTCCTTGCCTTTCATGGTTTGAAATACCTCTTTCCAGCCCCTTCTTGCTGAAAGGTCTCTTTTGAGAAATCAGCTGACAGTCTGATGGAAACTCCTTTGTAGGTAACTGTTTTCTCTTACTACTTCTAGGATTCTCTCCTTAATTTTAAGCTTGAGTAATGTAATTATGATGTGTCTTGATGTGTTCCTCCTTGGGTCCAACTTCTTTGGGACTCTCTGGGCTTCCTGGACTTCCTGGAAGTCTATTTCCTTTGCCAGATTGGGGAAGTTCTCTTTTATTATTTGTTCAAATAAGTTTTCAATTTCTTGCTCTCCCTCTTCTCCTTCTGGCACCCCTATAATTCGGATGTTGGAATGTTTAAAGATGTCCTGGAGGTTCCTAATCCTCTCCTCATTTTTTTGAATTCTTGTTTCTTCATGTTTTTCTGGTTGAATATTTCTTTCTTCCTTCTGGTCTACATTGTTGACTAGAGTCCCAGTTTCCTTCCCATCACTCTTGGTTCCCTGTACATTTTACTTTATCTCACTAAGCATTGCCTTCATTTTTTCATGTAATTTGTGACCAAATTCAACCAATTCTGTGAGCATCCTGATTACCAGTGCTTTGAACTGTGCATCTGATAAATTGGCTATCTCTTCATTTCTTAGTTGTATTTTTTCTGAAGCTTTGAGCTGTTCTTTTATTTGGGCCATTTTTGTGTGTGTGTGTGTGTGTGTCAGCATGCCTGCTACATATAAGGGGTGGAACCTTAGGTGTTCACCAGAATGGGATAACCCATGTGGCTGCTTTGTGATGCTGTTTGTGGGAAAGGGGTCAACAAGGAACAGTGGTGCTTGTTCTGCTCTCTGCTGGATTTCAATCACTTTCCCAGCTACCCACAAACAATGTGGGCCCTTCTGGTGCTGATTCCCAGGTGAGCTGGCTTGTGTATGTTCCAGGAATCCATGGGTCTCTCCAACAAACTCTCCTGTGAGGCTGGGAGTCTCTCCTGGTACCTCAAACTTCACAGGTGTTTTCAATCAGTGTTTTGAGGCTTTATTTCCCTGTGCTGGGACCCGGGGTTGTGAGGTCTGCCTCACTCCCCAGGTGTTCCTTCTGGTTTATGCGCATGTGAATGTGGGACCTCCAGCTCCACCAGCCACAGTCTTGTCTGCCAGCTGCAGCCTTGCCTGCCCAACTCCACAATCAATCCACCACTTGACTGAATCCTCCACCGCCAGTGCTTTGCCATGAGTCCTCTCTGCCTGGCTGCCTGTCTCAGGCCCTCCGACCAGTCTAGATGGATGTGTTTTTCTTTAACTCCTTGATTGTCAGACTTCCATACAGTTCGATTTTCTGTCAGTTCTAGTCGTTTTTTTATTTTTTAGTTGTTGTTGTCCTTCTTTTGGTTGTGAGAGGAGGCACAGTGTATCTACCTATGCTTCCATCTTGGCCAGAAGTTCAACACTTATACCATAGTTTTTGATCCACTCATTTACTGATGGGCTCTTAGGTTGCTTCCAGCACTTCGCTATTGTAAACTGTGCTGCTATGAACATTGGGGTGCATAGGTTCTTTTGGATTGATGTTTCAGGGCTCTTAGGGTATAATCCCAGCAGTGGAATTGCTGGGTTAAAAGGTAGTTCCATTTTTAGTTTTCTGAGGAAATTCCATACTGTTTTCCACAGTGGCTGCACCAGTCTGCATTCCCACCAACAGTGTACTAGGGTTCCCTATTCTCCGCATCCTTGCCAGCACTTGTTTGTTGATTTGTTTATGATAGCCGCTCTGATGGGTGTGAAGTGATATCTCATTGTGGTTTTAATTTGCAACTCTCTGATATCTAGTGATGCTGAGCATCCTTTCATATATCTTTGGGCCCTCTGTATGTCCTCCTTGAAGAAGTGCCTGCTCAAGTCTTTTGCCCATTTTTTAATTGGGTTGTTTGTCTTCCTGGAGTGGAGTTGTGTGAGTTCTTTATATATTTTGGAGATCAAACCCTTGCCCAAGGTATCATTGGCAAATGTTTTCCTATATAGTTGGGTCGCTTTTCATTTTAATGCTGTTTTCTTTAGCCATGCAGAAGCTGTTTAATTTGATGAGGTCCCATTTGTTTATTCTTTCCTTCATGCCCCTTGCTTTAGAGGACATAGCAGTGAAGATATTGCTGCATGGAATGTCTGAGATTTTCCTGCCGATGTTTTCCTCTAGGACTTTTAGGGTGTTATGACTTATATTTAAGTCTTTTATCCACCTTGACTTTATTTTTGTGTATGGTGTAAGTTGGTGATCAAGTTCCACTTTTTTGCATGTAGCTGTCCAGATCTCCCAACACCATTTGTTGAAGAGGCTATTTTTATTCCATTTTATGCTTCTGCCCCCTTTGTTAAGTATTGACCCTGGAGACTTAGGTTTATTTCTGGACTCTCTATTCTGTTCCATTTGTCTATGCTTTTGTTCTTATGCCAGTACCAGACTGTTTTGATTACAGTGGCCTTCTAATATAGTTTGATGTCAGGTATTGTGATTTCTCCTACTTTGTTTTCCTTTCTTAAAATTGCTGTGGCTATTTGGGGTCATCTATAATTCTGTATAAATTTTTGAAATGTTTGTTCTATATCTATGAAACATGTCATTGGTATTTTAAACAAAATTGACAAGCCTTAAGCAGACTCATCAAGAAAAAAAGAGAGAGGATTCAAATAAAGCAAATCAGAAATGAAAGTGGAGAGATTATAACTGATTCCACAGAGATACAAAGGATTGTAAGAAATTACTATGAACAACTATATGCCAAGAAATTTGAAAACCAAGGTCTATATACTCTTTTATTGTTTATCTTATTACATGGTATATGAGTTTGAGGAAACAACCTTTTAGGAAAACCTTAAAAAATAATAAATTTTCCTATTTTGGCCATCAACTTAGCGAGAAAAGAATCTCTGCAAAATCATCTTCTTTTTACCTTCTTTGGTTTTTTCATGTTTCCTCAAATTGTGTGATTGTGTGTGTGCGCGTGTGCATGTATTTACATGTGCAATGTTCCGGAAGAGTACATTTGGAATCAAGTAACTCTGGATTTGAATTATGATTCTTCTATGTGCTAACTGTCCAATTGTTACAAATATTAATTTTTAGGGGTCTTTCCCCCTCTATTCCACTTTTAAATGAGAAATAGCTTTCCTCCAGGATTTTTTTTGTAAGGAGGTATGTATATAAATAAACTGATGATAGATTGGTAGCTAGATAGATAGACAGACAGTGAACTATTTGAGATAATTTCAGGTTTTCAGAGTATGTTCCAATATTGATACCAATTAATAAATATTATTTTCTTTCTGTACTTTGCAAACCCGAACATATACTTCGCAACTCAGTCCAATACTACTTTATTTATAAGGCTTTTCTGTAGCTCCAGCTCATATTGTATATTTCACAATTATGTTATTAATCTCACTATTGCTCTATGTAATTTCTGCATTTCTAACTCTGATTATTCTATCTATCCTGTATTCTTGAAGACTGAGAATATATTTATTTTTCATTGTAGCCTCAGAAACAATCACAGGACTGAGCTCAAATTGCCTTTAAAAATATTGAGCTAAGAATAATATTAAATTAATAAATTATTCAATTAATAATATATTGTTATTTATAACTAAAAGGTTACATATGATATTTAAAAAAATAAACACCTATACAAAGTTACAAAAACTGGATTTTTATCTCTACCTAATGACTAATTTTCTCTCTTTTAATCTGTGATTTATATCAAAGTTATTTCTATCAATACTTATAATATTCTATAATTTTTTACTTTTAAGTACCTTGCTGAAAACTAAACAGCAATTTGCTTATATGACAGTAATTGAAAATTTTGTGTTTAAAAGGAGATATGTCCATTAATAACAAACAGAAAATTGCAGTCACTTTCAAGGGTAAAATTCAGATTTTCTTTGAGTTTTATCTTCTCTGTGCAAAAGAACTCCTCTGGTGTAAGCAGAGAATTTTACTCTGGCCTAAGCATTAGGCATGATTTATTGCAAGTGCTGGTTCAGACTGTTTTCGCAGGAATCCTCTGGTTAATGTTGCCAGTCTACATCTACAGGACTTAGTGACACTGTTATTAATCACTGAGAATCAAAGAATGCTATAAAGAAAGTGAGAAAGAAAACAGACTAGGACTCTGAACGGGAACATTCTTATCTAAGCCTAATTATAATAGCCCTATTAAAAAATGAATATCAGAAATGGCTTAGTAAAGAAAGGCAATAGAGAAAAATGGAATATTCTATGCTTTAACAAGCTTGAGTTAGAATCCTTACCAAGGGTGTTTTCTTTTACGCATTTGTAGAGAATACTGCATGCTTGTTATCTCTCTTACTGTATCTTTTGAGTATGGCATTCTAGGAGCATTTGTGGACCAGTTTCCTTCAAATTGTATTCATTAGACTACAATTGTGACTACCAAAAAGTAGCTTGAGGTACCCTACCTTCAAATGCAGAATTTGGGATAAGGATACATGGCTGTTTCACGAAACCTTGCAGCTGAAATGTAATGATGGTTCCCTCAGAAATGGATGAGGATAAGAAACTAGTAGAACTTTATAATTTACTCAGTCTTTCCTGTTGCTTACTTTTGTACTACATTCTTCCACATCAAAGCCATACTTTCTCTATTCCTTGCTCTCATGGCAGGACGCATTTCGCTGAAGATCTTGAATTTATAGGATAGCAGTTTAACCACCAGCAGGACCACCATCCTCTGTGCCCAATTCCATCACCCTAAGGGAAACCACCTTTGACCTGCTGAGGTGGATCCCCAGTTTAACTAATCACATGGAGCTGGGCACAAGCACAACATTGGCTAGGGGCAGGTCCAATGTTGCAGATCAGACAGGGAGATGTTCTTTCAATAAACAAACAAATAAATTTTTTTAAAGATTTTATTTATTTATTTTTAGAGAGGGAAGTGAGGGAGAGAGAGAGAGAGAGAGAGAAACATCAATGTGTGGTTGCTGGGGGACATGGCCTGCAACCTAGGCATGTGCCCTGACTGGGAATCGAACCTGCGATGCCTGGTTCGCAGCCCATGCTCAATCCACTGAGCTACACCAGCCAGGGCACAAACAAATAAATTTAAATAAAATAAAAACATAATATTTCAGGGCCTAAGAAAATACCTACGTGATTCTACTATAAAACTTTTAGAATCTTAAATATTTATTTCAAGTTGTTCCCCATTTTACTAAGCATTCTTTGAAGAGGAGAGCTAGCTAACATCCAAGAGACACCTAAGACTGTAAGATATTTAAAAGCATTTAGGCTAAACTGCTTTTCCTTTCTCACCTGAAGCTTATACAGGACCTAGTTCAATTCCCTTGTTAGAAGTTTCCTTTACAACATTTTTATACAGTCCTGCTTCTATTTAATGTCTTTTAGAATAATATTCAAGCTTTTCATGGATAGCATGTAATTTAATAATTTATAAGATATTATATATTAAATTTGAAAAAGTTGTATAGATAATTATAGTACATTTATTCAAATATTTATTGATCTAGTATTCAATAGATTGATTCATTCATTTATTGACTATTTTAAATCTTTACTAATATACTGTATTTCCCAGACATCTGGCTTCTCAACTAATTATACTTTAAAATTTAAAAGGTTATTACCTTTGTCAGGCTTGGATTACATAGCAGTAAGTATCTGAAAAGGCAGTAGAAAACCTCATATGTTTTAATGGCATTTCTATTCAGTGCACTAAGGTTAGCTAAGCCAGAGTATGGCTAATGTAGTTCAGCAGAATATAGTTGCTCAGCGGTAGGCAGTCCTAAACTTCAGTTCTTGGGTGGGGGGAAAAAGTTCTCTTTCAACATGCTGAAATTACCTCAACATAAAAAGTTAAAAATGCAACAAAAATGTCAGTTTAGAGTCTAAAAATATCCTTCTGATGCCAAGTCTCATCAATAACACAGTCTATAATGTAAGTTTTCAGTGTTTCGCTGAGATCACAGTCAGGATAAGACCTAGAAATGTATGCCTCTTCAAGAAATAATTCTTGTTTGAAAAAGGATCTTATAAACATCTGTCCTTTCCAACACTGTGCAATTGATTTTGTGGGATTATATAAAACATGGTGTTTGTCTGCAAACATATTTGTTTATATTTTGATACCAATTATTTACAATTAAGATCATGACATTGCAATTTATAACACTTTAATGTAGCACAATGTTTTAAGCAATTTCTAAAACACTAAATGTTTATTATAATTTCCATGGCTGTACGTTACTCGATAATATAGATATGCCAGCATTTATTATCCTAATTCCCATTCATTGTGTGCTATTTTGAATCTACTATTTTACATTTTTATAATGATGCAGTCAATATCATGCATAAATTTACATGAGAATCTTTTATTTTGTATTCAGCTAACAGATTACTCATGTCACATGTAGCAGCCATTGTCTTTTCTTGAAGAAGCTCACCGCATCTTTGGGTTCTTCCCTATCTTTTCTGTGTCTGCACAAGTCACATAATTCACATTATGATGAGTTTTATGTATATCTTTGCAGTCAACTTTATTAGATTTATACATATGTATATGTGCATGCTTAAAACAGAGTTGTTTCTTGTTTATGTTGGAGTTGAAATGATGTGCCACTGATAAAGCTTGACTTTTCCTCTTAAAAATAATTTTTCTGAAATACCCATGGTTGATATATATATAAAGAAGTGTAATTCATTCATTTTAATTATGACATAGCATTAATTTCTCTAACAAGGTTCATTTAGAGAGCTTCAGATTTTTATTGGCATAATACTGCAATGAGCATTCTTTTACATAACAGCTTTTGGAAAAAATTTAAACATTTAATTGCATGTACCTTGAAGTGGAAATGAGGGCTTATTTGCATTATTAATTTTACTAGATGCCCTCTTACTGCTCTGCAACTTAAGTGTCAGCATAAAAACATCTACTACCATGGTAAGATTGTCACATTTGCTCTTCTTCACTGAAGGAAGATTTTTATTTCCTTTCGTTTTCTTTTATTTGGAGTTTTAAAATATATTTTATTGTTTAAATGTGCAATTTTCTGTTTACTGTTGATGTTGACATTTCTTACCTATTTTATTGGTGATTTTATATTCTCTCATGAGTTGCCAGTCATATACTTTGTCCACTGTATATACTATCTTTAAAATTAGTAAAAGTCCTCTATACACTTTTAAAACTAGACTTTTCGATTTTTAAATATGTTGTAAAAATTCACCTTAGCCTATTGTTTTATTTTTCTAAGATGGCCTGTGTTGTGGTTGTGTTTTGCTAAGAGGAGGGAATATATATATATAGTCTGCCCAGAAGGTATCCAGCCATGTAATATGAAAACTAGAGACATTTATTGAAGAAGATACAAGAAACATTGTACATAAGACAATGACTCCTCAATCCCCTTCAAAGTAGGCACCTTGGGACCTCACACACTTCTCCTACCATCAGCTTCCCCATCATACTTTCCATCTCATCAATGGTCTGATATCTCTCCCTTTCAAAGGTGATTTTAGTTTTGGGAAAAGCCAGAAGCCACAGGGAACCAAATCTGGGCTATAAGGGGGCTGATTCTCAAGGATGATTTGATGTTTTGCAAAAAAACTGCACAAGATGAGATGCATGAATGGGCACATTGTGATGAAGCTGCCAATCACCAGTTGCCCAGAGCTTCAGGCTTCTGAATGATCCGAATAGGTTCTGTGGAAGAATATTCAAGCTTAATGCAAAATGTGATGCAGATTAATTGCTCTACTTGATCAGTCATTTTGAATGCAACAGGCACACAGTACACATGCTTACTAAACTGTACTGCCCCCACTGACTAGTATAGAGAATTCATTGTTCACACATGCACAATCCAGTCCACTCTCATTGGCTGCCAGGTTACATGGATGTTGAGCAAACCATTCTCATTACATTAACAATGGCTGGATTTTTTCCAGACAGGCTACAGACACACACAATATTTAACATGTAAAAACCTTAAAATCAATTAAAATGATAGTGCAAAAACACAAAAATAGGAAGGACTTTAAAGATATCTCACAAATGATGAGCTATAAATGACCAAATGGAGCATTTAAAAATGAAAGAAAATAAATGCAAGTGGAGGAAATCATACAATATTATTAATTTTTACTCATAAGCACTTTTAGAAAGAGCTATGCCATAACAGAGTGCAGTATTAAGAATTCATCTGAGAACAAAAATAAATTGCTGCTTTTTTAATACAGAAGTCACACAATCATTTCTACTGATATTATTTCTAGTTTAAAATAGGATAAGCTTCTTAATCATTTCTTTTCATGTGAGAATTGCAGGGCATGAGCAGTTTAATTTGACAAAAACACACTTAGAACAACAAATATTAGGACTGAATCAATGCTACTTAGTATTTCAATCAATATTTCAAACAATGTTAGGCATAAGGCATTCTTTCAACCATGTGCAGTATCCTTAGTTGCATAGCTGAAGAAGATTTACTCACTCTACTTGATATAATTTATCTAATTGGTAAATTACAGCAATAGTCACAAGTCCAATATACCGTATTTCTTAACTATTTCCTCCTGCTATTTACATATATGTTCATGACAAAGTTAGTATTTTCCCTCATCTTACTACATTTATGTATCTGGCTATATTCTCTCCTATGCAAGATATTTTAGTAATTTTTTCCTTTCATATCAGAAGAAAGTTCTTCCCCAATTTTCATGTGCTAAAACTATTTTAATAATTTCTAATATTTTCTTGATCTTACCTAGTATTATCCTCTGACATATTATTCTTTATAAGCATATAATCTTAACTTTCACCTGGGTATATACTTCCCTGCAAGAGATTACATTTCCCAGCCCCTTTTAAAACTTGTATAATCCTTGCTGAACAATAATAAATGAGCAAAAAAAAGATAGATGTTGCTTATGAATTGTTATTCCTAAAGAAATGTGTGTGCACTTTCTCTTTCCTTCCCTCCCCTCTGCCATACCTCTGTCTAGGACTTGAAGAAAATTGTATAACACACACACACACACACACACACACACCTAGGACGGGAGAATTGGAGGGAATGGGGAAATGAGGAGTGACTTCTAATGAGTATAGAAGTAATTCTTGGTGTGATGAAAATTGATTGCGGTGATGCTTCCACAGCTCTATGAATATACTAAAACAATGAATTATGGCACATTAAATGAGTTAATTATATTATATGTAATTTTTTCTCAGTCAGCTGTTATTTAAAAATAAGTTCATGAAAGATACTGGGCTTTCAGAAAAATGTTTTGGTATTCAATATTGTGAGTGAGTCATTTTTATGAGACTCATCTATGTGAAAACAGCTTGTCCAGGGTAAGCCAGGAAAGGACAGTTGAAAATGGCAAATTGGGACAATTTATGATGACTTTGAATATGAGGACAAGGCATTTAAGAAGAATTGCACAGAGAATGAAGAGCCTTTGAAGACATTGAACCTGGAAGATGACAAAACTATAGCTGTATCTCTATAATATGTAAGTGGCCATAAAGTACAGGATTAATTAGAACAGAAGACACTAAATAAACCTTGTGTTTGGTACAGTGTCCAACGGGTGTGAGAGAAAAGAGTAAGTATTGCTGGTGGAGTTTTAAAGTAGTTGATATAAAATATTTAAATAAAAGTATAAGAGGAGGTGCAGCTTGGAGTGAATAGGTGGTACATTTGTTTTGATTATACCAGATTGGAGTATTGGTATAACCTATAAAGCAGTTTAGAAATGTGGCCTAGAAGGTTGGGAGATCTGAAAATTTTCAGATGAGAAAACTGTTTCTGAGGATGCTAATTCACTGGTACCTCTGTGGTTTTAGTAACCTAACCTTATCACAGGCATCTTTTCTCTACACTACTGACATCCGATACTTCTTTAGCAATATTTGACATTGATATTATATTGATGACAGGAAAAACTGTTTCAGTCTTAGCTCCATGACATTTTCATAAGGAGCATAGTAAGGCAACTTTGTTTAGTGCATGTAGCTTTTTGCCAGAATACAGGGCTTGGCAAAAGAGGCTGCAATTTCCTGCTCACACTCATCCTCTTCTGGGCAGCTCCGAGCAGCATCTGCATGACAATACTGAAGGGCCCTGACCAAAATCATCTCCAAGGTTGTGTTTCCAAGTTTCACTTTAAACAAAAGTTAACACTGGGGGTTAATATTTGAATTCGATTCATGAATAAGAAACTCTTTCATTCCTGATTCATTTGATTCATGAATAAGTATCTTATGTTAATGATGATATAAATGTATCATTGACAATATATCAGAAAATCACTACATAGTATGCCTTACTGACTGAACTACGATCCCCTAGTGAAATTTTGCTCTGTGAAATCACTAGACGCTAGTGGTGAGTAATCTTGCCTTTTGTCAAAGTGTTGTGCTTCACGTTACCACCGAGAATATTCCATCTCACACATCACTAACTCAGAGTTAATCAGGACTGGACTCGGGGATTTATTGTGCTTTGGTTATAGGACAGGTTTAATTGTACATGACTGAGGCAGACCACCTGTTTTCCCCAAAAACCTGTTTCATCGCCTCATTTCCCCCATCCTTACAGTTTTCATTGTGACATCCATTGTATTATGATTGTATTTGCTGTATTAGAAGAAAGAAATAATAGTGAATTGTTAGAAAGAAGTTGGACACATGTCACTAATATTTATTTAAAAATATTTCTTGGTGAACTTTGGAGTTTCAAACTTTGTGGTAATTTCTGAATAACCTATTGTTCATTGTTGAATTTGTAGTTAAAAAAATAATGTCACCAGAAAAATGTGTTTACCTGGAACTAAAAAGCATTTCAACTGCAATTTTATTTATTTAGCTGCCTATTCAGAGCATTTTCCACATTATCATAATTAAAATTTTTGAAAAATAGAGCATTTTTACATAGCTAACATATATGAAGTTATCTTTCTTTTAATGAAAAAAAAATACCTTAATTGACCAGCAACAGAGATGTATCTGTCTTAAAAAGCCTAAAATATTGATTATCTGGACTTTTTCATTTAATTTTATCATGACTTAGTCACACAGTCTTCACTGTGAAGAGTACCAGGTGCTTATTCATAAAGTTGGTATTCAATGCAGACAGAACTCCTGAAGAGCAACAAAAAAATGACAAAAACTGCAATAGCCACATTAATATTACCAGTGTGTTTTTTCCTTGAGAATAAAACATAAACTGCCTTTAAAAATGTAAAAACTATGTCCTCTGGCTATTTTTATGTTCTCTTTGGAAGAGTGTCTGTACAAGTCTTCTGCCCTTTTTCAAATCTGCTTGTTTGATTTTTTGGTATTGGGTAGTGTGAGTTCTTTATGAATTTTGGATGTTAACCCCTTAATAGATGTGTCATCAGCAGACATCTTCTATTCAGTAGGTTGTCTTTGCATTTTGTTGGTGGTTTTCTTTGCTGTAGAAAAACTGTTTAGTTTGATGTGGTCCCATTTGTTTATTTTTCTTTTCTTTCCCTTGCCTCAGGAAATATATACAAAACATATTGCTAACAGAAATGTCAGAGATTTTAGTGCCTATGCTTTCTTCTAGGGTTTTTATGGTTGGGAGACTTACATTTAAGTCTTTAATCCATTTTTTATAGTGTAAGAAGGTGGTCTAGTTTCATTTTTTTCATGTATCTGTTGAATTTTACCAACACGATTTTGGGAATAGGCTGTCTTTACCCCATTTTATCTTCTTGCCTCCTCTATCAAATATTAATTGACCATAGTGGTGTGGGTTCATTTCTGGACTATTTTGTTTCATTGATTTGTTTCATTGATTAATATCCAGTTGGATACATGTCTGTATTATATGTCTGTTTTTATGCCAGGACAATGCTCTTTTTATTATTGGGTTGCCCAAAAAGTCTGTTTGGTTTTTTCCATAAAATAAAAGACACATTGTTTCATTTTCACCAATAACTATATTGATTTTGATATTTTGAGTATGTTGGCTATTTCCTGAATGGTATAACATTGATTGTTCTCAATTAGTGTCTTGATTTGATCACTATAAATGTCAGGTGGCCTACCTGAGCATCATCCAGTGAGAAATCTTGAGCTTGAAACTTAACGAATCACTCTTGACATATTGAGTCTGTCACAGCACCTTCTTACACTGTATAAATCTTGTTTTTGTGGGGGGTTTTTAGTTTCAGTTACATGTTTACCTTTCTTGAAATAATAAAGCATAATGTGCTGAAAACGTTGCATGTTTTCTTCCATCTTCAATATTCAAATGGCTACACAAAAATTCACCAATTTTGATGTTTTTTAAATATACACTGATATGACAGCTGTCAAAATACAATATAATAAACTTGTTTCAAGTGAAGTTAAAGACAACTAAATGCTACTAGAGCCATCTTACAGAAGAAAAAAAAAACTTTTGGTCAACCCAATACTATAATATGCCTTATGGTATAATTTGATATCAGGTAGCATAATGCCTCCAACTTTATCCTTCTTTCTCAGGATTGCTATGGCTCTTCAGGGTCCTTTGTGCTTCCATATACATTTTTTGGATGATTTGTTCTAGTTCTATGAAACATGTCATTGGTACTTTGATAATAATTGTGTTGACTCTATAGATTACTTTGGATAATATGAACATTTTAATGACGTTAATTCTCATCCATGAGCACAGTATATGCTTTCATTTATTCAGATTTTCTTCAATTTCTTTCTTCAGTGTTTTACATTTTTCTGTGTACAGATCACTTACCTCCTGGATTGAATTTATTCCTAGCTATTTTTTTGAGGCATTGTAAGTGGGATTGTTTTCTTAGTTTCTCTTTTTGATATTTCATTGTTGGTATATAAAAATATAGCCAATTTGTGAACATCAATTTTGTATGTGGCTCCTTTACTTTATTCATTTATCAGTTCTAATAGTTTTTAGGTGGAATTTTTAGGATTCTCCATATATATTATTAATTCATCTGCAAATAATAGCAGTTTTACTTCTTCATTTTTAGTTAGATACATTTTATTTCTTTCCTTGTCTGATTATTTTGGCTAGGACTTCCAGTACTCTGTTAAATGAGAATAGAATGAAAGTGCACATCCCTGTCTTATTCCTGATGTTAAGGAAAACACTTTTAGTTTTTTTCCCATTTAGTATGATGTTAGCTGTGGGTTTTTCATATATGGCCTTTATTATGTTGAGATATGTTTATTTATTCCCACTTTGCTGAGAAGTTTTTTGTCATAAAGAGGTGCTGGATTTTGTTAAATGCTTCTTCTGCATCTACAGATATAATCATATAATTTTTATCCTTCATTTTGTTCACATGGTGTATCAGCTTAATTTATGTGCAGATATTGTACTAAACTTCCATCCCAGGAATAAATACCACTTGATCATCATGTACGATCTTTTAATGAATTTCTATATCCAGTTTGCTAATATTTTGTTCAGGATTTTTGCATGTATGTTCATCAGGGAAATGACCAGTGATTTTCTTTATTTGTAGTGTCTTTATCTCATCTTTGGAATTCAGATAATACCCACCTCATAAAAAAAATGAGCTTGGAATAAATCCCTTCTGTTAAATGTTTGGAATACTTTGAGAAGCAAAGGTATTAGTTCTTTTTTGGTTCATCTGTGAAGAAATCTGATTCAAGACTTTTGTTTCTTAAGAATTATTTTATTACCACTTTTATTTCATTGGTTGTAATTGTCCTGTTTAAATTTTTAGTTTGTGTTTTCTTGATTCAGTTTTGGAAGATTATATGTTTATAGGAATTTATTAATCTCTTCCAGGTTTTCCAATATGTTGGCATATTTTTGTTTGTATGCTTTCTTATAACTCTTGTCAGCTGTGGCTTATCCTATTTCATTTCTGATTTTATTTATTTGGATCCTTTTTTTTTCTTGATGGTCTGGTTAAAGGTTTGTTCATTTCATTCATATTTTCAAAGAACCAGCTCTTTGTTTCATTCATCATTTGTATTTTTAGACATTATATTGTTTATATCTATTCTAACTTTATTATTTCCTTCCTTAAGCTCACTTTTGGCTTTGTTTGTTGTTCTTTATCCAGGCCCTTTAGGTGTAAGTTTAGATTGTTTGAGATTTTTCTTTTTTCTTAATATAAGCCTGTATTGCTATGAATTTCCCTCTTAGGACTATTTTTGCTGCGCCACACAGATTTGGGGTTGTTGTTTTCATTTTCAGTTTTCTGAAGGTACATTAGGATTTCTTTCTCCTTTGTTAACCCATTCATTATTTAGTAACATGTTTTTTTAACTTTCAAGTGTTTGTATATTTTTCAGTTTGTTCCTTGTAACTGATTTTCTAGCTCCCTATTACTGTGTTCAGAGAAGATGCTTGGTATGATTAGTCTTTTTAAATTTACTGAGACTTGTTTTGTGTCCTGACATGTGGTTTATCCTGCAAAATGTCCCATGTGTACTTGAAAATAAAGTATATTCAGCTGCTTTGGAAACAAACGTTCTGTAATATCAGTTAAATCCATCTGGTTCAGTGTGGTATTAAGGCTATTATTTTTGTTGTTGTTGTTGATTTTCAGTCTGGAAGATCTATACATTGATGTCAATGGGGTGTTAAATTCCCCTACTATGAATGTATTACTATTGATCTCTTCTTTTATCTCCATCAGTATTTGCTTCATATATTTAGATGTCCCTATGTTAGGGACATAAATGTTTGCAACAGTTGTACCTTCTTGTTGAATTGATTCTTTGAGCATTATGAAATGACCTTCTCTGTTACTTATTACAAAGAGCAAAATGGCAATAACTATGTACCTGTCAATAATCACTTTAAATATAAATGGATTAAATGCTCCAATCAAAGGAAGATAGGTAGCTGAATAGATCAGTATACAAGATCCACATATATATTATCTACAAGATAACATATATCTCAGAAGAAAGACATACACAGACTGAAAGTAAAGCGAAAGAAAAAGATATTTCATGCAAATGGAAACAAACAAACAAAAAAAGCTGGGGTAGCAATACTTATATCAAGCAAAATAGACTTTAAAACAAAGCTATAATAAGAGACAAAGAAGGACCTGGATACAGACCAAGAGGACACTCAGATGGTCCATAGACTTATGAAAAGATGCTCATGGTCTCTAGCCATCAGAGAAATGCAAATTAAAACCACAATGAGATACAAACTCACATCTGTCAGAATGGCCATCATCAATAAATCAACCAATAAAAAGTGTTGGCACAGATGAAGAGAAGAGGGAACCCTCATGCTCTGTTTGTGGGAGTGCAGATTGGTGCAGCCACCATGGGAAACAAAAATAAAAATGAACTGACTTATGACACAGCATTTTTATTTTTGCATATATTTGAAGAAACCAAAAACACTAATTCAAAAGAACATATGCCCCCTAATGTTCAATGCAGAGGTATTTACAATAGCCAAGACATGGAAGCAACTCAAGTGCCCATCTATAGACAAGTGGAAAAAAGTGCTGATACACACATACAGTAGCATATTACAGAACCATAAAATAGGATGAAATCTTCCCCTTGAGGCAGCGTGGATGACTCAGAGGGTATTATCCTAAGTGAACTAAGTCAGTTAGAGAAAGACAAATACCGTGTGATTTCACTTATATGTGGAATAGAGAACAAAATAAACAAACAAAATCAAAATAGACTCACAGATTGGGGGAACAAACTGATGGTTGCCAGAGGGGGATGGTGTTTGGGAGAATGGGTAAAAATGGTAAAGATATTAGAATTATAAATTGGTACTACAAACCAGTCATGTCTAGAAAATATTATAATAACTATGTATGGTGCCAGGTGGGTACTTGAAATATCAAAAGGAATTCTCTATAAAGTATATGATTATTTAATCACTATGCTGTATAACTGAAACTGATACACAATATTATTGAATCTAAACTGTAATTTAAAAATACAAATCTTAGAAAGTATAACATTATTAAAATTGTTAGTAATAAGAAAATCCTAATTGTACCAACAATTTAATATTGTTACATGAATTTTATTGAGGATAGGCAAAAAGTTTGACAGTATCAAGTTTTGTCAAAATGTAAATTAGCAGGAAATTACATGTCATGTGTAAAGATTTTACAACACTTTAAAAAACAATCTAAGAGCCTACACTGCTGTTTCTAAATATATTCCTTCTCCAGAGAAACTATTATATAGTTAAGCAGAGATATGTATCAGGATACCTACATAGGTATAGTTTTTATTAGGGAAAATTTGAAACCACATAAATGCCTGTGATAGTAGAATGAATAAAGATATTGCTTTATATTTATAGAAAATACAGTGTGGAAAGTCAAATGAAAGACTTATGTTAAAATTTGAAAGTGTTCATGGACAGGGATGCCATCGGCAGCTTCTACCAAGTTGAGTGGGTGCATCCGCTGCTCCCGAGTGTTTGCTCTGAGGCTGCTCTTCCTTCTCTGACCACTGTTTCTCACAGGGTATGTTTCCCTTGTTGTGTAACTGCAATGGTCAACTTTATCTTTTCTATTAACTTTTTGTGTCTCCCTGAGGCTTTATTTTTATACATCATTTCATTCTTTTGTAAATAAGCAGCATTATGAGCAATAAATTTCTCACACCAACAGGAGGCCTTGTTTTTTAAAAAATTATGTAAATAAAAGTGTGAACAGAGATCTCTGAAATAAAATGCTGAAGGAGAAAAATAAGTCACAGATCATTCTCATTACTGAACTTTGAGATAAATAGCATCACTGAGTAGGTTTTGAAATTACCGTCCTTGAGAAGACGAGGTTGTTGTCTACATTGGGATTTGCATGTTGACTACGTCACTGTGAGATCTAAAGTGATTCTGTACACTTATCGTCGTGTATCTAATTTTAGAGAATATCAAATTGTAAGGAAAATATGTTCTGAGGAAGAATAGAGAGAAAACTTCTTTTTCACAGCATTGCCTAATTCTTAGTCATTTATTGGAGGACAAAATAATATTTGAACCTTACTCAGAACAAGTGAAGAGTAGTTGACAAATACTTATGCAGAGCTTAACAGTCAATGTGACTGTGCTATGTAGAATCATAACATCTTTTAAAATTTTTATGCACTGTGAATCTCTAATAAGGTTTGATTACTAGTTAGTAATAATGCTAAGAAGACATACAAGTATGTTAATCTATTTACCAACGCAATTTTGGCTTTCTTGCTGAGGGCAACTATTTCCGAAGTCCCATACTCTTAACCATCATCAGAAATTTATTATGGCTTCCCAAATACAAGCATAATCTTTAATTTTAAGTGTCAAGGGAGAAATGTCTACTTTAATTAAAACAACATAAAAGGCAGGTTTTTACTGTGTGAGTTCTCTGGACTCATTGCTGTTTTAAAATTGCAGGCATTATATAGGCAATTCCAATTTGCAAAAGCACTGTGTATCACAATTTCATTTTTAGGACATTTGTGAGTTTGAAAGCCCTCTATCAATAGAAAAAAATATCATTGAAACATGATTTGGTTTGCAGAGATTTTATAAAGAGTCATTTAACCAACAGAATTCCTGAATTTAAACTTCATTCTCTAATTTATATTTCTCTATAAAAATAGGCAATTGTCTTTTTACCTCTTAGTTTTATTTTTCCATTTCTGCTAGACTCCTTTAGTCTACAATTTTAAAAAGTAGTTTCCAAAGATAAATTTCTATATATCAAGAATTTTCTTGTTGTGCTTTATGAATGAATTTATGTGTTCTATTAGTCTGTCTACACTTTAAAACTCTTCATCCATTCAGTATCCATTCGGTATTCATGTGGACTCATCCACTACCAGGAATATGGTTTAGCCTAGGTAAGATGCACTTGACCATGATCCTCTATCACTTGAATTCTCACCATTATTCTAAACCTTAGGGTTTAAATGTAGAACATTCACTACAATGTCAGAGAAGTCAACATGGCAAACAAATGTCTGTCCTACAGAGTATTGGTATCTTAGGATGTTTTAAAGGCACCACAGTTGTTGCATGTTTCACTTCATCAGCTTTTAGAAATCTGTCATCGACTAGTCTAATTCACAGCATTAATAGTTCTTTGTAAAGAGCAAAACTCCTGAGACAAAGTTCTCCCATGGTCTAGGGGGAAAATGCTTTTAACTGCCCCTCCATCACTTTGACTGAGATCAGCGTGATACTAATATTTTTAAGTGGTATTTAAAAGTATGCCCTCATATTTTAAATACAGTGTCTCATTTAATTCTCACAAAACATAATGAAATACATTCTATAATTAGGTTATTTTATAAGTAAAAAAACACTAGGATTTAAAGAACTTCACTAATTGGACCCAGGTCACGTGTGAAGCTCTGTGACGGAGCTGGGACTGGAGCCACACCTGGCAGGCCCCAGAGTGCGGTTTCTTCATCACTAGACTCTAGCACTTTTCATGCTGCGTCGGCAAAAAAGAACAGGTTCAAAACGAGTCATTTCCCCAGGAAAAAAACAACCTATGGTTCAAAACAGCCTTTGTTCAAATTTCTATTAATATTGAAACCACTAGGACTTAATTTCACTTAGGCATTTACATTCATTGATAAATTCACTCTTTATATTATCGCAATTTGTTAATTTGTAAAAACGTACCTCCTTTTTTTGAAAAACTTTTCAAGTTTTCTGACAAAAATCATTTCTTGAATTCTTCTTATATTCTGATGTTATTTTATTAGGCAAATATCCTTGTCTCTATATTCACTGATGTTCCCAGTAGCAGGGAGAGTGTCTGGCACATAAAATGCACCAATGAGCATGTGATGAATAAATGATTTGATTTTTCATGTCAGTGAGAACTCTGGCTATTTTGAGTGTAAGATTAAAATAATTATGTTATGATGCCCTTTCATATTCTGTACTTATATAATGTCTTTGTTTAAAATGTTATATTTTTATGTGACTTATTTTATTTTGCAGTAGAAAATATATTGCTATAATCTGTAAATAAGTATCTTCTTCAGCTTTAGGAAATATAAACATATATTTAACCAGCATTTTTAAATTTTATCCAAACCAAAGAAAGATTACTGGCCAGAACATTCTACATTTTTCCTAGATTGAGGGAAGTCATGTATTCAATATTTTGAATTAGATTCAGCAGCTGGGTTTAGTCATTTGCACATCTAAATGCAACATTCAGGATTCTACCATTTAATTCCATTGGGGCACTTCTCTGGGCTTCTTGGAATGGCAGTCTAGCTCTTACTATTTTCTGTCACATCTTGAACTTCTATTTTCATTTAATGTTGGTTGTTCTTTTTCAAGGTGAAGTCCATTTTCTTTCCTATAGTAGAGAAAAGCAAACTATGGTACATTAAACACTCAAACTCCTGATGGAGGTGGGAGAATTAGGAGACAAAGAATGGTGGAAGAATAAAGAAAGAAAAAGAAAGGAAGTAAAGGTAACAAGTGAAGAAAAGGTGAGATTCAGAGCTTTACTTACAACCTTCATGATATAGGGAAAATGAAATTTGTTTATAAAAAGATGTTGCTTGTATTATTGCCTCCATCATTTTTCCATGATTTTTCCAAAGTCTTAAAGGTTAAAATAATCACAGTATCCCTTATTTTCCCAATTTGCTGTAATGATCAAAGCAAGTAAAAGTCAATTGTAAGCTGTGAAATGGATCGCAATTGTAAAGCAAGCATAGTGACCCTACATACTGCATTGGACTGACCAGATTTGAATTACTGGAATTCTACACTGTTTTTCCTACCTTGGCCTGTTTCCTATGTTCAGAGAAGATAGAAAGGGTTGTAAAAGTTAAATAGTAAAATGCAAATTTTGAGTGGAGCCAAAAGTACGCTCAAGCATATGATCTAACTTGATTTACTCAGCCGGTATGTCAGTATGCAGACAGTTCCATTGCTGTTTTATATTAAGCAAGTTCACAAAACAAACAAAAATGTTTATTATATTCAGAGTAAGAAATGGAATTTGATTCTTCAACATTTTTACACACCATAGTAAATATGGTTTGTAAAACATAAATATTTTATGATACCATTTAAATGCTGCCCTACAAAAAGAAGAATGACATCTTTTCAGGTGGAATGGACTCTCCAGATAAATGCTATCTTAACCACAAAATGTGACATCACTTTCTACTGTTCCCTATGCCAAAAGAATCCTTTCATTTTATAAAGATGTTACTGAATACAGGGTCTGGCACAAATAACACCTTTTTTATTACAAAATCTTTTATTACACAATCATAAGTGTGTAATTATTTAACATAATAACATCACACTCAAGCACACCAGATGACCTTTTAGGTGAAATATTAAAATAAAAGGTATAATTATTATACCCATACTATTAGCCTACCAACCACACTCAATCAGGCCTCACTTCTGCTGGACCCTATAGTTAGAACATCCTAATGTGTAATGAAATGAAAACATAAGGGGCTTTGAAAGTTTAATGAATCAAATATATTACTGACGGGTGTTATGTAAGTTTGTCTTTTTCTCTTAAACTCTCTATATCATTCCTTCAGCTTATATGCGCATTTGAAATGTACTAGCATACACATTAATGTGCTGAGTTGCACTTCTGTATGACACAGCTGAGGTCTCCGAGTTCCAAGCATCCACACTGCACTCGCTGCTCAGCCTCATTGTGCCAGGAGCATGTCTGGCTGGTCAGAACATGAACTGGATGTCGTGTGCACTTTGATTAGCACAAGGTCATTTTCTCATTGGAGGAAAATGAAACTGCGAACGTAAATGAAAGAGTGAGTCAAGAGCAGCATGTGTTGTGGCAAAAACATCCGCAGCTTCAGAAAACGCAAGAGCCTTCAAATTATATAAGAGAATTTCTGAGTCAAAAGGGAAATAAAACATCGCAGAATATCACAGTTAAAAGAAACTGAGAGGTCAAGTGCTACGGTCAGTCCTCTGATACTTGAAGGGGCCCTTTAAACACCAACAAGTTTGCTTTTGGCTTGTTTGTGATAGTTTGTTCTTTAAAACCTACAATGTAATTTTATTGTGGAAAAAGCACTAGATGAAATCCTTTCCTAACAATTCACAATTACCAAAAAAATATGAAATAGGGCAATGTCCCTTTCACTAAAATTGTGCTGAGTGGGTGCTTGGATTTCTCTAAATTCAATTTGCTTTGATTTTCATTGTGTTGATTAAAAAGATTAATGCTTTTAATATCTTGGTAGAAAACTTTGTTTTTTAAATTGGGAAGAAAGCCTCCAAATTGATACTATATTTTGATAAGTTATCTTCAAATCTATTTCTAAACAAATATCACTGTGGTTCTGATAGAGTCCAAATATTGGGCCAGCTGGTGAATGGGCATTGGACTAGAACATAAACCACACCCTCAAAGAGTTCAAAGTGCACTGAATAGTATGGAAATACAATATAAATAAGTACAGTAATTACACTGTATTACTCATCCTGTCACATTTTCTAACAGCAAGTAGAGGGAAAATTCAAATATATGAAAAAGCAGAGTACCCAAAGACAACTTTGACATTTTAAATACTGTGCTTGCTTACCAGCAGGACATCAGAGTTCAAGAAATAAACTAAAAGGATGACAGAGAGAAAATAGAATTGCAAAGGAATTGATCTTTCAAAAAAAATGTTCTTCATCTCAAGATATTTCTTCAAAATGGTCGTTTAATTCTGGAAACTCAGATGCAATATCCACATGAATCTTCTTGCAAATAAAATCAGAAACACTATCCTGTTCTTAAGCTTTTTGGGGAGTATCACATACATGTAGTGTGTAGAGTGTATTATGATACATACAGCACACTGATGTAGCCACCACCTAGATGAACAAATAGAATATTACGAGTTGATTTTCTGTCCATGTTCAATTACTATGTTCTGCTTCCTCCACAAAGTCAATTGCCCTCCTGAATTCTATTCAATATATTAGTTTCGCTTGTTTTTCTAATATAATCATATTATATGTTATTATGGTTTGTCCAGCTCTTTTCCTTTTGCAAGATTCATCCAATATGATGTCTGTGGTTGCAGTTAACCCATTTTTATTTTTGCAAAGTATTATATTTTATGAACAAAATACACTTTGTTTATAGTCTCTTTTGTTGTTAGACATTTGAAATGTCTTGTTTTGGTTGTTTCAACTAATGCTTTTATAAACATGCAGGCATTTCTCTTCAATATACAACCAGAAGTGGCAATGATGAGTAATAGGTCACACACAAGTTCAACTCCAGTAGGTAGTTCTAAATGATTTTCCAATGCAGCTATGGAAGTTTACATGACTAGTACGAATATTGGTTACCTAATAGTACATAGCAAACTAATAAAATCTTAGTGCCTTAACATAATAACCATTTTATTATACCTTACGGATTTTTGGATGAGAAATTTAACTATTTGAGGATGATGCTTATGAGAGAATGTGTAGTGTGTTTGGCAATAATTTTTTGGATCAGAGACTTTATTTTTCTTTTAGGCAGGAGCTGATCATCTGTGGTCAGAAATGATGGGTTAACCATCAAATTTTCAAAGGCCTGGGAAACTTAAGGGAGAGGATTCATTCCATGGTTAAATATTCTCTGGGGAATAAAAAATAAAGTTATTCTGTCAAGGAATATACAGTTTAAAATTGGGAGTTAGATGTAATAAACATCTAACAGCACTCAGATTGTATACATTCCATTACAAAATTATATGCGCACCAAGGTTGCAAAGTGGCCATGGAGGTTTCTCTCTAGAAGACTCAAGATTCCAGATGTGCACCAGAAATCACTGCTGAGCAAACAACCCTCTCAAGATGCCTAATTTTCTAAGCAAGGAAATTGTGCTTTGGTATATTCCTGAATCTAAAGCCTTTTTGATGGGCAAAAGAGGCAGATGGAATTACAAACTAATGTATCAGGTAAATTTTCCAGAGGAGGTAGTAGTGAGGATACAGAGATTTTGTGCCATAATGAGTAGGTCGAATTTAATTCTGTGGACAATGAAGAGCTGTTTTAAATAAGGTAGAGACATAATTTACCTTCGGAAAAGATATCCTAGCATCTATGGTAAATCAATTGGAAGTATAATGTGTAAATAGTGACAAAAGATACTTAAGAGACAAATGCAGTTTTCTATATAACATTATTAGGGTCTCAACTGGGGACATGGTTATGAAAAAGATACAAACAATGTTAAATAAACAGAATTGATGACACCTATTTAACAATTGAATGTGGGTTTAGTGAGTGGAAAAGTAACCTGTCTGCTTTAAGACTGATGTCTGGATGAAGGGCAAGTTCACTGAGAACTGACTGCATGGGAGAAGGTAGCTACAGCATTATTCTTCATGTCCTAACATGTTCTATAAGGGAAGTGAATAAATGAATAAACATGAACATAGCAAAAACATTTTAAAGGGAAGATTGATGACCTATAAAATAAGCAAAGTTTATTTATAAAATAAAACACACACACAACCAAACCTGGATGACATATGTACAACTACAGTGACTATTGCCATATAAACTACAGTGTCATATAAAACAAATACAGAAATTATTGCTGAAAAGATGTAAAGGATGGCATAGGAGTCAGAGGACACAGAGAGTGGGAACATACTTGTCAAAAGCCATTCTCTCATTGAAATGGAATGGGAGCCCTGAAACTCATAAAAAATTTATTCATGTAACTCCAGAAAACAAACCAGCAAACAATATTACATTCAACAGAAAACAGACCCATCATTCTTCTTAGTTGGAGACAGAGATATTTTTGATTCTGCATTCCAAACAAGATTTTCCTCTTCCAGGAAATGAAAACAAGAGAATCTAAACCTATATTCAGAATAACATTAACTTAGGCAAGCATTTACATTTTTACATAAGTTTGTGCTTATTACAGGACTGGGTAAGGTGCATTTGGATTTGCACCTGCTGTTTTTTGGAAACGGTTACATACACAAGGCATTTTTCTTGCCAATTTGCATGTGTTTTGCCTTTCTATGCCAGCAACTTGTTTGCCAAGATGTTGTGTTAAGCTAACTTCTATTTTTGCCAGAAAACATAGAAACATAGTGGGGCATCCTTAATAGTTGGAAAGGGACCCAATTCATCACATACATATGACAGCTGGAAGTTCATATTCTCAGGAGTGAAGTTGTAGTTAAACAAAACAAACAGAAAACTTTTATCCAATGAGCTTCCTTGACCAAATTTCTTAAGTTTCATAATCACTCATAAATAAGCTTTGATAGATCAGGAGGTTCTAAGTGATTATCTTGCAGAATGTTGAAAAGATACTACCTTTCACTAAAAAAAAAAACTAAGACTCTAAAACAAATGATGAATCACAGATTTTGATTATAGTTGGAGCCTGTGTAATCGTCTCACTGAATATTTTGGGAACAAGAGTAGCAAAACCATGAGACAAGAGAGCATTCCTTCCCAGAGCTTTAAGAATAGCTTTTAGACTGTCAGTCAAATTTTCACAAGTTTCAGTTTAGAAACACAGGCTCATGCACTCAGACAAAACTACATATAATGCTTGCTTTTCCCAAGATGCACAGGCATATTTATGGGAACTGTCCTTTGAATTGATAAAATGTATGCAGAAGGGAAGAAAAGGTCATCCTTGCATAGACTGTCAGAAGATGTCAGTAATTTGAGAACTAATGACTCAAAGGCTTATGGAGAAAGGCTTATGGGGAAAATGGAGTAGTGTTCTTCATGATTTATTTGATGTTTGTCAAATGACATGTGCTTAATAAATCTTCATCCCAAAATATATGTGATGGTCCCCAGAAATTACTCTAAGCTAGGGAGATGGGTACAAAATAGGAAAAAAAAATGAAGCATAAAGATTATTGGATATGAGGATATTAAAGAAGACACTTGAAAGTCACGAACTATGAGTGAACGCTTTCAATTCACAGATCCAACTCTCGAAAGCAACTGGAAATAAATGACCAAATATATTTTAGTCCATGAGTTTAAAACTAGTTTAATTTAAGAAATATATGTTTGTCATTCTGTACCAGTAAGTCATTGGGGAATAAGCATGCAATGCTCTCTGTAGACATGTAAATAGCAAAAAAAACCATTTTTTAAGTGTCCAAGAATTCAAGTATTTAATTATAGCAATTCATACAGTGAAATGCTATGTAACTAATCATTAACACTATATCTTTGAAAATAATGAGAAATGCATACTAAGAAAAGCATTAAGATATTAAAGAAGAAAAGAGTACAAAAAAGATGACAAAACCAGTATAAATAGCATGATACCAATCATGTCAAAACATTTGTTTTGCATTTACATGAATTACAGAAAATATCAAAGATTTTAAAATTATTTCTGCATGAAGATATTATATTTGACTTAAATATTTTATTTAAACCAAAAAACATTAAAATCAGAAAACTTCATGCTCTTTTAACATAAAACTATTGTATAACTTATAAATATGAATTTGGAAGATTGTATCTTTATAAAAACAGAAGAAAGATTGTCAGTGAGATTGATTGAAAGGAAAAGAAAAACACCTCTGAGAAGTGCTCAGAGGATCACACAGGGTCCCTGCTGTGCAGGTCTGAACACACTTTATTTCAGTCAGTGTCTCCACAGGGATGTTCTGCCTGAGGAAGGATTTTCTCCAGGTGGGCCATTCCACTCCGCTGCTTCTCGTAGCAATACATATCCTTATTGACTCTTTGGCACAAGATCAGTGTGAATAACAAGGCACATAAGAGTCTCCTGAGCTTTTGTATATTCACAGAAAGAACAAAATATGTCTGAATCTCAGGGAAGTATTACTTCTGAATTGCTATGGCCCTTGCCTTGGCATTAAGGAGACATTACTGTTTTGGATTTTATAAATTACCACAGCAATCAAACCAGACATATTTCAAATGAACTTATTTGAGAAATGAATAAAGTAACTATTTGTTTCATTCATTTTTGACTGTTCATTTATGCTTTTCTTTTTTAAGTAATAAGGGGAAGAAAGCAGTGCCAACTGCTTGTAGATCTGATTATTCTTCACTCTGCTACTTACCCAGTTAAATCACATGCCTCAGGCTAAACCTGAGAATGAATGGCCCTGTTTTCCTTTATTCACAACATCTCTTCATATCTTGAGAAATAATTTAAAGGTAATAGATATCTATCCAAAGTAGAAATATATACATATTTTATGTTGTTACCTAAAATCAATTAAAAATATAGATTTAATTTTTCACCAATTTATCAGAATCACTGAGAAGAAATCTCAGGGAAATATGGGATTCATTCCATGTTTTTGGCCCAGTGAATGGTTTAATCCTTTGTCAGGTTGACTTTTATTGCAAAGTAATGGATTTAATGGATTCTTAAGTGAGTATGACAGTTTAAATTCAGACACTTAACAGCCGTGTAAACTGGTGTATTAGTTCCTAGGGCTGCTATAACAAAGTGTCACACACTGAGTGGTTTAAAACAAAATAAATTTATTATCTCACAATCCAGGAGGCTAGAAATTCGAAATCCAAATGTGGCAAGATGTGTTTCTTCTAGAGCCAGTGGGAGACTGTTCCATGTGACTCTTGGCTTCCGGCAGTTGCTAACAATTACTGGCAGTCCTTGGATGATAGATGAATCACTCCAATTTCTGCCTCCATCTTCATATGTTGTTCTCTCTCTGTGTCTATCTGCCTTCACATTCCCCTCTTATTATAAAGACACAGGTCATCAAATTAGGTCTTACCTGACCCAGTACAATGGCATTTTGATTTGATTATATCTGCAAAGACCCTATTTCCAAATAAGGCTGCATTCAGTTACAAGGGGGTAGGAATTTAATGTAGCTTTTGGAGGTACATAATTTAGCCCATAACACCTGGCTATTTATGCATTCCCTCTTCACCTGAGTTTTCTTGCATATAGAATTGGAATAGTGATAAAACCTACACCATGTAGTTGTGAGGAAGTAAAGAATTCATCAATGTAACATTCTTAACATAGTGTCTCACATATTCACCCACAACTAATGTTAATTCTTTCTTTCCCTCTGCTTTTATTCCCACCCTTCTGTCTGCCTTCCCATCTTTCTGGTTTTGATTGCCTGGGGGCATACTTCCCTGGTATCCTATTCTATTATTCCTTTTCATTAAATGGATAATCATTTTTCTCTTCAGGCTCAGATAAAACTCTTTTGAAGTAGAATTGATTTTAATGAGTATGAAATACATCAATATTACTGCGGTGCATCTTGTTCAAATGAATAAATATTAAATTATCTTGCTATTCATTTAAATTTATGTAAGTAGGGTATTTATGATCTATTAGACTTAAAATTAATACCAAAATATATAGGTGGATGTAATCATGCTATGGGAAAGAACATATGTACCATTTGAAACCAAGAGGAAGCCTCTCTTTTTATTATAGTTTGATTATGATCAAAGCACCAAGTAAGAAGATTTTTCATTTTTGTTTTTTGAGAATCTAATAATGTGTTATAATTCTATTGTCAGTAGTTTTTGTTTTGCTATGAATTCATGTAGAAAAAAATTATATAGGGACCAATAGCTTTGTTTCTAAGTTTTGTTTATTTTTGAAATAACTTTAGACCTTCAAAAATATTCTTAAAATAATACAGAAAGCTCCCATATAGCCTTTCCACAGATTTAGCTGACATGAACATCTTCCCTAACTATATTATACTTACCAAAACTAAGAAATTAATTTTTTGACAACAGAAAATAATTTTTGGTGGTGGCCACAGATCATGTATCATAGAAATGTACACTCAAAACCTATGTAATCCTAGAAACCAATGTCACTGCAATAAATTTTAAAAACTATGAAATTAGCATTTGGTAGAATATTAAGTAATTACATAGTTTATTTGAGTATCACCAATTTTCCTTTTCCACTAATGTCCTTTATCTGATCTAGGATTCAGTTTAGGACCCCCCCTATCATTTAATCCGATTTCCTCCAAACTATTACAATACCTCAATCTTTCCTCATTTTTCACGACTTCCACAAGCCTGTAAAACATAGGGCACTTACTTTGTTAAATGTCCCTGAATGTTGGTTCAGCTAATGTTTTCTTTTCAATAATTGAAATTGTGCATTTCTGACAAAAACATAGAAGTATGTCACTTCTCAGTGCTTCATATTAGGGGTTCCATGATGGTCACATATGTTATTGGTGACATACATGGTGTGTATCAGATTCTCCATTGTAAAGTTACCACATTTTTCTTTAAAACTAATAAATATCATAAGTAGATACTTTGAGATATTGTAAATATCCTATTTATTTATCAATATATCTTGCCTGCTGTGATTATTTCTTTGGTTTTTCTAATAATGACTTTTGTTGGGGTCTGCCCTGCCTGGTCTCAGGAAGCTGTAACCCCCCGTGACTTAGGCTGAGTGAGAGACCTCGGGACCAGGAGCCACTAAGGAGACAAAAACTTATTCCCCTGGCATGAATGCTGCCTGTTCTGTGCCTAGCCTCCAATGCTTGATCAGTTAGCGAATAATGGGTAAGATTTCCCAAGGGGGTAATCGCCTAAGACAGGCATGATCACGTGGAGGTCTCAGGGAAGGATTTGGGGGGCTGTAGAAATGAAAGGGTGATCGACATCGACCCCTGCCCCCTCAGCTTTGTCAAAGCCTGAGTCTTTGTTTTTAGATGTGAGAAATCCAAGTCTCCTGGCTGCCTTTGTCTCCTCTGCCTGACTCAGGCCTGTGGAAATAACAGGGGTGGTGCAGTCTGGACAAGAGTTGGTGGACCCCTGGGATAATCAGGCCTGGGACATAGAATATGCAAGATCCTGTGAGATCTGCTTGCTGGAGGATGCTATTGAATTAAAATATGAAGGCACAGGCAGGAAACAAGACTAGCCTTTTAGGTCCTGTAGTCTTTTTAAGTGATAAAACACAAAATCTCAGCCCAGAATCCCAGCAGGAGTTCTGTCAGCCTCTTTGAAAATTACCTACTTGTTTGATCTTCCCTGCCAGACTGTAATCCACAAACTGTATCTGTATTCTTAATAAAAGCCTACTTAGGCAGGAAAATGGCACACTGTCCATGAGCAAGAGTGGTCAAGGTGCACTCCACTAGAGAGAGTGGCCATTTCGTCCCTATTTTCTCACAGGACTCAATTGTCCGTGTGTATGTTTTTTTTCGTGTTTCGACGAGCATCTGCAGCAGCGATGGATATTGCTGGCCAATATCCTCCACAGACTTTCTATTTTCCAAACTCCTTCTACATTTATTAATTGTACTTATTTTCTGAGGAAGAGCTATTCCTTCTCCTTTGTTTACTTACTATGCAATTATTGATTTATATCAGTATGGGCGATTTCAAAATCTGAATTAGGATGGTGGAATTATGTCTATCATTAGATAATTAATTGTAATTTATTTTTATTGGGGTGGTTGAATATAAAAACAGGAAAAGTATATGTGAAAACCAAAATATGTGAATTAAAAAAAAGTATGTTTAATGATCTGTTTGCAATAAAAAGCTAAAGTTTTAACTCCTCTGAAAGAATGTTTTTGCTATCGTGTATTTTTTAAATCAGAGTTTCCTTGCTGAGCTCCCTCAAAAATAACTAAAAGAGGGCTCATCTCAAGGGATAAGAGAAACATGCTCTTCTCTGAAGCTTGTTGAGTGTAAAGTGAAGAGTGATGCAACACGCTTTTTCACTTTTCTATAGAACCCACTTTATCCAATAAGTAGATCATAAACCGAGGAGTCAGAAGGAATGGAAAAGATATGATCCCCTAGAAACTGCTTACAGGGGATCCACGGCTCTCTATTACCTGAAACTTCAGAAATGAAAACTTTCTGCACTCTCCCAGTTAATATAGATTTCTCGCTTATTTCCATTATTGTCAGTTTGGACTTTGAAGAGACAGCATTACAATAGTCAGAGCCTTTCCTAGATGTCTTTGCAAGTGATTTTTTTAAAATATTCTTTCCCGCTTTTAAATTGTTCTCCCTTCTATAATTCTAATTATGGGTGTTTTAAAAAGTTCAGTATTGTCCCACAAGTTTTTGTGGTTCTATTTATTTTTCTTTCTATATTACTATTTAGTTTTTAGATTGAATTTTTGAACCATCTTCAAAGTCATTTAATCCTTCTTCCACCATTTACAATATACTTTAAGCACAACCATTGAAATTTTTTTAAATTATTGTGCCCTTTGTATTTATCATTTGTATTGCTTTGTTGTTTATAACTTCCACTTCTGTTTTGAATGGCCCTACTTTTTCCTCCATTAAGGCAGATTAAAGACAGACCTGAATTCTTTGACACTCCACCAACTGGAAGGTGACTTTCATTTTCTCTCCCCATGGAGAGGCTAGCCTATAGCTGCTTTGACCACCAATATATGGCGAAAGTAGCACTCACATTTTAGAAGACTGGCAGCTCTACATTGGTCTCTTGGAGGCCTGAATGTCCAAGATGGTTTCATTGGTGTATGCATATTTTACTATTTGTAATTGTTATAAATCACCTACCGATTTATATCTACAACTTTTCTGAATTTCTGAGAATTAAAAGTTTGTGTAAACAAACTCAAGAAACTCTTTTCTCTAACTTTTGTGTAACTTAAACCCTGTCTTATTTATTAATGGATTCATGATTTATTCAGGATTATACAAAGATGTAGTTAAAGTCTGCATTTATAGGGGTCTTTGCTCATTTTAGAAAAAAATTACTTTGGTTCTAGCTTCCTGTTTAGAAATTGGTGTCAATAGAGAAATTAAATCAGGTTTGACTACGAAATAACAACTGTTGATAGAACTGAAGCTGTGTTGATATGACTGTTCAAACACGTTTTTCTGCTATGGGGAACATTTGTGTGGCTGGCACATGTGTGGATTCTATAAAATTGGTTTTGTGTGGACTATTCCTTGTTTATTCACTTCTCTTCCCCTCATATCAAGTTATTTTCTTCTATGGTTTAAAACAGAAAAGTCATGCTTAGGTAACTTCCTAGTTTCAGTCTCAGAAAACATATCCATGGCTGTCAGAAAAGTGCTAATTTTGGAAATATGAAACATAGTATTTTTCTATCATGATATTTATATCTATCTAGCTATCTATCTACCATCATATATTTCCTTTATGTAATTACACTGTGAGGTGCTTTGCCTTATAAGCACACAGTCTTGATGGTAGGTCTTATTTATACAACCCTCACAACAACCTTATTAGCTAGACACACAATACTCTAGTTTTAATTGAGAAATGAAGTCTCCTAAGTGTTAAGCAACTTATTTAATTCTCTACAGCTAATTATGGAAATCATTTATTTTGGCATTATCAGAGCTTTATTTGGATGAGGAACAGTGGAAGAAAGATTAGAAGAACAAGTTACTTGTGATATATTTACTAGTTGAATAAAAACCCACAAATATCAACAAGGAATTCTTAGCACATCTGGCACTGAGACTTAAATACAGTTTGTTCATTAGGCTAATGAACAAACTGAACTAACAAGCAAAATAGAGACAGACTTATAGGTAGAGGGCAGGATGACTTCTCTGAGGGTGGGGGTAATAGGGGATAGAGGGATGGAGCAAAAAGAAAAAAGGACTCATGGACATGGACAACAGTGTGGCAATTGAGGGGGGAGAGGAGTATAAGGAGGATAAATGGTAATAGAAAAAATACTAAAAAAAATGGACCTAACAAAAATAAATAAATTGATTTTAAATAAGAACATAAATAAATAAGTGCCACCAGAATTGTCCTCAAAGCCCAGCCATTAAAACATCGTCTCTCTTGACCAGAGAGCTCTGCACTGTGAGAAAGTGTGTAAATGGCTTTGTCTACGTGTGTAAGATATTAGGTTGGAAATAGGTTTTCTGTCAGCCAATACTGAAAGAGCCCTGCAATAAAAAATTACCCTGAAAAGAAGGGAAAGTGAAAATCTCACAAAGAAAGAGGGTAACTTCTAATTCTTCTTCAATACTGAGTTTGCATTCTTCTAGGGACAGATTCTGTCACAGATTCTTTTTTTTTTAATTATAAAATAATCTGTTTGTGTGCATGTGTGTACGTCTGGTTGGTTTGTTTTGGACTGATATTACTTCAAAGAAGCATGTTCTTTGAACCACTACACCTTAGAAGAAATAGCAATAGCAAATCTTCTGGACACAAATTTTTAGTTTTCTTTATGCTGCCAACTCTCTAAGGCACAGTAAGAGCCATCTGCCAGCACCAAATAAATTCCATCCCTTTTTCTGACCAGAAATGTGCAAAGAAGAAAGACAGGGAATTCCTTTCCTTTTTTCAAAGAAAAGATCATTCTCGGTAGTGTTTCCACATCAACCCCTTTGCGGTAGAGCCTGTTAGTTTCAATGTCATTAGTAGTGTCATGAATAGTCATGATGTGTCACCGGGGCTAATCTCCTTATGGCTGGATACCTATATTTTAGAAGGCTGTGAATGTTACTTTAATTATTTAGAAGTTGGTTGGCTCACATAACTTGAGTGCACTTGCATGAAGCTTCAGCCACCTCCTCCTATTTAAGTAACATGGAGAGTAACAGTAACAGCTTTGACATCATGAACCTTGGTAATCATACTGTTATATACACAGATAATCATCACTAAAACCCCTGTTTTTCAAATTTATTTTTCTTAGCTTGGTAATTCAAGTGTGAATATTGAAGTGCTATATTCAATCACAAATCTTGCACTAAGTAGCCTGATTTAATCAGTATACTAGACCATTTTTCCTCTCTATATTGTCATAACCTTGGATTTTTCTTTAAAAAATAAAATGCCTATAAGTTTTTTAAATATTTTATTTGCTACACATTCAAGAAGAGCTGTGTTCCTAAGTGTATATTAAGGTTAAATTTATTCATCAATCCGTGAATCACTGTAATCAAGAACTTGTTCAGTAAAAATTTAAATCCTGAAAAGAACAGATTAGTTCAATTGTTAAGTGTCATCAATAATCAGGAATAAAATGTTATTCTCAAGCAGCTGGAAACTTATTTTAACCTCATCTGACATTATCTGCAATCACATACAAATAAAAAATATCAAAATTCTGCACTCTAGTTCTGTGCATCTAAAAAATGTTGTTAAAATATATTGTCTTCAATTAAACCAAGTACTTTCTCCCTTCCATGTTTCAAAGACAGTGTGTGGTGGGGGCGGTTGAAATCTCAGTGTATGTTTTAGAATGCTGCACTATTTGGGGGAGATGGAAGGCATTCGTGAAAAAAGAAACTATTAATTTAAATAGTTATCGAATAGTTACAGTTTGTTCATTATCAATTATTCTATATTATAACTAAAATCAGGCACCAGAAGAAGTACTTTCCTTTTGAAAGAGCATTACATTTAGATGTCATCTCAAATTATTTTAATCCTTCTTTCACATGTGTGATAGTTTCAGACCATGGGAAGAGTCAAGGATCTTTGTGTGTTCCAGTGCCCAGGTGTCAATGGACCAGATACTGTGAGAAGGAGAGGCACCATCCCCACTGTTCCTTCTCTGAATTTTCAGAGTGATTTGAGGCACGATAAAAGGGTTTTGCTTTATAATCCTAAAATCTGGGGCTTTAAAAATGTTATTTATTTTTCAACATGTAGCTAGAGCTACATGTCTCTTCATTTTGCCATTCTTTTCTACTTCTACTTCTGGTGATTTATTACTGGACTTGTATTTTTGACTGTAAATAAATGTGGCAGTTTACAACCACCATAGTCTAGAGGTTTCTATACCTTTAGGCTTAGTCCACTTCAGGCATGTATCACCCAAAATGCTGCATTGAGGTGAATTTTCTGAAACCATGTTGGATATATGTATATGAAATCACAGATTTCTGCTTGATCATTAACATCACGTATGTTAATTTTGAGCTTTGTGTTTATCCCTCATCATTTCTTAATAAACGGTAAATTAAATTCTTTGCAAATTTATATTTGCCCATTCTGTATAGTCAGTCAATCCTTCATCAGTGAGCAGAGTTACAAATAAGTAGAATATTAAAGTATTTTATGTAATATTATGTTATATAGATTTGAGAGATGCTTCCTGGTTCATTTTCCTCTAAAAATTTCTCATGGATAAAGGAAGAAATGTGTGAATATCTAGCTAGCTTTTCCTGTTGGTCACTTAGTGATAAGATTGGACACATTGCCAGAGTAGATGTCCACATGACTCAGCTCCAAACTGGAGGACTTCTCCTAGATCACAGGCATCTGCCAGGTAATATCATTCATTCCCAAAGGATGTCTGGAAGGAGTTACAGGAACAGACTGCAAGGAAATATTCCAATTCTCTGTCTGCTCAGAACTCTGCATTGGAATCATTTCCTTTATGCACAGATGGAACAACTGAGTTTGGGCAGAAAGGATCTTTGTATGACTATGTGAAATGATTAGAATTCTCATGCATTCTGGGAATGTCAAATGTTGCAATAATTTTGGAAAAAAATGTTTGAAGATGTCTTATTGAGTTAAACAAAAACCTATTCTATGACTCATTGGTGTCAATCCTAGGCACTTACCAAAGAGAAATTAAAACATATAATCATAAAATACTGGATAAGAATGTTAATAGAAGCTTTATTCCTAGTTGCTAAGCTCTACAAAAAATCCAATGGCCATTTTCCCAAGAATGCTTAAATATAGTTAAACATATTTACACAATGGAACTCTCCTTGGCAACATATATGGAATGAACTACTGCTACATGTAAGAATATGGCTGAACCTCCTGGCTAGTATAGCTCAGTGGATTGAGCACGGGCCTGCAAACCAAAAGGTTGCAGGTTCAATTCCTAGTCAGGGCACATGCCTGGGTTGTGGGCCAGGTCCCTGGTCGGGGTCTCATGAGAGGCAACCACACATTGATGTTTCTCTCCTTCTCTTTCTCCTTCCCTTCCTTCCCCTCTCTCTAAAAATAAATAAGTAAATAAAATATTTAAAAATAAGAATATGGCTGAATCTCATAAATATGTTCAGTGAAAGAATCCAGACACAAAAAATTATAAAACTTATGATTCCATTTACAAAATGTTCAGGAACAGGCAAAACTCATCACTCATTATAGAAATTAGAATAATGGTTGCCTACAGCAAGGTGTAGATGATGAATAAACTCTGTACCATTATTGGAGTGAAGGATATTCAGGTATTCACATATATCAAAACTTACCCAATCTTATACTTAGAATCTCTGTAGAGTGTTCTTTGTAATATTTGTCTAAAATATAAAATTCATAGATGAAATGAATGTAAGTACATCATAAATGAAACATAATAAATAAATGTATAAGTGTGAATTACTTCAGTCAAAATGTGAAAAATTACCCACAGGAAAAGAAGTCCAGCTATAGTTTGCTTGTAAGAGCAGAGCTGAAACCAAATTTCACAGAAAGAAAAGTATCTGTAAATAGCATATAAGAGGCAAGTATAAATCAAAGAAAAACTAGTATAGTTACATTTATATTAGGAATAATAGAGTCTAAGGCCAACATTATTACTACATTAAATAAGGCCTTTTTAGAAAAATGAGTTTTCTACCATCAGGACAATATTCAGTTAGGAAAACAAAAGCCGCTCTATACATATTCAGTCTAATGAATTTGAAGGAGTAAATAGCTATGCTATTTTGATATTTTAAGCAAAAATTATATTTGTCCACATTTGCCTATTTCTTATTTCTCTAATATATCATGGTAAAAATATATTCTTAAGCATTTAGTCAAGTTATTTGGAACATCTCTATCATGAAATGGATGGATAGGCAGATAGATATCATAAGGAAAATCTTAAGGGAAGTTCAAGAGTGTCATGTTCAGAAGTATAAAACTGAATCAGCTTCTTATTGGAAATATGATACTGTTTATGTCTTTATGGCATACTGTGACTAGCACAGCCTCCACAAAGTAAATTATTTTTGCAATTTTGGTTTTTATCCATTTATAGAAGTATGACATTAGATAAGTGATTAAACAATGGCATGACTACAAGCAAAATAAGTATAGGTCAAAGAGTAAAAGTATATACTATTTGCCTAATGAATTATTATGACAACATTGGCAATTTTAGTAGGAATTCATATATTAGTATGAATTCATTTTATACAATGATTCATATTAATAAAAATCTAAATGCTTATCAGATATTTAAGGAATAATATATAACAATATATTTGCATCTACCATATTTTCTCAAGCAAACCCTTGCCCCCATTTTATCTTGATTTTAGTTACTCTGAATACCCAGTTAGATGCTTATATTACAAATTAGCCTGAGAGGTCATAAGGCTCTGCCTTGACCCCAAGTGACTAGGTAATTCGAGAGTTCTTGGTCTACATATGGTGTCTATATCCAAAGGTAATTTCTTTGTAACTTCCTACCATCTTTCATGTTCTTGCCATCCCCAAGTTTATTCATTTTGGATTTTGGTCATATCCTCTTGTATTAACATGAATTGTTGAGTTTAAAGTTAGTGCTTGTACTTTTTCTGGGTCTTCTGATTTGAGTACTGAACCTTGGACCAATTGATGGAGGTGAACTCATTTTTGGAACTTTATTATGTCTTTTCCAATTTCGTCTCCTTTATTATTTCTCAAATAATTCTAGAAATGTCTGATTTTTTAAATTAAAAAAAGTATAAATGTATATAGGCACTGCTGAAAGAGAAGGAAGAAAAAACTCCATGCTTTAAAATATAAAATATTAGAAATGGGAAACCTTAATTTTTTAAGATATCACATGTGTCCTTGAAACTAGATTGGGAAAAAACAATATCACTTAAATAATATTACTAACCTGTTTTCCTAAATTTAATTTTATTTAGATCCTATTTCATTTACAGTTTATCTGACTTCTTAAAACTTTTATTTATTAATTTATTTTTAGAGAGAGAGAGAGAGGGCAAGAGAAACATTAATTTGTTTTCCCACTCATTTGTGTATTCATTGGTTGATTTTTGTAGGTACCCTTACTGGGGATTAAACCCACAACCTTGGTGTATCAGGACACTGCTCTAACTAACTGAGCTACCTGGACAGGGCAGAAGTTCATTGTAGTTTTTGTTTGTTTTTTTGTTTTTGACTCTTTAAGTAACCCAGCAGAAGAAATTAATATCTTTGTAGGAAGACTGTGTATAAAGTAATGCTTCATTATCATTCCAAAGAAATATATTCCAAATTTATTTTCCTAGCATTAAATGAGCTACTTTTTCCCTCAAATTAGGCCTTTGTTTTATTTGTATTATTTCTCCTACTTGTAGAAGTATATAATATTTTGCAGATTCTAAGGAGTTGTTGTATAAACATAGACTAAATATATTACAGGTAGATGGGAAGTCAGAAACAATGACCTTTATTCAGACTTCAAAAGCATTTCTTTTCCATATTGATATCAAACACTTTTTTTACAGTCACCAGATAGGCGACTCCTCTATTTCTGAGACTGGATAAATAGTTGACTAGGACAAAAATGTTAAGAATGAACAGGAGTTGTGAGAAAAGTCCACTGAACTACTGGCAGTGTAGAAAGGTAGACTCTCAGATGAGTGTGTGTTTATCTTACTGTTGCTCTAGAGCAGACACTGCCTCTCTCCTATCCTTAACATAAACAAAATGAGGGACTTTTGATGATGAGAAATAAAGGATTCTTAGTAAACATGGGAAATAAAACTTGGCAAGGACTCACATTTTTATTGAGTGAAATTTGGGACTTGATTGGTATAGTAGGCTTCAGACTTCCTTCATGTTTTGAAGATGCTATCGTCTCTTTCTCATCCAGGCAGGCAACAGAGGACATGATAATTCAATGAAGTGCTGTCCAAAAATGAAGTGTACTCCTTATGCTGGACCACTCGAGAATATATGAACAGTATTTAGAACCACTGGAAAGTAGGGAGAAAAACACTATATTTCAACAAGTTGCTTTATGTTTTATAAAGCACTCTATTCATAAAAATATTCTATTTCAATAGCTAGCTTTATTTTTCATAAAATTCACCTTATTCATAAAAATTACCATTTAGTTTATTTTAAACAGTATTTTTCCAGTAAGAGATATTGAAGGAGAACATTTTGAATACTATCCACAGAATAAAATATTAACCAAGATGAATAGGAGAATTCATTCCTGGTAATGTTCCTTTATTTTCAGTTGTTCTAGAAACTCATAAGTTATAGTTTCATGTCTGTGAGTGCTGCACAGTTGATGGCCCAGTTACATTTGAAAACCATCCTCTATTTTCTCTAGTATTACATAATTCAGGAGAATTAAACCCTCCCCCCTAGTGAAAATAACTTTCCTAACTGCTTCAAGAAAACAGAGAACTAGACATACATTTCAGAAATACAGTTACCAAATTTAAGAAATATTTGATTCAAAATCAAATCAAAAGCAGCTGTATTATATGTAAAATTTATTTTAAATCCTTCATGCTATTCAATCTAATTATATACTAACATACTTGAAAATATCTGAAAAGTTCCAGGAAGCTGGAAAAATATCTAAAGTCATCTCCTTATTCTTTGTTTAGCTTTTTTAGCCATGCCCTTCTTTCATATGTATACTTATTTTTTAGCACATCTACAATTCCATTTTTCTATGCATGAACATATACATCATTTAGGTCCCAGAAGACCCAAAGGACATACTCAAGGGTAATTGTAAGACAATTTTCAGTTATTTCAGTTAACAATTCAAGTTATTTTCAGAGGTGTGATCAGGCAGACACCACCTTAGATAGCATTGTACTCAAAAGTTAGTAACAGAGGTACTTCATTAGGACCCCTGATCCTAAAGAAACAAAACTAGAGACATTCGTTATTTGACAAGTGAAGACAAGACATTATTACGCTGTGAAGACAAAAATAGCTCCAAGCAGAGGGTTATTTGACAAGAGCTAAAACCTTTCTTCAACAGGGATGCTGTTAGACTGAAGCAGGTGTGCAGGGATGTAGCTGGAGTAATCAGTGTTCTGAATTAACTCTCTTATCTCCCTTCTATCTCATGCCAGGAGTTCCTTTGGCCAAATCCATCATGAGACCTAGGAAAGAGAAACCCAGCCTCTCAGAACACAGAGCAGGAGTAGAAATGTGGAGAGTGGATCTTTAAGGCAAGTAAGAGATTTTCAGTGTATGTAGATATGCTTGTGTCATATGATATATTTCGTCCTGAAATCTCCGACCTTTTTAATCAAGAAAAACAAATATAATTATGCAGAAGGAAAAGAAGAAAAGGTCCTGGTTTAGTCTTGAATTATGGGTTAGGCATTTTACAAAAGAAATAAGTACTATTATTCATAATTAACTTAAAGAGGTAGGATTGAGAAAGTAAATAGCTCAGAATCATAAAGCTAGTTAGGATTAGAAATTCAGTTCCAATCTAATTCTAAACTACTTGCTTGTAAACACTGTATGATGAAGCTCTGCTCCTTGCAGCATTCGTGTTTCTTGCTTCTGTATCAGCCAAATTCGATCATTGTTTGCTAGACATATCCTGACATTTTTAGGCTTTTGTGTCTTTGTGTGTGATGTATTTTGCATGTGTATTATGTATACATACACACATACACACATTTTATTGCTGAAATCTCAAGCATTTTTAAACTATCATTTTGAAACATTTTAAATTTCTGTTATTCATTGTAAACCTATTCTCCATAATTTCCCAAGAATTGTCTTAATTTTTATGTTCATCTTACAGTACTTATTCTGGTTACTCTTTTATAAGCTAATTCCTGTACCTTCCTCTTATTCCCAGTGCATAGGGGACTCCTATAGGGCAAGGGCTCAGGCATGACCTGACGAGCCAGCTGAACACAGTGTGCTTCTGTGTCAGCTTCTGTAGAATTGCAAGGGGCAGATAAAAATAACTTACTTTCCATTATAAAGAACTATATTGTAGTCAATCATAAATATTAAACATTCCTATTGTGCCAGTTTTACAGATAATAAATTGAGACACAGACTGCTTAATTAACTTTCCCAAGGTTATGTTGTTAGCATATGAGAAGGCAGCATTACAATTCAGCTAGTGTGGGTTCAGTGCTCTCTAACCACCATACTGTCCTAACTCAGCACAGAACACAGGCAAGGCCAATAATCAGAGAATGAGAGTGTTGGGGAAAAGGAGAAGCAAGCTACCTAATATTTATAAGAGGCTACACTGGGATGAAATAGCTTCAAAAACTTCATCTCTATAGTAAGAAAACAAGGGTCAGTTTATAATTTTGTGCTTTGAAAGGTCATGGATTCTTGTAGCCCATTGGAATTATCTTAGTTCATGAGTGGTTTATAAATAACAGAAATTTATTTAACAAGTTCCAGAGACTAGACGTCTGAGACCAGGGTGTCAGCATGGTCGGGGTCTCATGGGAGCTTTCTTTCCTGTTGCAGACTGAAGGCTTCTTGAGTCCTCATGTGATGGAAAGAGGGCAAGCCAGCTCTCTGGCCTTCTCTTATGAAAGTGTTAATACCATTCATGAGGGCACCCCCTTCATGAACTAATTCCTCCCAAAGGATTCACCTCCAAATGCTATCACATTTCAACGTATGAATTTGGCAGGACACTAACATTTAGTTTGTGATCAAACTTTCATTCAGTCCGTAATAATAGGAACCAAGTGTCAGTCAATTGCTGCAAAGGAGACAAATGGATAAACCCTAAAATAACCAAATGTGGGTAAACAGTATTTTCACTTGGACACAAGAGATTTGTGATAAGGAGAAATGACATTCTGCCTTGACAAAAGAAATGCATGTCAGTTTCAAGGCACAGTCCGGGTAGAAATGCTCTCCAGTGTGGTCTGCCTTGTCGAGGGGGCAGAAGAGCAAGCAAAGTTCTGCTGTGGATCTGAAATGGATTGCAGATGACTCACTAGAGGGATTCATTCTTTTTTTCTTAATGTTCTCATCCCTTCAGCCAGTAAGACGTATTCAGTGATGTTGTAGGTCATGCACTGAGCTAGGTGATGACAGGTCAAATATTTCAGGAACCGAATGTTGTTTTGTGTGGGTGGAACGTGGAGTATATGTATGTAATGAAAGGAGGTGAGTTTGACCAGGTAGCAGATAGAAAGATGGTCGTGAATTTTGAAAATCCTTCCATGGATTGAGACTTTACTCTGTACGCAAGGGAAATTGTGTTATTATATTTTTAGGTAAGAAGTAAATATGGTTAGATTTGCATTGCAGAAATGTTACCTCAGCTGTGCTGAATTGAAAGGGTGATATTTGCCACTGAAAGACCAATCTGGGAAGTTTACAAAATAATCCAGGTGTGAGATAACAAAGTTGCATAAGCAGTACTGTCCCAAAGACATGTGCCCTATTAAAATCTTGGTGTGAGGCTGGGTGACATTAAAATACGAGGCTGCAATACTTAGGAAAATTATTCATGTCATCGTTCAGCTTTAGCCAGGTAGAATTCACTCCATTGCTCCAATAAAAATGTTTTGTTTTGTTCCTTGTGTAATCAAAAATATTACTTCTGACCACTTAATTATGTAGAGGCCTGAGCTATTTGTATAGTATGTAAGTTGAGAAAAGTATCAAGTGTAATGTTCACTTTTACATTATTCAGTGTGCTCTTTTCAAACACAATCTCAGAATGCAAGAGGCCACCCACACCCCACAGAAGGAAAAGTCAATCCCTCTGTGTTTTGTGTTCCCAAAGCACCTATACCTATACTCTCTGCATAGTTCTGGTCGTACTGCACTAGCATTCACTATTTCTGGCTTGCTTAGCGGAATAGTGACTCTTCTGTGATTCTATTTTATAAACCATTGACTAAAATTCAGTAGGGCACATCCTTATCTTAATCTGGATTTTGAAATTACAGACCCATGGTCTGAATATTTGTTCAGAGATAACTTCCCTGTGTCTCAATTTAATTCTAAATGAAGAAAGCAGTGCCTCCCAATATGATGGGGATGAAGTAAAATAGTGTGCTATGATCTGAGCAAACTGTGTAATTCCATGGCATTAATTAATACATTAAAATAATTGTTGCCCTGGCTGGTGTAGCTCAGTGGATTGAGTGCGGGCTGCGAACCAGGCATCGCAGGTTCAATTCCCAGTCAGGGCACATGCCTAGGTTGCAGGCCATGTCCCCCAGCAACCGCACACTGATGTTTCTCTCTCTCTCTCTCTCCCCCTCCCTTCCCTCTCTAAAAATAAATAAATAAAATCTTTAAAAAAAATTGCTATTATCCTGTTTTTGGCATAGTGTATGGAGACCTATAATGAATAGTTTGACAAGTGAATAATAATAGGTAAAATGTTCACACCAAATGCCACATACAAATCTAAGCACTTTACATGAATTGACTTATTTAATCCTCACAGCAAGCCTAGCGTTACTACTATGTTATGGCAGTTTTGCAGATGGCTACATTGAGACCAAGAGTGATTATGAACTTGCCCAAGGTTTAAGTAGCCTATTAGTGGCAGAGCAAAGATTTATTACCTCTCCGGATGGAAGAATGAATGAATCCCTTTCTTTTTTATAGCCCCTAAAAAGAAACAAAAATACTATAAAAACAAAAGTAAAATTATTGATATTGTTCATGCACAAATGAGATAAAGAATAAGCCTATTTTTGTCAATGAAGAATTCTTTTACCAAGCTGTATGGCTGGTGCATAGTAAGCATAATGAACTGTTGAATAAATGAGCGCCTGTTTATAATTCATACATACAGCTAATTTTGTTTTAATTGTTTTGAATGATCATTATCATAAACAACATCAGCAACAGCAAAATTGAACCATCTGTCAAAGGATGTGATTGTCATAAACTGAGACTAGCATGCGAGTTGGGACAAGGGTGAAAATACAGTAACAGAAAGATTGCAACTAATGCATCGATTCTGCCCCTGTGATTACTGGTCCTATTTGCAAAGCTGCCACTTGGATCCAGGTACAGTAAAACACTTGTATACCAGCACATCCAGGCCAAGCACTAAACATCAGTATCCTCCTTCAGAAGAATGAATGATGAGATATTTATCAGACTTGCTGTGCACCTGTGACCTTTTAATAATAGTAAGCAATTAATTATTGCCTAACACAAAATCTTAATTTTCCACACATGTATTTTTGTATTTTTCTGATAGTGGCAGTCAATTTGAGGATTTTCTATTGTTTTTGAGCCAGTAAAACAAAGAGTGATGAGCTTTATCTGTTTCTCTCTGCTTTTTACAAATTCAGGAAAGATTATTAATGGAATATATGTCTGAGCACACACTCAAGCTGTGTGAGCATTAGGCCCTGGCAGGCCCTGGACCACTTGTCAGAAATCAGTATTCAGGACAGGAGCATTCTAAGCCTCTCTGAGAGATGCAGACAGAAAACAATGTTTAGTTTATGCCACTTAGACATAAAGAGATCACATCATGTACTGATTACATTGCTGTTTCCAGGGTCCAGACAATTTGTCTGCTTTGTTTTTACTGAGAAAGGTTAGAACAATATTAATACTTCCTGCATTAGGCTCCAGAACCTATATTTATCTTAAATCTAAGCGAAGAGCTCAGTCTGTATTGTCAGTAAATATTCCTTATCCAATTTCTTAAAACTAAAATTTGAGGAAACAGTTTTTTTTTCAATTTATCTATTGACAGTTTTATTTTTTCATGGCATAGTAAGAAAAGGCATTTTCCACTCTCCCTATGCTCCTACCATTTACTACACCAAACATACAAGAAGTAGAATTCTAATTCATAATCATCTCACCCGAACAGCTATTTAGTCTGATTAATGCCCTGTGGACAGAATTGTAAACAGGGATTTCTGATTTTGAAATAAAACTGACTGAGCAACATCAAGTGACCAAGCATTGTCTAAGATGATAAACATGAGAACCCGGCCTAGTTTAAAAACTGCTTTCATTTTGGTTTAATATCAAATGAACCAACAAGTTAGTGTCAAGGGTATATGCAAGATATGGATACCAAGGAGTGAACACAGCTACTCACTGTCTCTCTCTTCCCTTCTGGAGGTAAGCTACAAATTTGGTGGCCATCGCAGTCCTTGCAGTGTTGGTGACTTTACAAGTCAAAGACACTTAGAGATGTGATCTTGCCAGCTTTTAAAATGTTATACTATGAAAGATCCTATCAAGTCCTCAAGTCTAACTACAACCATGTAAGGCAAAATCCCGTAACATCAAATAAATATTTTTGTATTATATTTTTTCTGTACCATTGGACCTAAAGCAAACCTGAACATGTCCACAACTTGTCCCCTTAATATACTGATGTATTATCTTCATCAACCTTATGTAAGAGATTCTGGGACCAGAATATCCAATTTATTTTCCTAGAGGAAAATCTTGAAAGTATGATTTCATAATGCTGTATTGAGGAAAGTGTGTGGGAAAAGACAGCTATGCTCCTTGCTAACCATGTATTTTGGACAAGTTGATCAGCCTGTCAGAGCATTGGGTTTTTCTACAATGGGAATAACCATGAAGCCCAGTCTGTTTCTCACTGAGTTTCTGAGATACATATCATCACCAGCATAAGTGAAGCACTTTGTAAATTTCAAAATGTTTGCTATGGTAGGTTGTTATTATTGCCTAAGTGAAAGTAAATTCTGTATTTATAGACAAAAGTATCATTTCTCCCTCTATGAGACCAGAAAGGGAATTTTACAAGATTCCCAGATTTAGCAGACATCATCAGTAGCCTTCATAATATTTGTCCTTTTAAATTAATAGTCTTGATTTATAAGAGCAGTTCAAAGTTCATAAAGTTCATAGAACAATTGAACATAAAGGACACTCGTTTCCATGTATTCTATTCCCTCCCTCGCAAGGTTCCCTTTATGATTAACATCTTGCATTGATGTGGTTTATCTGTTAACACAATGTTTGAACCAATGTTGTTACATTATTACTGATTACAGCCCATAGTTTACATTAGAGTTCACTCTTTGTGTTGGGCAGTCTGTGGGTTTTGTCAAATGTAAAATTTAATGTACCCACAATTACAGTACTATACAGCATAGTTACATTGTCCTAGAGATCTGTGTCCTGACCATTCCTTCCCTGCCCAGCTCCATAGCAACCACTAATCCTTTTATTTTTCCCTATGGACTTGACCTTTCCAGATTGTTACACAGTTGAAATTATGCAGTATGTAACTTCTTCAAACTGGCTTCTTCCACTTAACAATTTGTGTTTAAGATGCCTCCATGTTGTTTTATGGCTTGATAGCTAATTTGTTTTAACCCCTGGGTAATATTCACTTAAATAGATGTATGACATTTTGTTTATTCATTCATTTTTCTGAAGGATATCTGGGTTGCTTCCAAATTTGGGCAATTGCTAATAAAGCTGCAGTAAGCATTCATATTTGAGCTTTTATGTGGACATAATTTTTCAGATCATTTGAGTAAATAACTAGAAGTATGATCGTTCGATCCTATGGTAAGACTGTGTTCAGTTTTATTAAGAGCTGCCAAAATGTCTCCCTAAGAGGCTATATCATTTTGGATTGATACCAGCAATAAATGAGAGTTCTTATTGTTTCACAGCCTTGCAAGCATTTGTTGTTGCCAGCATTTTGGATTTTAACTGTTCTAATAGGGGTACAGTTGTATCTCATTCTTATTTTAATTCATAATTTAAGAATATATGATACAGAGCATCTTTTCATAGACTTATTGGGTGGATGTTTATGTCCATGCTGATGTGTCTGTTCAGATCTTTGTCCACTTTTAATTAAGATTTCTTTTCTTACTGTGGGATTTGGAAAATTATATGTATGTATGGATATGAGTCTTTTATCAGATGTATGATAAAGATGTTTAGATAATCTTATCCAATAAAAAAATGGATATTTTCCCAGTCTGTGTCTTGTTTCTTCCTTCTTTTAACTGTGTCTTTCACTGGACAGAAGTTTTCTACTTTATTTTATTTTAATATAATCCAACATCTTCTTTTTTTCATTCATAAGTCACAACTTTTGCTTGTGTCTAAAAACTCATTGTCAAATCCAAAGTCACCTATTTTTTTTTATTTTGTTGTCTTCTAGGAGTTTTATAATTTTGTATTTTTCATTTAAGACTATGATCCATAATGCATTATTTCTATGAAAGGCATGAAGTTAGTATCTAGATTAACATATAATAGATGTGTCCAGTTTTGGACTACCTTTCATCTATTGTGTTGTTTCAGCTTTTTTGTTGAAGACATTTGACTGTGTTTGCATGAGCCTATTTCAAAGTTCTTTATTCTGATCCATAGAACTCTTTCTTTCTTTTATAGCCAGCATTACACTGTCACGATTACTGTAGCTTTATAGTGAGATTTGACATTGGGTAGTATTAGTTCTCCAACTTTGTTCTTCTTTAATACTGTGTTAGCTATTCTTGGTCTTTTGCCTTCTCATATTTTATCAATATCCAGAAGTGTCTTTCAGCCCTGACCAGTGAGTTTTTTCTCCACAACCTCTCTGATACTTGTTATTACTTGTCTAATAGTCATTCCAACAGGGGTGAGGTGGTTTCGTTGTGGTGTGTATGTTTTTCACAGGTGCTTTTATCAAGTTGAGTAAGATCCCCACTATTCTGACTTTGCTGAAATTTTTATCATAAGTGAATGTTGGCTTTATTAAATTGTTATTAGGTATATTGATATGATCTAATTTATTCTTTAGTCTACTGATGTGATAGATTGCAATAATTGATTTTTGAACATGAAATTAGCCTTATATAACTAGAATAAATCCCATTTGCTCATGGTATAGACCTTTTTATACATTGTTGGGTTTGGTTTACTAATATTTTGTTGAGGAATGTTACATTCAGAATCATGACAGATAATGGTCTATAACTTCTTTTTTTAAGTTTGTCTCCACCTGGTTTTGATATGAGTGTAATTCTGACTTCATAGAATGAGTTAGGAAGTACACTTTTTGAAAAGGTTGTAGAGAATTAGTATTGTTTCTTCCTCAGATGTTTGGCAGAATTCACCAAGGAAACCCTCTTAACCTGGTCCTTTCTCTTTTGGAATACTACTTTATTTAGTTAACTGTTATTTTAATTATTACATTGTTAATAGAGATCTATTCTGATTATCTGTTTCTCCTTGTGTGACTTTTGATGGATGGTTTCCTGCAAGGAATTTTTCCATTTCATCTAGATCTTCAAATTTGCAGGCAGAGTTGTCCATAATATTGCTCTACTGGTCCATGAGATCAGTAGTGATGACCCCTCTTTCATTTATGATATTAACATTTTCTATCTTTTTCCTTTTATCAAACTTATTTTGAAGAACCAACATTTAGTTTCATTAATTCTCTAATTTCCTCTTTTCAATGCCATTCATTATGGTCCTGATTTTTAAAATTATTTCCTTTCTTCTACTTCATTTGGATTTGATTCACTCTCTCTTTTTCTAGTTTTACAAGGCAGAATCTTAGATTATTGACTTGGTATCTTTATTCTTTTCAAATATAGCATTCAATGCTATAAATTTTCCCAAAATCCTGCTTTTGCTACATCCCACAATATTTAATAGGATTATTTTTATTTTTATTTAGTTCAAAATATTTTTAATTTCTCTTGAGGATTCTTATTTGATACATTTGTAATTTAAAATCATGTTGTATCTCCAAGTATTTTGAAATATCCAGCCACCTTTTGCTACTGATTTCTCATCTAATTCCAGTGTGGTTTGAGAGCAAACTTTGTATGATGTCTACTTTTACAGTTATCAAAGTGTGTTTTATGGCCTAGAGTGTGGGATATCTTGGTGAGCTATCCATGTGGGCTAGGAATATGTATTCCACTATTGATGGATGGGGTATTCTATAAATGTCAACTAACCAAGTTGATTGAGATTACGGTTCAGGTGAACTATATCATTACTAATTTTGTGCATACTGGATCTGCTGGTTACTGATAGCAAGGTGTTGAAGTTTCCAGCTATAATGGTGTTTGTTCCTCCTTGCAGTCGTATCAGTTTTTGCTTCAGGTATTTTGATGTTTTACTTTTAGAAGAATACACATGAAAGATTATTTTGTATTCTTGGAAAATACTCCCCCTTGTCGTTATGTAATGTGTCTCTGTATCTCTGATAAGACTCTGATAATCTGTATTTTCTTCTGGTTTCATTTTCCTTCATATTGAAGTTTTAGCATTTAGCATTTCTTAAAATGTAAATTTTATTGCAATACATTAGCTCAGTTTTATTTTACCTAAAAGTGCCTATTTCAACTTTATTCTTAAAGAGAATTTTTGTTGGTCTTGAAGTTCTTGGCTGATAGTTTTTGTTTATTTCCATCACTTTAATTATTCCACTGTTCAGAACTCTTGTCTTTAACCAAGCTGCTTTAAGATTGAACTATCAATCTAGTATCAGCCAAAAATGTGAACCAAAGACAATCTGGGAATTTCCCCTATCATTCTCTCCCTTGAAAGATTTTACAGCCTCTCCATTGTGTCTATAAGTTTGTCCTCTTTCCTAAATCAGAAGTACTGCAATCTCCCCTCTGCCATTTCATGCATAATAACCGCTTCTGTCTTCAACCTAGAAGGAGAAAAATGGAAATGTCTATGTAGAAAGAACTACCCTCCTTGAGAGTGGACTCATTGCTTGAGTCTATCTGCTTCTCTACTCTTCAGTATCTTTACACAGATCTCTTCTATTTAATACCCAGATATTTACTTATTTCAGTAGAAGTGTTGGTCTAGTAGTGTTTTACCTATCTGTCACCAGAAGCATTTCTGACAGACTTAAAACACACATACGCACACACATTTTTATGGTAATGCTTATTTTGAAAACATTGATTTCTTCCAAATCAATTGCAAGATTAGGAAACAATTTCAACATAATGTGAATGTTGTGTTTTCTTATACACTATGTCACCAGAAGAAATGATAAATGAATGCAAACCACCCCCCCACACACACATCCAGTTGCACTGAGCTGATAAGAATTCAAAGTGCAGGTGCACACTTATACAAACCTCAAAACTGTATTACTGTGTAACCTACTTTACCCCATGCCACGCACACATGTTCATCTCTTCTGTGCAATTATACATCTCATTTCAGACACCCATCATTTCACAGTTATTCACACGGACTGTGTTTATAAAAAAATAATCTTGTAAAGTTGTTTTTCTGCCTTTCTAATAAAACATTAATTTCTCTACTGTGTATTAAACTAAATACTATTGATTTTATTATAAAATCATTTTTTTTAAACGGGAGAATAAACAGGATAACCTAGGAAAACATTTCTAACAATATAAATTTCAATATATTTCCAGAGATTAATCTTTTTGTTCACATGGCTAAAGATGCACCCTTTAGTTATATTTTTATAGAAAATTAATTTTGTCAGTTAATATACTTGTTTAGTGCCAACCCTATAATGCAAAGTAGCTTATTTTCTAGTAGAAATAAGCACATTCAGTCTATCATGCCTTATGGAACAATGCCATTTTCTAAATGTTCATCTCTGAAAGAGCAAGTTGGAGTAGATAATATTTTCAGTTCAATAGAAACAAGAAAACCATGACAGCAAGCATTTTTTAGAGAAAAGTACAGAGCTCACGATCAATCAAAGCTTTAAATGTATGATTTGAAATCTCTCTCTTACATGTAGTTTGGCTCCAAATCACTTTTATTAGAAATTTATATTATATTAAAAATTACTTATATTTTCAATGTACCTACATTTTTAATGATTACTGAAAAAATAATTAAGGTAGAATTCAGCTTCTAAATTTCTCATTTACTAGGTAACAATTGCTTTACATGCAGTTTATATATGAAGAACGCTAACATAGCAATCCCTATGTTGTAATGCACTCATCTTGCATGGTCTACTAGACCATTAGATCTTTGAGGGCAAGAGCCAGAGCCTTTTAATTATCTATTCCCGTCACTTAGCACAGTGATTTTCACAACAGGTGCCCCATGAATAAGTACTGAATCACTGAAAGAGTGTTAAATAGGGAGTAAATCCCACTGTGCAATATGTTTCTCTGGAATTTCTCCTCTGGAGATTAGAAGCTGTGCTTTTATTGTAACCCATGCAAGGGTTATACTTTTTCAAATTTTTATTCATTCTTGGATTCCATTGCAACTCTAATCCACATTGCTAAAGGTTTCTCAAACATTATGAAGCTCTTTCAGTATAATGGAAGTTTCCTTAATAATTTCAATTATAATCATGTCAATTTTTAAAAATCAACACAGCCTCTATGTGAAAGAGAGCTAAGCTTATACTACAAGGCTGTGGAGGAGGGCAAACAAATTTGGTGTTTTGCCAGATAACAATGAAAGACAATACATGACTCTCTCTCTCTCTTTTCTTTTCTTTCTTCTTCTTTTTTTTTTTTTTTTTGCTATTAACTTCTTACACACCCATTAGGTCTAAATACCACTTACAGTGGTTCTGGTAAAATGGTGCATTATTTCTGTAGATGAGAGAAAGCAGACTCAGTATCAAAAGTGGAAAGTGTACACCTGAGAGAAACTCAAGGAAGCCCTGCTAATATACCTCATGAAAAATAGAAAATTTTCAAGGTCTCAGAAAAGTATCAGTATTGCATTAAGTATACCTTAGTTATAAGGCAAGCTTAAAAAACATGACAGGATGTTACTCCAGCTTGCCTGATGCAAATGAAGATTTCTCGGTGAAGTTTTATTAACAGACATAAAATTAGTTTTAATTATTCACATTAGCTAATAAATCATGCAATACTTAAAGTGTAGTATGTGGAATGATCAGATCCTGTATGTCTGATTAAGGTGAGCAGTTCTCTCAATAGGTTTTGTCAGCTAAATATGGTAGATTCTCTCTCTGTCTGTCTCTCTCGCACTTGCTCTCAACTTCAGGAACTGTCACTCTGTTCCGTCTCATTATGGCTAAAACAGGTTAGACTCTCGTGACTCATTTTTAACTGACAAGATTGTTTTCAGCAAGCTGACCTGTAAATATCATTGAAATAAGTGTCTGTAATGGGTGGAACACTATAAATTTAGCTTCTTTTTACTTTCACTTTTTGTGGTTTTTTGAAAGTTTTGTATGTCTATAGGGATTGATATGAGGTGTGGGTCTAGGTTATAAAAACAGGAAATGGTGTTTACTTAAAATGAGAGAAAATATGAGGTAATATACAGACTAAAGTTAGTATTACAAGCATTAATAAAATAAATTCTAGATTACAAAAAATAATCATGATAATTAAAATAAATGATTACATTTTATACTGTAATTTTCTATACAGTATTATATAACATATTGTCTCATTTATTATGCATAAAACAATGTAAAGTACTTAAGGACACAATTTAAGTCCATTTTTAATGAAATAAGCATAACTTTGTAGAAATATAAGTACTTATCAAGAGATGGCTGATAAATTCTGGAACTGGTTAGTTTTTAGGGGATGGGGGTTCATTATTGTAAACCCAGTACATAGAACAATGTATCCACAGTACAGTCTTAAATAATACTTGTTGAATAAAGAGATGAATGAATTGCACATTTTTGGTGACAGACTTCAGCAGATGCTATTAATGAGAAGTGATTTCAACATGTTTCATCAGATATATCTGACTCTGTGTTATGCTCTTCTTGTAGATGATATTGCTGAGTGATTTAGTTTATTAGAGATCTTTTTTACGCTTTTAAAAATTGTTGTTCAATTACAATTGTCCCAATTTTTCCTGGTTGCTCTCCCCTGTCCTACCTGCACCACAGTCCATCCCCACCCCGTTGTCCTTGTCCATGGTCATTTATACCTGTTCCTTGACTACACCCTTCCTCTTCTTTCCTTCCTTATCTCCTACCCTTTTCCCCTCTAGTCACTGTCAGCCTGTTCCTTGTTTCCTTGCTTCTGGTTCTATTTTGCTTGTTTGTTCTGTTGATTAGGTTCCTCTTATAGGTGAGATCATGTGGTATTTGTCTTTCGCTGTCCGGCTGATTTCACTTGGCATAATACTCCCCAGTTCCATCCATGCTGTTATGAAAGGTAGGAGGTCCTTATTTCTTCCGCATAGTATTCCATTGTGTAAATGTACCACAGTGTTTTGATTCACTCATTGACTGATGGGCGCTTGGGCTGTGTCCAGCACTTGGCTATTCTAAATTGCACTGCTATGAACATTGGGGTGCATAGGTTCTTTTGAATTGGTGTTTCAGGATTCTTAGAGTATAATCCCAGCAGTGGAATTGCTGGATCAAAAGGCAGTTCCGTTTTTAGTTTTTTTGAGGAGCAAAACAAGCTGTTTGTTTTCATAAAAATTTTCTAAATTAAAAAAATAGGATAAGATGAGAAATGAAGGTTGAGAAATAGCAAGCTTTATTTACATCACAAATGAAATTGGTATTAGTTTTCCAACTACTATAGGGATGAGCAGACTTTTAACCAAAAATAACTTACAAAGAATTTATTGGAAATGTTCTTTTTAAAGACATTAATAACTCCAAAATCACAACGATTCATATATTTTAACTGGCATTACTTCTGGATGTTCAGTTATGTGATATAATGTATTTTGTTTTCATTTAAGCCCTTTTAAGTCATGATTTTCTGCAGTCTCAAACATTACCATAATGACCTCATCTCTAATCATATCACTGCTTCATTAGTTTTTGAATCCTCCTGATATCTAAAACATTCGTGCTAACAGTAGATTCCAAATAACCACTTTAAGCAGACTCATAACAAGATGAATAATTGTAATAAATACAATAATTAAGTTATTGGGGAAAGCTAATTAAAATATAGAGTATTGACAGAAAATCTGAATAAAGAGATACCCCCATATGAGTATCGAGAAGGTGAGAAGTTTCCAAATAAGGAAAATGGCATTCATCAATGTGGACAATGGTATGGTGATTGGAGGGTATGTGGGAGGTGGAGATGGAAGAGGGTATGGGGATTAATAGTAATGAAAAAATATAATAAAAACAATTAACTAATTTAAATAATTATAAAAATTAAAAAAGAGGAAAAAGAAAAATGGCATAAATTATGCATGTGGCTACAAAAAGGGAAAATGTTGATAAGGAATTTAAAATAAGGGAGGATATTGTCTAGTTTTTAATCTTAGAGCCTGTATATAAAGAAAAGCATTTCCATGAATGAAAATGGTAACTAAAAACATGCTAATCATTAAATATTGGAGATATTGTTATAATAAAATATTGGATAAAATAGCTTACTAACTTAATATTGAAAATAAACAATATATTAAAATATATATGACATTAACTGAAAATTGAGTATAAAATTGTGTATTTACTACATTACAATGACAACTATTATAAAATAATATCTGCAAGAGAGTTACTGTTCACAAAGTGACAGATTATATTGTCTTAAACCAACCCTTCTGAGACGTAAAATATACAGTCTGGAAAAAATATAAAGAGAAAGTATTTGAAAACAGGAGTTAACAACAAAAGTATTCAGAAACTGAGGACATTTCAACCTGTGACAGGAGGGAACTAATTCAGTGACATCAATTTGACAAAACTCTCCCCTGTTATGGGACTTCCTGTAGACATGGCATTGAAAGGCAGAATCAGTTAGAACATTTCAGACTCATTGCTACCGTTAGAGGATAAAGTGAGAGGTTTACAAAGCAGTAGGAAATTTAGATGTAACTGTGTTTCAATGTATCAGGTTCCCCTGGAATTGTTGGCTGTTAGTTATTAATCTCCATTTGATTATATTGTTTTACTTAAATAGTTGCGGTTTTCATATGTAATTTAATATCCATTGTTGAACACTTATTTTTTCTAATTTTAATAACACATATGGCAATACTTGAGATGACTTATAAAATATGAGGTCTTCCTGTTCCCTGAGTATATTTTGGCTTTCTTGAAGGTGTTCTGATATACTATTGCCTTAGAATCTGAGGAACTAATTCCTTTCATAGGATATTTGGGCATATAATAATTTTATTTTATGCTAGTAGATTTAATAGTTTGGTTATTTAAAATGTTGTCGTCACCTTTTTTCATACCTTCATAGTATTTAAAGTCATGCATTTGGTAATATAACACCACAATTGGCTTAAGAAATATTTTACAGTGAAAAATATATGGTATCATTTTATGAGTAATTGTGGATCTTCTAAATGATGATGAATGACATGCTAATGTCAGATAAAGAATCGTGATGCACATCTCTCCTTTTTCCTGGCCTTCATTCACTAAAGACATTGGTGAATGACCACAGTGTTAAAACCTTCAAATATGCAGAGTTTACCATGCTCTGAGGATTCATGGTTTCTTTAGTCTTTAGGATATTAACACATGTAACTTTATTTTTATTGTTGATACTATCAGATGCCTCCATTACCCCCACCACTTGGCCCACCTCCACATAGCAGCCCCACTCACCCTCCCTCTGGCTGTCCACTGTTGTCTGTGTCTATGGGTTACACAGTTATGGTCTTTGACTAATCCTTTTACCTTCTTTCACCAGTCCCCCCTACGCTCTCCCCTCTGACGGTGGTCAGTCTGTTCAACACATCCATGCCTCTGTTTCTCTTTTGTTTGTCAGTTTATTTTGTTCATTGGATTCTGCATGTAAGTGAGATTGTATGGTATTTGTCTTTCTCTGACTGGTTTATTTCACTTAGCATAATAATCTCTAGGTCAATCCATGCTGTTGCAACAGGTAAGATTTCATTATATTTTACGGCCACATGGTATTCCATTGTGTAAATGTACCACAGCATTTTATCCACTCATCTTCTGTTGGGCACTTGGGCTGTTTCCAGATCTTGGCTATTATAAATAATGCTACTATGAACATAGGGGTGCATATAATCTTTCAAATTAGTGTTTTGGGATTGTTAGAGTATATTTCTACAAATGGGATCACTGGGTCAAAGGCAGTTTCATTTTTAATTTTTTGAGGAAACTCCATACTGCTTGCCACAGCAGGTGCACCAGTCTGCATTTCCATCAACAGTGCACTAGGGTTCCCCTTTCTCCACATCCTGGGCAGCACTAGTTTGTTGATTTATTGATGGTAGTCAGTCTTGCAGCTATAAGGTGATATCTCATTGTGGTTTCAATTTGCATCTCTCTGATGATTAGTGACACTGATCATTTTTTCTTATGTCTACTAGCCATCTGCATGTTCTGTTTTTTGAAGTGTCTTTTCAGGTCCTTTGCCTATTGTTTGACTGAATTGTTTGCCTTATTGGAGTTCAGTTGTAAAAGTTCTTTATGTATTTTGGAAATTAACTCCTTAGCAGATGAGTCATTGACAAATACATTCTCCCAATAAGTGGGTTTTCTTCTCACTTTGTTGATGGTTTATTTTGCTGTGCAGAAGCTTTTTAGTTTGATGCAGTCTCATTTGTTTACATTTTCCTTTGTTTCCTTTGCCCTAGGAAATATATCAACAAAAATATTGCTACGAGATGTCTGAATTTTACTGCCACTATTTTCTTCCAGGATTTTTATAGCTTCATGACTTATTTTTGAATAGGCCTTATTTTCTTCCAGAAGGCGGGGTAGTGTAAAGGGAAAACTTTGGCTTGAGTTTAAATCCCAAACCCATCTATTATGTGTGCCGTTAGATCACATTGCTTGTACTTACAGTGTTTTTTTATTTCCTCTAAAAAATCTGAATAAGAAATAAGTTAATGAGATACATATATAAACATCAATGAACCTAGATCTCTACCATGCATGAAGTACTCAATAATTTTTTATCTAACCCAATACTAAAAGAAACTTTGTCGCACAGTAAGAAGCAATAGGTGATGTCTCCACTCTAAATGAACCCAAACATTAAAAAAAATGCCAATACACCCACTACTAAAAATTTCCACTTCCGGTTAAACACTTCAGTCTCTAACACATTCCCTGCTTTTGCTGGAGGATACTTCCTTCCTGCTCTCGATGAGTTATCTTTGTAAAGAGACTTCAGAAAGTGTTAATTCTAGGCCTCTTTCTGGCCCTTGGGGGAGAAGATAGTTTACATAATATTAGCAATTAGGATTTTTGTCATCGTTGGGAGAAAGCTCTTTATCAGTTTCTCACATTTCTGTGTATCTTGTGACAGCTTTTTTCCAGACCATCTTTCAAAAAATTTTATTTTGTTAGGAAATAGTCTTGGAAGTTAGTAATAGTGTCTCCCTCTAGGATACAGGTATATTTGTTCACTGTTCTGAATAACAAAGGTAGTCCCACCCTCCATGGTAAAGGTCTGGAAGTTTTTTGGAAATGCTTTTAAAAGACAGTTTTCTAAACTTGGATGTGACTCAGACCCCCTGCGAGCACAGTACCCACCTCCTCCCCAAGGGCAGAAACAACACATGCCAACACTCAGAGCTCTGCTGCCTTCTGTGCTGTGAGGGACAAAGTCCTCTGTTTCTAAACAGGAGTCTCCTACCTTTTGCCAGTAGCTAGGCTTACCTGTTGGTTTAGAAGTCAGTAAAATCACAGACCCTTAAATACATTTTCTTTCGCTACCTTGTTGTGGGGGGGAGCACTCAGTTAGCACACAGTCTATATCACAGGGCTCATGTACATTCCTCCGTGAAGTGTGAATATGTAACCCTGAACTAGTAAACATTGCATCATTCATGTAAGAAAACTTCTCCCAGTCCCCACCGCAAGGCGCAGCAGTGGTTCAAGAGGCAAAGAACAGAGACCAAGAGGAAGAAACAGACAAGAGGGAGATTGATCAGAAATGTATTTAGGTTCCAGTGTGGCTTTGAATTAGACAATTTCAGCTTTGACTTGGAAAAAATTATTGAGTCGGAGTGAACTAAAGTAAGCCAAGTTTCTTCCTCTATATAGATAGATTATGGCTCTAACACATCAGAAAAATAAAGTGATCTCCATTTTATATACATTGCTTTAGGGACTCTATAGATTTTATCAGTCACAGCAGCTTGAACTGAAGATATGCCAGTGCAGATGGAGAGAAGTGAACCATAATCTAAGGTGATGGAGTAGGAGGAAAACCAAGAAGGTGTAAACATGGCAGGTGTTATTAACTATTCAACAGACTAGAAGGTATATCAACATTTCACATAAAAGGGGAGGGAAAGCAAGAAGTATAGAGTTATACAAAACAAATACAGACGATCTTTCACAAATTTATAGACAAATAATCTTTTGAGTAATGTTAAAACTAAAAGGAATTTTGAAAACATTTAATTCAGAATGCTCACTCTACAGACAAGCTCATTTCTAAGCAGTGGTCCTTAAACTTAAATGCAGATCACAATACTAACTTCTCATCAGAACTTCCACTTTCCACTTGCTTTTATTATGACACTTTATTGTCATTTAGTTGTTCTTAACTGAATGGATCTGACTTCTTTGTTATTCTTCCAAGGCAGAGGGTGTGAAAAGAGCTTGAACAAGTTCAAAGAGGAAATAGAATAGCAAGTAACTTCTAAAAGACAATCTATAATTACTTGTCATTTTTACAAAAGCAACATAAATAGCATTAAATGAGAATATGCTCATTTTAAAGTTTTACCCATTAATTTTAGTTAAGAAACTGGATATAACACTCGGCAAATTATTCTCAGCCATTCAAATTTTGGTCATTTCCTATGGCTTGTAAGCTAAGTTAATGAATTTATTTACAAGTGTTGTTTTTTTATGTTTTATTTAATTTTCCTTAAAAATGTGATAACAGCAATATAACTCTTAACGAGAAAATCAGTATTATGTCTCTAGTTATTTTTGTTCCTAAACTATATATTTGTTATGCTTATCTGCTCCCTTTTCAGTGACAATACCTTGTTCATCAGGAAATGATGGATGAGTAGGAGTCTGCTTTCTTATCCATTATTGAACACACATAAGTTTTCCTTTTTAGAAGCCACGTTAGTGTGAAGATCAATACAGTACTTAAATCGGCTGCCCCATCAGCATCACCAATTGAGTTTATGAAGGAGCTACTTGTGCCTGTTGGAACAAATACTAACCAAAACTAATCCAAGTCCAATTACAGTCTATTGAATAAAGATTTCTTATTTGTATCCAGATTAAGAACCCAATTAGGCCTAGTCCATGATACAGTATTGAAACAAATGGGTACTTCCAAGTGTGTTCACCCAGCCTTAGACGGAAACCTCCTTAGAATGAAGAGAAATCAACACCTGGTGGGTACATTAACAGACAAATATTGCTCCTGACAGATGGAATTATAAACTCTCAGGTTTGAAAGTGGCTGGAGAAATTTAGTCTAAACACACAATGCTTGAGTTTCCTATGAAAAATATCAGCCACCTAGCAGTGTGGTTACTTTGCATGTGGTGTGTTCTCACCTACTCTACGAGACAATAATCCTTGGATTATTCTTTTTTAATCTTTAGTATCACCATTGATAGGTTATATAATATCCAAGCATTCAATGTAATATTGAATATTCCAATGTGTGTGTGTGAGATATATATATATGTATGTGTGATACATATGTGTGATATATATGTGTGTGATATAGATATATATATACATCACATCTTCTTTAACCTTTTGTGTATCTGTTGACATTTAATTTATGTCTGTATTTTAACTATGGTAAATAATGCTGCAATGAACATAGAGGGCTGCTTACATCTTTTCAAATCAGCATTTTAGATTTCTTCAGATAAATACCCAGAAGTGAAATTTCTGGGTCACATGGTAGTTCTATTGTTAATTTTTTGAGAAACGTCCATCCTGCCTTCCACAGTGCTGGATCACCTTAAAACAGTTTCTGCTTTTAAGTGGAGATTTTTTTAAAGATTCTATTTATTTAATTTTAGAGAGAGGGGAAGGGAGGGAGAAAAAGAGGGAGAGAAACATCAATGTGTGATTGCCTCTCACATACCCCACACTGGTGACCTGGCCTGCCACCCAGGCCTGTGCCCTGACTGGGAATTGAACCAGCGACCCCTTGGTTCTCAGACCCATGCTCAATCCCCTGAGCTATGCCAGCCAGGGCTTTAGTGGAGATTTTGGATGTATAGACTATTTATTTCAATATCATTCTAAGCTGATAAAGCAGATACTTTTTTTTGTTTTTGTAAAACAATTTAGTCTTACTGTAGTAGAAAGGACAAGGACAGAAGTCTTAGAATTCTCTGAGAAGCTGGTGGAATTGAAAGATAGGCGCAGAAGGATCCCAACCATGGGACTTGCGTTTTGCAAGATCTAGATCTTGAGGGTTCAATGAATGGACTCATTAGAGAGAAGCTCTTGTTCAGAATGGCTTGGCATGATTCCTGTCCCCACTGCATGCTTTGGGGCCAGGTTGCTGAAAAGAGGACATATTTTTCCACTTACAAAACTACAGCTTTTTGGATAAGGGCCAAGGGAAACTCAGGCTGAGATCCACAGCCTGTGGGAAGCACTATGGAAGGGTGCATGCTTAAGATCAGGGTTTTCTTTCAATGCCAGAAGTTTAACAAGAAGCTGTGAGCATCCATCTGCATGGTGGGCCTTGTATGAATGAAAATCTGACTAATTATTAAAGAGGTGTATCTGACTTTCAAGGTGCAGTCTAATAAAATCTAACACTGCACTAGCATAGGTGGCTGAAGACATGCTATTTTAATCTTCATTAGTAATTTTACTAATAATACATCTGCAATGAATTATAATTGCTAATTATATTGGTATAGTTACATTTTTGTTAAGGAGTTTGAATGCAAACTTCATCAAAACTGCTGACCTTCAGTTCAGAAATGATTATCAGTTTCATCATGAATAATCTTAAAAATGTTTGTCAGATATGAATTGCAAACAAGGTCTATTTATAATACAAAGTACTGTACAATTTAGTAAGCTAAATATTCTTTAAAAAGTAAATTTTAAAAGTACTTTGTTGCATTTAAATTATAAGAGCTTCCTTGGCATATAACAGCATTGAATCTATTAGGAGAATAGATAAAGGAACTCAACAGAAGCTTTTCAGTACACATTCCATTATTAAAGCATTTACCATAAATAATGTGGCTTTGTCACTTTGTGTGCCTATAACATTGTCATGTAAATGAAGATTTTATTTTTGAATGCATTTTAAATTCTTGACAAATAGATAACTTAAAATAATGGAATTAACTTGGGATACTAAAAGAAAATAATTGAAGGTACTTACACTACATGCTGTTTAATGGATTGTATTTCCATGAGGAAAATAAAGAAGTTTGCATTGTGTTCTTGGGAAATCACTAATTTCCAACTCTGTGCGACTGACCCATTGTTGGTCCAAAAGTATATTTACAGGACTTATCCCTCTGATAGCACTTATTTTTTTAAGGTTTATTTTATTTTTATTCTCATTTGAGATGAGGAGAGAAAGAGAGAGAGGGAAGGAGAAAGAGAGAGGAAGAGAGGGAGAAACATCCATGTGAGAAACATTGACCTGTTGCCTCCTACACACTCCCCAACTGGGAATCAAACCTGCAACCTAGGCATGTGCCCTGACCAGGAATTGAACCAGTGACCTTTCAGTTACGGAACAATGTTCCAACCAACTTGCATATTACTCTACTTAGGTATTAGTTACTTGTGCAGTAGAACTGTCAATTTATTCATGATTAACAATTCATCAGTATCAGTTCACGTTTCTAATTGTTGGATACTAAGTGAGTCTGCTTACATGTGAGAATCTGACTGCTTCACTGTGTTTTCTAGAATAGTAATGCTGAGCATTTGTGCATTAAAATAAAAATTATTTTTATTATTATTTTTGTATCTGTTCTACATTACAATTAAGGCATTGCGTTGATTTTTTTATGAGGCAGGTAAGTTATATTTTCTATAGACTTAACTTTGAGTAGTAAAAATTTTTTAAGATATTTGTTTCTAATAAAGCTGAAAATCACTGGCCAAAGAGATTCAAAGAGGGTCATATTATTCAGTTTTATTTTTCAAACTCTCATACATTCCCCCAAGAATCTAATTTACCAAACACATTGAATCTGCTGTGCAAGAGGTTAAACAGGATTCAGATCACAATAATATAATGAATATCGAATAAATAACAAATGAAAGTAGCGCTGAAGTCTGCAGAAGGATAAATTTTTCCCATGGAGATACAGATCAGTGAATATGAGATAGTTAAGTGCATCAAAGTTTTAAAGTTCCAAAGAAATCTAAATGGTGACAAAAATAAGTGTGAACAAAGGGGGGAAATGACATTAAGAGTCATCAAAAAAAGTGGTGAATGGGAATGCTGAAGATATTTTTTTGTGTATTTAGATTTTTTTTTCAGTACAAAGCTTAGGAAAATTAGATTGGTGAGTCATACTTTATATCTGTGACAGCACCAGAAATAAGTGATCTTGGTGTGAAGAAAAAAGAATTACAAGTAACTTTTGGTCCATTGTTTTATTCATGTAAAGAAAATAATTCACAACTAGTATGAGTAATAGCATGATTATTTCTTTTTTCATCAAGAACTCCAGAAAACAGCTTGCATTCAGCTTCTCATATTGAAAGTAGATTGTTTTTCCCTCTGGTTTTTGTTTGATGGAAGAGTATAAGAAGTGATGATTTTCTAGGATATGACTTTGTTTTTGACTGGAGAAAAAAATCAGTAAAATAAACAAAAATCTATGTCAGTGATACAGACAAAGGTACTGAAACTAAAGCTGTGGTCTGGATGGTATGCTGACTTCCAAATAAAGTAATGAGTTCAGATTCCAGATAAGGGTTAATTCTGAAATAGAATACTTCATGACTAATGGCCTTTCATTTATCAAAGAGCTAGAGCATAAGCTAATAAGTAGAGTATATAGTAGAAACCGCAGAAGGACTATATGATTAAAATTCTTCCAAGTGTATCCAAGGACGTGAGTGATGACAAAGGGTATTTCAGAGAGTGAAATTGCTTATGTTTTATTTTCCTTATGTGATCTGCTGATATCATGTGACATGATTTGAGATAACTTAGTTTACTTGTATAAATAAATTCCTATTTTGTTTTGTTATCACTGACACGAGAGTGAGAAAACTCAAATGCATACGTGTGCACACACACACACATTCAATCTGCTGATCTGAGATATGGAGGCACATACCAAGGGAAAGTGACCACCTCCAAAGAAATTCAAGCAGCAATAAATTTTATCACTTACTAATATTTCTAGTGTACACTGGGCTTCACACACTGTATCTCACATAACTTTGACAAGTTTGTACTCGGGAATCCATCTATGGGGCTTTGAAGCTTATGTTTTTTATTCATTGTCATGAACCAAGTTTTTTATGAAAAAGACATGTCTGAACAGGAATTCCAGAGTTGTCAATTTTGCATCTCAAGCAAGCAAAATGATTTAAGGGAAAGTTTAAACTGAAAAATGAATATATCTACATATGCACTTATGCTACTTTGCTTTAAAATACTCACCATTAGCAACATGTGCTTTGCCTGGCTCATGTATGAAATTTCATAAAAATTTAACAAATAAAGAAGCTGTGAAATACATCATTGGAATCTTTGTAGAGACTGCATTGAACCTATAGATTGCTTTGGATAGTATGAACATTTTAATGATGCTAATTCTTCCTACCCATGAACATGGTATTGATTCCACTTATTTGTATCTTCTTCAATTTCTCTCTTCAGTGTCTTATAATTTTCTGTGTATAGGTCTTTTACATCCTTGGTTAGGTTTATTCCTAGGTATTTTATTCTTTTTGAAGCAATCACAAATGGGATTATTTCTTAATATCCCTTTTTGCTAGTTCATTATCTATGTAAAAATGCAACTGATTTCTGGATATTAATTTTGTATCCTGCTACTTTGCTGAATTCATTTATCAGTTCTAGTTGTTTCTTGGTGGAGTCTTTAGAATTCTCTATGTACAGTATCATGTCATCTGCAAATAAAGACAGTTTTACTTCTTCCTTTCCAGTTGGTATGCCTTTTATTTCTTCTTCTTGTCTGACTGCTTTGGCTAGGACTTCTAGTACTATGTTGAATAAGAAAGGAGAAAGCAGATGGCCTTGTCTTATTCCCAATCATAAAGGGAATGCTTATAGTTTTTTCCCATTGAGTATGATGCTGGCAGTGGATTTATCATATATGGCCTTATTATCTTCAGTTATGTTCCCTCTATTCTCACTTTGCCAAAAGTTTTTATCATAAATGGGTGCTGGATTTTTATCAAAAGCTTTTTCTGCATCTCTTGATATGATCATGTGGTTTTTATCCTTCATTTCGTTTATGTGGTGAATCACATTTATTGATTTATGAATGTTCTACCAATCTTGCATTCCCAGGATAAATCCCAGTTAATCATGGTGTGTGATCTTTTTTGATACATTGCTCTATTCAGTTTGTTAATATTTTGTTGAAGATTTTAGGATCTATGTTCATCAGTGATATTGGCCTATAATTTTCTTTCTTCATAGTGTCTTTATCTGGTTTTGGAATTAGGGTAATGCTAGTTTCATAAATTGAGTTTGGGAGCATTTGCTCCTCTTGAATTTTATGAAATAGTTTGAGCAGGAGAGGTGTTAGTTCTTCTCAGAATGTTTGGTAAAATTCACATGTGAAGCTATCTGGACCAGGGCTTTTGTTTGTTGGGAGTTTTTTTATTACTGCTTCAATTTCATTAGGTACATTCTATCTATTCAGAATCTCTGATTCTTTCTGATTTCTTTTTGGAAAATTGTATGTTTCTAGGAATTTATCCATTTTGTCCAATGTAATTGCTATCAAGATTCTAATGATGTATTTCACAGAACTAGAATAAATATTTCAAAAATTTATGTGGAACCACAAAAGGCTGCACATAGCAACAGCAATCCTGAGAAAGAACAAAGCTGGAGGAATCACTCTATCTGATATCAAACTATAGTACAAGTCCACTGTGATCCAAACAACCTGGTAATGGCATAAAAACAGACGCATAGATCAATATAACAGAACAGGGAGCCCAGAAATACACCTACACCTTTATAGTCAATTAATATTCAACAGAGGAAGCAAGCACATACAATGGGCTAAAGATAGTCTATTCAATAAATAGTGTTGGGAAAATTGGACAGATACATGCAGGAAAATGAAACTAGACCGCCTTCTTAGACCACACACAAGAATAAATTCAAAATGGATCAAAGACTTAAGCATTAGACTGGAAACGATAAAAATCCTAAAAGAAAACATAGGCAGCAAAGTCTCGGATGTTGCCCATAATAATTTTTAATAGATATATCTTCCCAGGCAAGGGAAACAAAAGAAAAAATAAACAAATGAGACTATATCAAACTAAAAAGTTTTTCCACAGCAAAGGAAATCATCAACAAAATAAAAAGACAACCCACAGAATGAGAGAGCATACTTGCTGATATATCTGATAAGGGTTTAATATCCAAAATTTATAAAGTACTTGCAAAACTCAACACCCAAAAGAAAAACAATTAAACCCAATTAAAAAGTAGGTAAAGGACCTGAATAAACACCTCTCTAAAAAGGACACACAGATGGCCAATAGACATATTAAAAAATGTTCAATGTCACTAATCATCAGAGAAATGCAAATTGAAACCACAATGGGATACCATCTCATACCTGTCAGAAAAAGTACCACCAATAAGTCAGCAAACAAGTGCAGGTGAGGATGTGGAGAAGGAGGAACCCTTTTGCACTGTTAGTGGGGATGAAGACTGGTAAAGTCACTGGGGAAAGCAGTATAGAGATAAGTCAAAACATTAAAAATGGATGTGCCTTTTTACCCAGTGATCTCACTTCTGGGAATATATCCAAAGGAACTTGAAACATTCATTCAAAAGAACATAAGCATCTCTATGTGCATTGCAGCATTACTTACTGTCACCAAGATATGGAAGCAGCCCAAGTATCCACCAATAGATGAGTGAATAAAACAACTATGGAACATTTACACTATGGCCATAGAAATGAAGAAAATGTTACATTTTGCAACAGTATGGATGGACCTGGAGAACATTATGCCAAGATAAATAAGCCTGGCAGAGAAACACAAATACCATACAATTTCATTCATGTGTGGAATCTAATGAACAAACTGAACTAACAAGCAAACCAAAGACAGATTCATAGATAGAGAGCAAATGATGGCTAGTGTAGATGTGGGTAGGGCGTGATGGGAAAAGGACTCATGGACATAGACAACAGTGTGGTGATTGCTGGGAGGAGGAGGGTATAAGGGGACTAAATGATAATGGAAAAAATACAATAAAGATTAAATCAAAATAAATTTTAAAATGCTATTTATAAGATCGATTACAATAAAATTATGAAAAGTAACATTTTTATAATGTTATTTACAGTGTTTTATAATGTAAAAGGAATATTTAATTGCATAATATACTTATTAAGTTTATCATCTACATGCTTAAAATATTTAATGGTACATACATATTAATAACTGGTGTAGATATTATATAACAAACACACAATCAACACTTTTTTAAAAATCCTCCAAATAACATACATATTTTTAAATAGCAGTGGTTAATGCCACTTACCTATTTATTTTTATTGCTATTCAAGTACAGTTGTCTCCATTTCCCTCCACCACTCTCCCCCACCCCACCAGAAAAATAAATAAATAAATAAATAAATAAATAAATAAATAAATAAATAGCTAGCAGTGGTTCAATTTTATCAGAGGTCTTAAGACCTTTTTGTTTTTTAAACTCCCATGAAAGCTATTTTAAATCCTGGTAACTTTATTGTTGTATATTACAATCACAATCTGCCCCTGACCACAGATGGAATTAAAAACAAAACAAAACAAGCAAACAAATAAAAAATCCTACTTTTACCTTATTTGTAGATGGGGGAGAGACAATGGCAAGAACATCTTGGTTGGTGTCTCCTCACACAACCCTTAACTCATATTAGCAATTTAACCCCTCCAATAAGAATAAAAGGTCTGCTTTATGGTTCTCTGGATACATTCCTTCCATATTCATCAAGTATCCTCAAGACCCATATTTTTCCCTCTATTCTTACCTGGTTATAGACAGCTTGGACGATCTCTACAATTTGGAATGGAATTGTAACTGGTTTCCAGAAATTGCAGTATAGGGGTATGAGTCTTAATTTGGGAGTTTCTGAAAACTTTACCTAGGTTTTCACGATATAGGAATCCAGGATCAGAAGTGCCAAGTATTGGGAAACCAGATATTTATTACAGTATACATGACCATGTTTACTTTTCCATGAAAATAGAAATAGGGAGCATTATAATTTAAAAAGGCAGTTTCTATATGTATTCCTTATAATTTAGTTACATATATGTAGTTTTTATTCAAATGATCAGTTTGGTTATTCTTTGCTAATAATCTCCTGACATGACCTCCGAATGAAATTATACAAGTTTATTGAGTCAAGTTGAATTGAATTCTCCATATATCCTGTACATTTTCTGGCTTTAATTTTTTTGGACTGCCACTTTTTTCACCATTTAAAGAGCCTCCCGCCTACTGCACCCTCTTTCCACCTCATTTCTTGGTGTAGAGAATTAGCTTTTCCTCTCCCCTGGAAAGAAATAGAGCATTAAATGTATACTAGTTGAGTCAGTGAAGCTTAAAGCTTTGAAGATTAAGGTACCGTCTATTGCCCATTCCATTTCTTATAAGACCAATTATCTAGAAAAATAAAATGTCTAGCAAAGGTTCTGGGCATATGGTTACCTCATGTTGTATGTGATCTTTCCTCTCATTCATTAGTTGATAACTCCAGAATCTGGATGTTCCTATAAGAGACAGGACAAATATCCCTAAATCTGAGCCTTCCCAAGTTTTTTCCCTAGTGCCTGGGACACCTGGAATACATAAAGCAAGTAGTAGTGATATGATGTTGAAATGCTAATCACAGAGTAGCAGTTATGGTACAATAATAAAGATAGGAGAAATTAAAGTCAAATAAGTTCAAGAACTAGAGAGGAAAAGAAAAATAGCTGGAGTATAAAATTTTCTAGTTGGACTTTCCATGGATCTTTGCCTTAGATCAGAAAACTGGACACACTCTTTCTGGAACCCATAGTCATATGACACAGACAAAAATGTTAAAACGAACCCAGCAAGGTGGGTGAGCTCGATTTCTTATTAATTGACAGAGAGGCTTCACTTAGCACTCACCACGCTGCAAATGCTACATATGCACCTGTCTTTACATTGTTATTATGGATGAATTGAAGACAATAATAGGACTTCTTCATTTCTCTGTGTTCCTCCTAGCCAGTACGTGCTACTTCCATATCTAAACCTAGTCAGAAATTGCGAAACTTGCCCTTTCAGGAAGGAAAAATGAATGCGGTGGTTTTAGTTTAATCTTTATTACTTTGTTGGAAATCTTCCAAATTCATGAAATCAGAAGATTTCTCATACCTTTGAGGTTCAAGCTGAGCAGCATTTTAAAAACCAGGGTAAAGAACATTAGGGGGCACTCTAGCCCAGCTTTCCATCCAGCGAAAAATCCCGGGTGGAATGAACCAGAAAACCCAGAATCTCTAGATCCTTGCTTGTCTTTGATACTCTAGTAATGTTCCTTTTCGAAAGCACTCACAGAAGAGAGAAGTAGACATTGACCCTTCTCTACAGTGGAAAGACTGAATAGTTCCTGCTAGAGTCAGCAACAGGAGTTCACTTCCCTGCTGCTTAGTGCACCGCTCTCACTGCGCTTTTGACCCTCCACTCACTTTTGTGTTAATAGATCCTCGAACAAGTGTTAGGCCCAGTTATATGACCTTAAAAGTGCCCTTCGAATTTGGCTTCTGTCCCCAGCTGTCACATTTCCTTCAAATAGTCTGTGGGGAGAGGTTAGGGTTTTTCTACTGAGGTGTTTGGCCCAGGAGCTTGTAATCTTTGTATAAAAGGAATTTATTTAGTCATTCCCCTCAAATGATGGAGTGTGCAAATGTTAAGCTTGGGTTAAATGGTGCCATTAGCAGATAGCACTGACACAGACAGGTTTTACAACCTCTGATGTAGCCCTTAAGCCCATGAGTGATCTACAGCAAAGCAGTAAATAATGTTTACATGAAGTCTCCGAATAGGTCACAACATATTCAGAAACTAACAAATGAAAATGAGGTATAACTTAGCACCCAGGAGTGATTCTCAGTAAGGCTAATTCATCTGGTCACAGACAAATAACAGAATTTTCATCTGCCCACATTTCAAGTGCTGACACTTTTCTCCTACATGTGAAAGGTTATTGAATCACATTTTAGAAGGTGAAGAACAGACATCCAGTCAAAGGAAATTATAGCCAAATGTATCTTGCATCCTGCATACATTACTGCTTTAGCTGCCTCCTGCCAGTCCACACCTCACTGATTCCATTTGTACATCATACACGCCACCAACACTTGACTGAATTACTCTAAAAAGATGATCCTGAACATGACCAAACTGACAGAGCGCATTTTCGTCCACAGATCTGTGAGACGTGGTTTTCATTCCGTAGGCATTTCTTAAGACTATCATATTAGGTTTTCAAAGTTTATTTTAGTCAAGTTCTAATTTTAAAAATTAATTACCAAAATGGAAAAAGTATGTTTACATAATACTAATTTAATCAGACTTATTATAAAACATGTTATGCAAGTAAAGATATTGATATATTAGGAATAAATATTGTATATATTATGTTTGCTAAATTTAAGAATTAATGTGACAAAAACAGATATTGGGTTCAGACTTGCCCCAAACAACTGTTTTCCCTAGAGAAGTGAATTAAATAATACATGAAAAAAATTGATTTCTTTTCTGTGGTTTACTAAGTTTTCTTCTAGTGTGAAATTCCACATAAAATCAGTACTTTACCTTACAACATATATATACTCTGTGTTAATTTCTATGTAATAGTGTGAGAACTAGTTAAAACATCTGTTATTTATACACTATATCTTGCTTGGAGTAAATTGTTTAGACTAGTTCAACATTATTAAACCACCTAATCTGTTAGAAACTAATTAAAACAAAGAACTCTTAGAGAAGCATCTAAGATATAATGCTTCATACAGTCAGAAATATTTTTGTAATATTCAATGTCAATCATACCTTGGGTAATAAAGGAAAATATGAAAATCAGTTTTTATTCATTTTAATGTGAAACTGTAGATTATCTGGTAGTTTTTATTAACATAATTATTTTTATTAGCTCCATAGTATGTGATGTTACCAGCATGATGTAATAGAAGGAGCATAGACTTGTGAGTCAAATAGTGCTAAATAAGGATTCCAACATAAAATATTAGCTTTTTGATAAATATCTGCTTTAATGCTTAAAGCCTCAGTATCATTATTTGTAGAAACATAAATAAAACTAGAATTCTTGTGAATATAGATACTAAATGTAGAACATTCACAGTGTTCAAACTCAGCAATGATTTAAATAATGTAGCTTTCCTCTGCATCCTTATAATTATCTGGCTTCTTAAAAGTGTGACTTTTAATGCTGCAGTTCCATTAAAGTAGTTTCCCAGTCTACTCTCAATAATATTACATTTAAAATCTTTTCTTTTTGAAAAAGTACTGCCCATGACTTCAGGTATTGAAGTAATTAGGCATAGATAGATATTAGGCACAGCAATAATACTTAAGGTTCATGTAAAAGAGAGGAAATTATATTAATTTATACTGATGTGTAGTAGATATAATGGTATACATGATGCATTTTCAAATGTATTTCCACATCACTTACTGTTCTCACTTGCATAAAGTTAGAAAAATTGGACATATACATTTAAATTTATCACTGTTTACATTTAAGCATATATCATCCTAGGTTTGTTTTTCCTTTGTGTGTGTATGTATGTATATATGTATATATTCATGCATATGTACCTGCATGCATCTATTAGTATATGAAAATGCATGTACATTTTTTTACCACACAGGGCATGTTCTGTTGCCTGCTATTAAGTTTTCTCAATATGTCATTAATGTTTTTCTGTATGATTGAATATTATTTTTAAATATGGAGACTTTAAACACAAATTTCTTGTAGATAATCTGACTCCAAGTGGGAAAATACTTATGTTCTTTCACCTACCAAAATGAATATTGGGTATGGTGGACAATTAATAATATTTGGGTAATTGAATATTGTTTGTTATTTTTTTTTAATTCTGCAAGTAAGAGATTGCTAAAGACGAGATGCACTAGACAGTAGGAAGATATCTATGCTCAGACTATTCCAACAGGGCAATGTTCATTAATGAGGAATCTCTCAAAGTACAGGAGGGAGCCTGAGGTCTTACAGAGGCAAGTAAGTAAGGGAATCTGAGGAAGAGCAGAAGTGGTCTTATCTAAGTCATTTGGGGAGAATGGGCATGGGTCTTATCAAAGTCATATTGCGAGAAGGAAGATTTTGCAATTAGCCACTTCCCCAGAGCACAAAAAAAGTGGAGAGATGCCTTAATTGTTATTCTTTTCCTGAAGTATAGGAATTGAATAAAATTAAACATTCTTAGGCCTCATGAATATAGGCATAAAAAAGAATTTGTAAATTTTGGGCAATTGGAAAGCTAATCTGGATAATTTTGGTCAATGTAGCTGTTCTTCTAATTTAGCACCAAGATGTATAGACTAGGAATTAAATACTTGCCCCAGATATGTATACAATTAGTAACTCAATTCACAACTATAATGCAGTAACATAAATGAGCCACAATCATCAGACAATAGGTATAAGTGAAGTCTCATTATCATCCAAACTTCAGTCTTTGGTATTAATAATTCTGTAGTAGGACAGTAGGAATTAGCTCCCATTTCAAAATCCCCATCCACATTGAGTATTTCAAAGGAATTACAAACAAGGGAAAGAGTATGCTGTTTCACATAAACTAACACATGAATCTGTCCAGTGACCTGCAACCCAGTTTCACTTGACTCCATATGTATATGCTGCTCTGCTGAGTCCATAGACCATTGCCAGACCTCTCCCAATATACCCACAGACCTAACACTACCAATAACTCTCCCCGGCCATGGCTACCATTATGTCACCACTTGTCACAAACACAATTTCCTTCCAGGGACCTGTATATACTATCACATTTAGCAAGATCTTAATGACATCTCAGGGACAGTGAAGAGCTTTACACTGGAGAGTAACTTCAAATAGCTGACCTAAGGTTTTTTCATCTTTACTGAAGGCCACCCCATTAAATTGCTGATTGCTTTGGTGTTGTTAAATAGCTTTAATATGTTTCTCAGTGGCGGGTCTAGTTTTCTTTCTTACTCTGTGCTCAAGCTCCTCGAGGAAATTTGCCTATAAAAGAATCTCAGAAGGTATGCTTTTTTATGGGGGTGGGGGGAACTGACTAGATGATTCAAACAAATCAGATGTAGCACGTGTAAAGCAGTAACTGGTCAATTACTTTGATATATATGGCTCAAAGTTCTACTTGCACACTAATCTAAAGGGAGGTTTCAAAGCAAAAATTGCACTGAATAAGTTAAATAAGTCAGGAGGATTTTATCTGAGACTGTTGCAATAGGGGTGAAGGGCCAGAGCTTAACCAGTGCTAAACTCGACTGTAACAAAGGGCTTGAGAATTTTGAAGAGCTGGAGTCAGGGACAAATTGACTCTACCCAAAGGGAAAGTCATCTTCCTCTTATCTTCATGACAAGAGATAGTTTTCGCACTTGCAGCAGGGCACCTGCTGAAGATAGGCTCCTGCCCTTCCACAGAAACTGGGAGATAGGGGTGTTATCTCCTCTGATGATTCCATTCCAAAGGGATTGTTCTTCAGTCCTTGAGAAAGACACTCCTGAGTTGTAAAACTACAAGAAGGTTTTGAAAAGATGTATATCTCAAAGGGGCAGGGAAAGAAGTTATAATTACAAGTTTCCTACAGTAAATGCTCTAAGAAAAGGGAGGTCAAGGATTTAGAGGCAGGAAGAAGTCTATCTCAAGTTTAGTCAAGCTGAGGGGAATGTCTTGGTCAGATCTGAGAATCCCACTCTTACTGTGAGTTTGTCCCCATATTCACCCTCATTCCCCAAAATGTAGATTGCATAAAAAACAAATACTGAATCAGTCCACTGAGATGTGGAGATTATTTGCAGTTGCATTTTACTTAAGTGATCTTGACTGAATGCAGTGCATTACTCTCTCACATATCTTGTTTCAGAAATTACTGTTACCCTTGAGCACCAGTTAACTTTTCTTACAAATTTATGTACAGTCTGCTCACCATTTCAAATTAAAATGAAAAGATTTATATCAAATATGAAAAATAGAAGCTTGTATGCCTTTTACTTCTCAGAAGTCGCCTATGGTTTCCAACTCAGTATAAATAATGACTTTGCCAATGGAAGAAATTGGGCATTGAAAAAGTTACGGAGCATCATGCAGGACTCTGGGGATGGAAATAGGATCTATAACAAACATTAGCAACTACAACAATAGTCGCTCCAGATAGAACACAGAGGCTGACCAGCAAGTAGGGACCTTGCCCAGGTCTGACTAAAGTATATGCTGAATACATAGGAAACACTTGTTCAGCCAGGAGAAAACATTAGAACCACCAACATGTATTGAAATTTGAGGCTCTAATCTGTTAGCAGCATGTCCCCTGCCTCCTGATTTCTAGAGTACAAGTTAAATGGTGGCATGTGACCCTGGTTTGTATTACTCTGTAGTTCTGAAACTAAAAAGTATTAAATATCTGAGTCTCATCTAACTGTTTTGCAAATATTTGGGAAGCAAATTCATCCTGCACTTCTGAAACATGGAGCAACTTGGCATCCACCAAATGTTTCCCCATTAATAGAGGCAACACTTTGCCTCTTCCACTCAAAATAAAATCATTTCCTCTGAACTGGGAAAGTGAACAACACACTCCAATGCAGAGGAAAATTTAAGGCTTTCTCAAGTTTACAGATCATTTTTAAAATGTAGAATAATGAGCTCTCAGAATCAGACATATCCATAATTATTACTAAATTCTATCATCCTGTCCAGTAAACTACCTATTAAGTGATAATGTTGTTCAAATGATATAATTTTGTGATAACACTTAGGTGAACTTCTGTTCTTTAGGGAAGTAATTTAAGCATTTCCTGTATAAATAAAGGGGAGAGAGAGAGAACAATGCGGTGACTAAAACAGGAATCACAGAGCACAGAAGGGACTTATTCATGAGTTCCCCTGGTACTGAAACAATCGTTCCATGGGAATCAGCTCCTCTTGGACTAACATTAGGTTGCCAACATATTACCAAACACTTAGAGATAAATAAGTCTTAGCCTGGCAGAATGATACATTTTTTTTTCAGCTGGAAGAAATGTGTCTTTGTGAAAGAATGTGTTTTTAAAGCAATAGACAATTCTTTTGAATCCTTGTTGTAAGGACAGGAGAGAGAGTAGCTTGAGAGGATGTGGGTTTAAGGGAGAATATTTATCACATGAGAGATTATTCTGCATGTTTAAATGCTAAGGAGAAAGATTCCAGAATAGATACTGGCCCATAATAGGTGCTTAGTGATCAATTAATACATTATTGAATTATGCATAAGTAGGTGACATAATAATATAGAATTAATAATAAGAAAATCGTGAGAAGGGATCATGAAGGTAAAGCAGAATAGGTGAGAGAGATTGTCAGTAGAGTGTAACAGGGCATCTTCCTCTTCTTTAATAAAAGAAGATAAGGAAGATCCTTACTGATCAATTTCTGTTATTATTATTATTATTACTGATTTTTGTAGAAAGATTTGTACTTGAGGTCATCTGTTGGGGCTGATGTTAAGAGTGGAAGTGTGTGGTGGGGGATACTACAGAAAGAACACAGAGCACTAGAAATAAGACAAGTCTGAAGGAGATTTATGACGTGTATTATGTGTGCATAGGAGATGGTGGAGTAAGCTGAGTAGGGAAGTATGGAAGTACTATAGCAGACTTAGTGTTGCCTTAGTTTGTGTATGCAATTGGAATGTTTAGCCTTACCAGTGAGCCCAGTCTTCCTAACTGTGTGCCCTTCTTTCTTCCAGCACTGAGCTGTCATGGTGCAGGCAGGAATGGAAAAGGTGGATACTGGGACACATGAAGATGTGATTCTCTGTATCTCTAGAAGAAAGTCAAGGATGAGCTAAGGAGATGTAGGAAGTATCCAATGAAAAATTTCAAATTTAAAAAGGAATCCAGAGGAGGCATATGAAATATTGTAAGAGAGTGAAGTATTTAGGAACTGTCAGGTAAAAAAATAAATAAAAGGCATAGACAAAAAGTGGAGAAAAGAGTAGATACAAATATCAGATATTATGCCAAATCAGAATAAGAAAAACAAAAAGTAGTGTGGTACCTTCTGCTCTTTTGCAAATGCCCAGCATTGGGGCTTCATAGCTTGGGAGGGAAGTCTTTGAGATGTGGTGCCAGGAGGCTGTTTCTTTTTTCCTGCTGGTCTGCAGGTTGGATGATGGGAGCAGAATAAAAATAAATATTACTTCATATTATGTCCGTGGTTCCGGGGCAGTGGTGGCCTATCATTCTTCAGTGCATCTCAGAAGTTTGGGACAGTCCTGAATCTAAAACTTCTAAGACAACTATCTATTTTACTCTAGAATCCTACTTGGTGCTATCTGAGCTCTTTTTATGATTCAAATCAAATGAATCAAAACCAAAAATGTGTTTTCCCATAAAAAAGAATACTATACTTTATTGTCTTTCACCCACTGCTTTGTCCTATATGTGCCTATCTCTGTATATTTGAATTGAATACACAACAGTGACAATATTTTATTATAGAAAAAAGAATGAAACTACTTGTCGTTAAGACTCATACTTTTCCAAATAATGTATGACAGACAGGGCCAAGATAGTTCATGACTGATATTAATTTCCCCAGGGATAAGCACAATAATCCCTCTACATTCTGAAAAAGGTAAATGTGTTTTTATTTTGTTACCAAGGAAACAATCAGCAGAACCAAAATCTTTTTAACTGAGGTTGTTTTTTTCCCCTCCTCTGTATGAAAAGAAATTCTCAAATTAATTTCTTTAGAAAATTTTATTTTATACTTCTTAATTTTTCTGGGGGTATATTTGTTCTTTTGTTTACTTTAGACAATTTGGAAGAAAAAAATTCAGCACATTTTCAACTTCCAAATAGCCATTTTAATATATTTACTATGTAATTTATTCTATCTTTTCCACCCAAAAAAAACACAAACAAAAATAAATTGGAGGAATATAAAAAGCATATCATTTTACAGTCTGCTTTTGTAAGTAACAAGAATTATGAGCATGTTTTATATACTTAAGTTTTTTACACTGAAATTCTTAATGACTAATTTCCATTTTATGGATGAACTGTAATTTATTTACTAAATTTCAGCATATTTACATAGTTGCCAAATTTATGACCTAAGCTATATAGCTGGAACCATTCCAACAGATGAATTCTTTTCATGTGAATAATTATATCCTGAGGACCAACTCAAAAAAATTCAATAACTATACCAGTGGGCATGCACAGATTAAGGTTTTTGATTCATGTTCCATACTGATTTCTAGAACTTTCACCGGTTCACATTCCCAATTTAAAATGAGGATGTTCATTAATCCCTATTGCCCGATAAACTGGTTTTTAATTATTTTCATCTTTTTTAAAATGTTAGAATAAAAATTCTATTTGTTGCAGTCTTTGAAATTTGTGAGGTTGAACAATTTCATGTCCATGTGTAATTTATATTTATTTTCACAGTTACTTACCTATACTGTTGCTATTTTTATTATGGTAAGAATTTTTTCCACATGTTAAGAATATGAAGACATTTTTCTCACATGTCAGATGTTATTTTCCAATGTACATTATTGCTATTTATGGTGCTTTTGAAGTTTGCTTCACTTATCTCTGCATAATCCACTCTCCTTGAAGAATCACCAGTCAACTTTTTATGCAGTTCGATTCTTATTGGTACCACTCTAAGTCTACATATCCTATTCACTCCTCCATGTCCTTCTTCAGCAGCTTAATTCTTTATTCGTAATTACTCTTGACCCATATGATGAGTGACTGTTTAGGTCTCTATATTTTCCCTTTTCTTCTTTCCTCATCTTAAAGATTGATAGCTACAGTATTATTTTTTTACTTCCATTCGTTGGTGACATTTGTTCATTTAAATAATAAGCTTTCTTCTTCTATTTGTTTTTCCATCAAACTTTATTCAGTAGCTCAACTCCTTGCCAGGTAAAATGACATTAACACTCTCAAGCTTTCTTCCATTTCTCACTCTCCTTTTAACTCCCACCTTCTGATATTTCCAATCTTAATTTACAAATTTACTGAGCATGTTGACCTACATATCTGTTCTTTTACTTTATATTTAACCATCACAATAATGTCATCCATGCTTCCATGAAACCAATATGCAGTAGCTATATTATTATATCTTAATATAGGTGCAATAACTATATTGCCCAGGCAAGCATGCTAGAAAAATATTTCCTTCTCTCATGTTATTCTAGAAGTAAGTCTTCTTACTTCAAGGTCTTGACTTTAATTGCTTAAAACCATGCTAGTATTTAGTTTGCCTAAGTTTGTACCATAACTTTACTTTATTTTTGAGAATTTTCCATTTCATTTCTATTTGTAACTATTATATGTCACTCCATAACTTTTATACAGATTTCTGAAGTGCCTGATTTCTTTTCTAGTTTTCCACCTGGTTGAATAAAGAATCAGATGCTTCTGTAGTATCTCTGTCTCCTCATTCATGGCATCTTCTATGGAATGAGTTTATTCTCAGTCCCCTCTCCGGAACAGCCTTCCATCTTTTGCTGCGATCCACGCTGACTGCTCTTTAGGCCACTGCAGAGCGGCCATCAGGAGATTTCTGTCCCTGCTTTCCTTAACTGTGTGCACTCTTTCCTGGAGCATATATCCTTCTCAGTAAAATAAATTCTCTCTAAGGAGAAATGTCTATTCATGTTCTCTGCCCACTATTTGATCTGATGGTTTGTTTTGTGTGTGTGTTATGGTATATGAGTTTCTTATGAATTTTGGATATTAAACCCTTATCAACATGTATGGGCCAAGAAGGTATTGTGATAAGTGAAAACATCAGACAGAGAAAGCAAATACCATATGATTTCACTTATGTGTGTAATCTAAAAAATAAATAAATAAATGAAGAAACAAAAGAGAAACAAACTCATAGGTATAAAGAATAAATTGGTGGTGGCCACATGAGAGGGAGATTGAGGGAAATGTGTGATAAAGATGAAAGGGAGTAAGAAGTACAAATTGCCAGCTTTAAAAGTAGTCAAGAGGATGCAAAACACCATGGAGGACACAGTCAATAATATTGCAATAACTATGCATGGTGTCAAGTGGGTACTACTAGACTTCCTGAGTAGTCACTTACAAGGTATATAATTATCTAATCATTATAGTATGCACCTGAAACTAATATAATATTGTATGTCAACTCTAATCGAAATAATTTTTTTTAAAATTCTCTCCCAATTTTGTCATTTATTTTAAATAAGTCCCCATTATTGTCACGTTATATTTTCAATACATACTCTGAAGGAAGGATCCATCACTTGCTAACTGTATGAACTTGGATGATTTGTTCAACTTTCCTGATTTTTTACATCTGTAAAATGAGGGTTCCCCAGCAGTTATCTATTTCATAGCACTGTTGTGAGAATTAAATATGTCAGTATTTATAATGCACTTATGAGAGTGTGTAGCACTAGTAACCGTTTTTTTGCTAAGAGCTTGTTAGAAAATTCTTTTTTTTTCTTTTTAAAGATTTTATTTATTTATTTTTAGAGAGGGAAGGGAGGGGGAGAGAGAGAGAGAGAGAAACATCAATGTGCAGTTGCTGGGAGACATAGCCTGCAACCTAGGCATGTGCCCTGACTGGGAATCGAACCTGCGATGCCTGGTTCGCAGCCCATGCTCAATCCACTGAGCTACACCAGCCAGGGCAGAAAATTCTTTAAAAATATAATTGTATGCTTTTATTTCACTAAACAGACTATCTAGAATATTTTGAAAGGATAATGATAAGAAAGTAATCTTTTATTTCCCTTAACTCTTGTGGAAATATCTCCACTGAGTTGTTGGGAAATATGATGCGGATGCAGCTGTTGTTTCAGAATATTATAAATATATAGCATGTTGTTTAGGAAATGTTTCTCTAATTTATACTGAGCTTCTGTTACACCAGAGATGCTTGTGAAATTTTAGCATTCATTAAATATTTATCAACATAACCATTTTTCTTCTTAAAATAATTATGATTAACATTAATTACAAACTATAATTTTGAATGTTCTTTGTTTACTCTATATGATGCATTTCATTGTGCAATATTTGATTAATTTTTTGTAGTTATATAATTCGTTGAACTTGGTTGCTAAAAAAATTGCTTCTGTTAGATTTTCATCCTAGTGATAATGCTATACTTATAAAAGGGGAGTGCATTAGATATCGGTTGCTATATAACAAATTACCCCATAAACAACATCTTAAATCAACACACATTTCTTTTTTTATTTCCCAATTTGTTTTATTTATTTTTATTTTTTTAAGATTTTATTTATTTATTTATTTTTAGAGAGGGAAGGGAGGGAGAGAGAGAGAGAGAGAGAAACATCAGTGGTTGCTGGGGGACATGGCCTGCAACCTAGGCATATGCCCTGACTGGGAATCGAACCTGCGATGCCTGGTTCACAGGCCGCGCTCAATCCACTGAGCTACACCAGCCAGGGCTATTTTTATTTTTTTTAATTACTTTATTGCTCAATTCTAGTTGTCTGCATTTTTCCCCACCACTCCCCTCTGACCCCAGCCAAACGCACCTCCCTCCCTTGCTTCCACCCTTCTCACTTTGGTTTTGTCTGTGTGTCCTTTATAGTAGTTTCTGAAAACCCTTCTCCCCACTGTCCCCTCCCCCATCCTCTCTGGCCACCTTTAACTGGAATATAATCAACAAAAGAAAAAAGCAAACAAAATATAACCAGAGACATTGAAATTAAGAACAATCTAAAAATTAACAGACATTTCTTATCTCACACGCATCTGAGGGTTGAGAATTCAGGAGTGACTTAGCTGATTGGTTTGGGCTTGTGGCCTCTCACAAGGATGCAGTCAAGTTGCCTGTCAGCCAGAGCTGCATTCTTCTTAAGACTCAGTTTGACCTGGAGGATGGGCATCCAAATCTGTGTCATTGTCACTGACATTCTCAGTTCCTTTCTGGCTGTTGGACTTAGGGTTTAGTTTATGACTGTGTGGGCCTCTCAGTTGCTTCCAGGTGAGAGAGAGAAAGGGAGAGATGGGGAGGGAGAGAGAGAGATTCCAAAATGAAAAGTAAAGTCTTATTATTCAATCTCAGACATAACTGATCTCTGGTGAAATGTAGGGGGACTACAAAAGCGTGTTAGTATGACTAGGCAGAGATTGTGGAGGGACATCTTGGAGGGTGGATACCATAGGAATTTAACCCTTCCTTTTGTCTTTACTAGTCCTTTGTTTAAACTTAATTTACACATTTTTACTGAACACATTTAAAAATGGTATTTGACAACTTTTTTCTCACACTTATTGCTGTGGAATCCAATCAGCCATTCAAAATTGTATACCTGATCATGTATTGGCTTAGATTTCCTGCAGCTTTTGTATTTGTTACTTCTGTTAAAATTATCCCAACAGTTCTTCATAGACATCAGTTACACTAATCTCTCTTCCAGATTCCTTTTCTAGAAATCTTCTATCTTAGAATTTGTATCACTTTGTTTTTTGACTTTTTCCACTTTTGCACATTGCATCATTGATTCAATGTTCTGCAATGAGTATTTTACTATTTATTACACCCCATTTGAATTTTAATTCCATTATTTTAGTTTCCTAATTTCATTTTGTATTCTATTCATCTCACTTTGTACAACATTATGTTATCTATTTAGTTCAGTCTCTTTCATTCTTGTAATTTCTCATGTATTTCCTTACTTATATCATGTACCAGTTTCTTTTTCTTCAAAAAAATCAAGATTTTGTAGGACCTTATTTTTTTTTAGTTCTTTTTTTCTCTCATTCTGAGTTTTCAATGTCATGTCCCTCTCATTTTTCTGAAGTTATCTTGAGTGCTCCGACAGGCTCCAACTCAATTGTCTTTCTGCTGCATGAAATCAGGGCATTTCTACCCACACAAACTATTTGACAGTGGAGTTTTATAGGTTTCTCCTGGTTCAATTCACTTCCACTGGACATAATAATGAATACCCCTTTTCTGTTTCAAGTCAGAGGTAGCAAAAAGTGTTTAGCCATATCTAATATCTAACAGTCATTTATTTAGTGCAAGTTCTGTTGTAAAAAGATAAATAGCTTCGCACCCATTCTTAAATGGAACACCAATTATATCCAAGAAAAACTATAATTCCAATGACATATGAAATTATGGTTCTGTCTATTCCTGATATTTTGTGTTTTTTCATTGTGCTACTGCCTGTTTGTCCCCATTTAGTACATGTGTGCGCGCACACACACACACACACACTCCCTTAGATGATGATATCTGTATGTTACCATCCATGGAGGTACTTATCCAAAAAAACGTGGAGAGATAAATATGTCACTGGTAAGCATCCACAAAATAAAAGGATGGATGGATGGATGGATGCTTATTGGTATAAACTTTGAGTCTCTGAGACGTGAACACTTAATTACAGAGATAAAGACAAATAAATAGATCATAGATAGACAATAGTTCTATAAATCTACAGACCAATAGCAATAGCTCAACAGATAGATCCTTTATTTCCCACTGTGCTCCATTCAATAAGTTGAATTCTACAAAGTTTGGGTTCTTAATGGGTGGAAATTGTGTGATTTGTTGCTTTGGCTTTCCAAATTCAGCTCATTCTACCCTTTATTGCTAGGATATTTTATACAGTTACTGATATTATGCATTATAATTGGTCTCAAATTTTGTTGTATTGTAAGGTTTCAATTTCCATGTCACACAATCTAAGGAGAATTGAAAAGAGACTGTATTGTGTTGTTAGCTAGAATCCATTGCTGAATATGTATTTTCTTTCCTCCTAATATTTTTTAAATTGTCTTTGTCTTTTTTAATCTCACATGTTATTGATCCAAATGTTAGATCCTAATGCACTAATAATTCCTTCTCATCATCTATTTTATCAATATCGTCTAGTGTCTTCCACCAGTTGGTGATGCTTCTAAAATAAATTCCTGTATCCATCATTCTGATTGCATCTAGTTTTTTTATAATTACACAAATACTAATGTTCGAATCCAATGTTTATATCTTTCACTTCATTTCTCTGACATCGCAGATAAAGTAGCCCTATAAATAAATTTCTATTGTCATATTACTCTATTTTTTTCTGAGAGCTAAAATATAGTTAAATATATTTTAATAATTTTAAAAAGTTGAGATAAATTCACATACAGTTATCAGAAATAATGCAGAGAGATCTCATGAACCCCTTTCCTGGTTTCCCCCATTGTAAGATTTTGTAACCCTGTAATACAAAACCAGGATGCTAAAATTAATACAATAACAATCAGGATCCTGACATTAATACAATAAAAAAACAACATTTTCACTGCAACAAGTATCCCCTATATTGCTCTTTTGTACACACATTCAATTCTCTCCAGCCCCCCACACACATTAATACCTGGCAGTTGCTAAACTGCATCATAGATCTATAATTTTGTCATTTCAAAAGTGTTATAGAAATGAAATCTTACAGTATGTAAACTTTTCAGATCGGCTTTTTAAAAATCACTATAATTATCTGGAGATTCATTCAAATTATTACATGTACCAAAAACTCATTCATTTTTTAAAACTTTATGTTTACATCATTACAGATATCCCCATTTTTCTCCCTTTGCCATCCTCCAGCTACTCTCCCTTCCCCCTCCCTCTGCCATCATCATACTGTTGTCTGTGTCCGTGGTTATGCATGTATATTCTCTGGCTAATCACTTCACCTTCTTTCATGCAGTCCATTCACCTCTCTGACAGTTGCCAGTATGTTCCATGTACTAATACCTCTGTTTCTATTTTATACATCAGTTTATTTTGTTCATAAGTTTCAACCTATGAGAGAGATCATATGGTATTTGTCTTTCCCTGACTGGCTTATTTCACTTTGCATAATAATGTCAAAGTCCATTTATGAGGTTGAAAAAGGTAAGAGGTTTTTTTTCTTTTTTATGGTACATAGTATTCCTTTGAATATATGTATCACTGCTTTTTTATCCACTCATCTACTGATGGACACTGACTATTTCCAGGTCTTGGCTATTGTAAACAATGCTGCTATGAATATAAGGGTGCATATATTCTTTAGAACTAGTGTTTTGTGATGCTTAGGATATATTCCCAACAGTCTGATCACACCGGATCAAAAAGAAGTTCCATTTTTAAATTTTTGAGGTATCTCCATACCACTTTCCACAGTGGCTGCACCAGTCTTCATTCCCACCAACAGTGTACAAGGGTTGCCTTTTCTTCACATCCTCGCCAGCACTTGTTTGTTGATTTATTGATGATAGTCATTCTAACAGGTGTGAGATGACATCTCATTGTGGCTTTGATTTGCATCTCTCTGATGATTAGTGATGTTGAGCATTTGTATATGCCTATTTTTCATCTGTATTTCCCCTTTGAGGAAGTGTCTATGTGGGTCCTTTGTCCATTTTTTAATTGGATTGTTTGTCTTCCTGGAGTGGAGTTGTGTCATTCCTTTTTACCAGTGAATATTATTCCTTGGTGGAGATGAACTGCAGTTTGTTTAACCATTCACCTGTTGAAGAATATCTGTGTTGTTTCTAGTTTTGGGCTACTATAAATAAAAAGTTGCTATAAACGTTCATGCATTGGTTTTGATTGGAGATAATTTTTATTTTTCTCGGATAAGTTCCATATATATGGCTATCATATATTTCATTTTTTAAAGTAGTATGTTTAATTTTCCAAAGTGGCTGTGGCACATGTGGCTTTCCCACCAGTACCGTGTATGCATGATCCACTTTCTCCACATCCTAAACAGCATTTAGTGTTTTAGTCACTAATAATAAAATTTTAGTCACTAATTTTTATTAAGTAATTTTAACTATCTTTATAGACAAATACTTATATCTCATTATGATGTTCATTTGCATTTCCTAATGGCTAATGATGATGTATATATTTTTATGTGCTTATTTTCTACCTATATATATTCTTCAGTGAAATATGTCTTCATGTCTTTTGTCCATGTTCTAATTGGATTGTTTGCTTCTTTTTTTTTTTTACTCTTGAGTTTTAGGAGTTCTTTATATATTCTAGATATGAGTATATTTTCAGATATGAAATTTGTAAATATCATCCATCATTCTAGAGTCTTTTCACTCTTTTAACAGGGTCTTTCATGAAGCATAAGTTTTTAATTTTGATGGAGTTCTATTAATCAATTTTTCTCTTTATGGATTGTGCTTTTGATGTCAAGTCCAAGAAGACTTTGTCTAGTCTTAGAATCAAAATATTTTTTTCATTTGTCTTTCTAAAAGTATTACAGGTTCATGTTTTACATTTAAGTCTACAATCCATTTTATGTTAGTTTTTGTATAAGATGCAATATTTAGTTCTAGGTTAATTTTTTTGAGTTGATCATATTTAAACTTCTGTTTACTTGGCTTTTTCTAACACAACTCTGCCTCATTACTACCAGGTAGAGGTAAGTTTCCCATTTGGTCTCCTCATTTATACTGGGTGGGGATGGCAATTCTGGCTCCTCAGGTGATGTGCATTCACACCATGGTGGGTTTGTCTTATTATTTTCAGACCATGGTAAAAGGTAAGGCCCAGGTCTCCACCTGACAATATTACAGTGGCAAAGAGGAGAGGCACTTAGTTACTGACCAGTAGGGAGTGGAAGTCCTGGGTCCCCCCTTGGTGTCCAGTGATGTCATGAGAGGGAGTGGATTCCTTACCATCCAGGAGACATGAAGTCTCAGCACCTAACTTGGTACTCTCTGATACCACCCTGGGAGGAATATGGACGCACCTTATTCCATCCTTGCAAGGGTGGAATTCTGGACCCTCCAGTCGGCCATGGCTGCTGTGGGTAAGGATGAGACCAAAGCTTTCCCTGTGGTATTTATCTGTAATAAGGTGCTTATTGTATAAATCATGTCTATCTTGCTAGCCCACCTGCTTACCTGGTCCTTTGACTAGAGAGAGCAAATTTGCCCTGCTATAACCCTCTACCCCAATTTGACTCATTGGCATTTGCAAGGCTTCAGCTCCATGTATTGAGTACATGATGTTAAAATACACACACACACACATACACACACCACAAGTAAACAACCAAACAACCAACAACAACAACAAAAAAAACCCAGATAACTCCAAGTCATTTTTTCAAGTGAAATTTTGTAGCCTATCTGCCTTCCTCTCTTCACCTTTAAGAGTCTTCATATCTTTTTGTCTTGTATATAATGGCCAGAATTTTTAGTCTTATGTAACAGGAGGAATAGGGAAAAGTTTGCCTATTCTGACCTAATTTTTAAATTGAAAAAAACTCCAAGCCCCTTCATGGAAATCTTACCTCCAAGCTTACCTCCTGTGTATCAACAGCATCTCAAGAATCACCATCATGTTTTTTATTATAGCAAAATTTCTTGATTTTATTTCAATATTTGCTTGCCCTTTCTTCCTCCTAATAGAACTCTAATTTTTTCAGGTATTTGCCTTCTTCATTTGCATGCACTTCACTGACAGCTGGTTGCACTCCAAGGTTGGGGGAAGAAAGAGGTATAGATGGGGCAAGAAGATGTATGCCAGATATGGTAGTTCTTTCTCTTGCCAGTTATTACATTAGGCGCAAACTTGTAACTCAATCCAGTAAATATGACAAAAGGGCATATCAGTGGGTGGCATGTGGGGAAGGTTTTCTCAATTCTAAAACAGACAGGGAATTTTCAGGAATGGGTGTGCCCTTGGAACTGCTGAAGCAAACTTGAACTCATAGAAAGGAATAGCAGAGGGCAAAAGTGTAAAGAACCTGAGATGTTGGCAACTTCATTCAGGCATGAAATTAATCATCTTAAACACTGCTCTTTTTCTGTAACTCTTATTTTGTGACATAAATTTATTGACTTTTAAAACCACTTTGAATTAAGTTTTTTTTTTAATTCCTTGCCACTAAAAACATGCAAAATTGCTTCAAAAGCTACAAGGAATATCTCTTGAAGAAAACAATAGTAATAATACAAACTAACAACCTGATCATTTTTATAACAGAAGACACAGAGTCAACAAAATATATTCATTGAGTTAATTGTACTTATGGAATGCATATGTACAATGTCTGATTATTCTTATTACATTTTCTAGAAGAAGGAAACTGGGTCTTCAGGAATAAAAGATTTGTTTAAAGGCAAACAGATTTGAATGGCTGATCCAAATTCAAGCCAAGACTTGTCTAAATGTGATGATGCTGGTTATTATATGTACAAATTTCATTCATTAGCAAATGTCATCCACTGTACTCTGTGGTCAAGACATTCTTCTATGTAAATATATGACTTGAGAAATTAGCATCAACACAATATTCTATAGAGGGTCAGAATTCATTTTCTTCCATAGGCAGAGAGATTTTTCTTCGATTGTTTGGTATGTAAAGCAAAGGACCTTGGGGAACTACTAACTGTTCTTGAGGCACACAGTAACAGAAGAACAGCTGGAAGACAGTGTGACTCAGCAGGCAGAACAGCAGGCTAGAGAACAAGGGACCAGAATTTTAAATCCCATTTCCCAGTCCTAAAGAGGAGTGACCTTGAACAAATGCCTGTGTTGGCTATGCTTCTGCCCCAATAGAAATCAACATGGCAATTGGGGGCTAGATTTGATATACATTTAATATATCTAATCTCCATACCTTAAGGCTGTTTCCATGGGAAACATTCATTTGGAAACTTAAATGTGCCTGCCGATGGCAGATGTTTGTAGTGTCGTATCCCAGTGAAATAGTATCTAACCCTCTTTCTGTGATATCCAGAAGAGTCATTCCAAAAGGCTACTAAGAAACTCCTAAAATTATAAAACAAGTTTTGTTTTAAAATATTTTAAAATATAGAATTATGGAGTTGAGAATTGGTACATTGGAAAATTAGCAATCATTAATTAGCTTCTGTAATTTCTCATCATAATGTTAAAATAAAGAATAGAATAAAACAAAGTAGGAGTCAACAGATCAACAGTAAAGAAAACAGAAATTTGTTCAGTACGATGACGATTTTAAAAAGAATTTCCAAGGATCAAATGGAGAGAATATATCAATGCAGAACAACAGGGTAATGAGAGCTTATTTTTTTATTCCTACCATATACATTTAACACAAGGATATAGATTCTTTGTCAATGAGAGAGGGAAAAGGCCTCCTACATCCTATAAAACAGCATTTCCAAGGTGTTTTGTGTTGTTTGTGCTAAAATATTATGGTGGTCAAGATTCCACATAAATTGTCATTGGAAAAATATTGACAAGTGTCAGGAGGTGGTTTGTTTCCCACTGTAAAGTGCTTTCTGGATTTGCCCCCTAAGAGATTCTATTAGCTTTGTTCCATGTTCTCTTTCACACGTATAAACTGGAGCTCTCACTCTCACCAGCAGATTGCCACAGCATGGCATTGTACCTAACCGATATGCCACTAAGAATTTGTCTCCAAATCTGGAAAAATAGTCAAAGTGACTGCCTTCCTCCATGAGTACTTCCATCACTATCTTTGAAAAATTTAGAGAGACAACCATAATTAACATTATCACATGTTATTATTCCTAAGACTTTTATAAGTAAGCACAGAGTAAACAATACCCTGGTAATAATGTAGCCTCAATTGAAGATAGCTATTCCCTTTTATGTTGCAATTGCACTAAACACGAGCTGTAAATTAATGAAGGTAAAAATAAATCAAGTTAGAGCTGGTTAAAGGCCTAGACAGGTCACCTCAAAGGAAGAAAAGGGAGTTTAAAAAATAGCAAGGTTACCATTGAATGTTCATGGAACTCACATGGGGAGTTACACAGCCTCATCCAATTTACAAAGGAAAAGTACCTCTAGTCACTTGTAACTAAAATTTAATATTCAACAGTATATATGAATAAAATACAATTTAATTAAAATAAAAGACTTTGAAACATCTTGGGATTATTTAACAGATTTTTAAGAATATAAAAATAAGGGCTATAATGAGCAAATAAAGGGGAATTCTATATTTTTGATGAAGAAGTGGTCATACATTTGATAATCAGGAAATCAGGACTGAAAAGAAGCAGATCATTAAAACTTATAACCACAATTTTGTGGGTTAGTTCAAAAGCTTATATATGTTATACTTACTACAATATTGTTGGGAGACCATTCTCCATGGGCCTCTCACATTTCAGCATAACTTATAAACAGAAGCATGGACTGTCCTTTGTTCCAGACGTTTTTTATAGTTTGTATAGTAAACAGCCTTGAAAGACAGAATAGTGTGTTCTTCTGGAATAAAAGCAGGTCTGTTTACTGCTCAATATAAAAGATTCAGGTCCCCTAAGGTCAGGGCTCCTGTTATGTAATACAACTCATTAGGTGTATAAGCATGAATATGTGCTAATTTGTGTCACCTTGTGAATCCTTTATCTCTGATCCAGAAGTCTTGTTTCTTCTCCCAAAATCCATGAAACTGTAGCAGACAAACTCGTTAGCTTCCAAGCAAGATAAAATCTCAGATGTTTTGCAATTCCTAACAGTTATGGTAGTGAGTATTGCATGCTTTCTGGAAAAGGAGAGACGAAGGTTCCATGACTATGTTAGAGGTTAAGAGAAAATTTTTTGGCATCTGGTATAAACTAAACCAACTGGTAGGCAAGGATAGGGGCATGGGAGTAGGGCCCCTCACTGTCATACCTATTCATGAATGTTTGAGGCTGAGCAGCGAGAGGTAGGATAGAAACAAGTTACCACAATGGTGCTTTGATAGCCGCTCACTCCCCTCTCTGCAGTCTGAGGAAGGGCTTTTATTATAAGTGACAATGGGGCTAAAAGCAGCATGGCTAGAGCCAAAGGCAGTGCAATTATGGCTGCTGGACCAAGAGTTCTCTAATCTGAAATAAATGGAATCACTAGTGAGGACCGTGCTATCCAATCCAAAGCTTTGCATAAACCAGAAAAGAAAAACATTGAAAGTTTGGTTTCTGGCTGAGTGGGTGGTTTCTGGAACAAAAAGTGAACGTGCATTTTATGTGCAGTCACTCTCTTTTTTCATACCTTGTCTATTCCAGCCTTTCCCACAGTTCTCTCACCCTCTGCCATGACCTCAGCTGCTCCACGAGAAAGGATGATTCAGAGAAGTCAGTAGATGTCCTGTCCTCAGGGAGGCCAGTGACCAAATATACTTCTTCAGGTCTGCTGGGTAACTTCAGGGAGGGGAGGAACTCCGACCCTTACCTGGCCCGATTAGGTAGACGCGGTCTAGTCACCATCCTACCATGGAAAGAGGAGGTGCCCAGTTTTAATTCTGTGTTTTCAGCAAAGTTGGCAGTGGAAAAGAAATTAAAATAGTCTCATAGGTGGAATCTTTTGGGTTAATTCTTCCTCATTTGAATGTATCCAAGGAATTGATGTGTTTAATGCTTGTATATCTCTAGGCCAAAAGAGTTGGAAGGGATTCTCCCCATCAGAAAGAGCCAAAAGTAGAGAAATGTTATAAATTCTCCTGCTATTGCCACCAATGGATAGGTAAAATTTTAGTGCCAGTGCCTCTATACTCAGAAGTCATAAATCCTCTATATATACGTATGTATTAGCCTGTTGATTGAAAAGTCAGGAGAATGAGTCTCAATGGCTGTGACAGCAATCTTACCAAATATCTGCAAAAGGGATGGCTTATAAATCCCCCCAAAAAGCAGAGGCCATTAGCCAATAAATTTCTCAGAGCCATGTAGGCATATTCACAATATGCAACACCTGCTATAGTTAAAGAAAACTGCTATCTCCAGCCACAATCACTAAAAAGTAGTTCCAGCATCTAATTTGACTCTTTCGGGATTAGGGATATCATGGGCCTCACTTGGGCATTCTGTTTGGCCCTTTGTATCAGCTAACACTCAAACCAGCATTCTTTGGATGAGGCACAAACCAACTAGCTGTAATAGAAGCCGTCCAGTAAGCTGTGGCATTCTCTCTACCTTTGGGACCCAGCTACCCCAATGACTACCATTCTCTAAGACTGATAATTTGGCAAAGGAAGACACAGTCTACCTAGATGTGTCCCTTTGAGTTTTGGACTTCTTGCCTTCCAGAAACAGCTGTCAGCTCAACCCATTTTCTAAAGCAGCTATTTGCTTTACCGGCCCTAAGTTGAGTCTGTATACCGGATCCATGGAAGCCTGTGACCATTTGGCCTGATATTCCCATTTGGTGTGGATCCACTTGGACTAAATGACTAACAAGACTCAGTTGTCAAGTGGAAATAGTAATTGAGAACACAGCCAGCCTGACCTAGCAGCACCTTAGCTTTGCATTTTTTAGAATAACGACAGGAAAAAAAAAAATGCTCTCCCTCTGGGACAAACTTTATTTCCAATTCCACATACTGAAGCAAAGTCACTGGCTCACTGGGGCTCTCAATTTACTGAGGTTTCTCTAAATGCCTAGACTGTTTCACTGATATTTCAGCTAAACTGAATCCCAATGGTGTCTACTATGCTGCTGCAGTTCAACCTAATGCAAGCAATTCGGAACTGAAAATTGACACGCTTGTTCTGCTCAGTCAGAATAACTGAAGACTTTTCTCATAGCACAATCCAATAGTCACATCAATGAACCTTTTTATGTTTGTATCGACTCTTAAACTGTTGATGATGGCTTAGCTTTTTGGTCTACTACTTGGAATACTACTGATTGTCAGGATAGAGCAATCCTTCTGGGGCCATGAATGATTGAAACAAATCATGGTGCTGATTGAACTGCCTGCACCGCTTATGTACATGCTCACAGTTCAGCTGTGTTCCCTGATTAAACCCATTAGAATCATGCTGCTGACTGAAACCATACCACTCAGATTGCCACTATTGCTGCCTAGATCCATCATTGTAACACACATGGAAACACATCCTCCATAATAGACTGGACCCAAAGAAGAGAACTATGTTTCTGCTGCAGAGGATACCAGAGCATTGCCAGCCTGGCGACTCCAGCCAAAACCTGACCTGGGTATATCACTTTGAGAGAGGGAACAATGTGGAAGCCATTGTTCCTGGACCCTTCTAGTAAATTAACTAACTCAGAGTTTTGGCCCATTCCTGGGCTAGCGATAATATGGTGTCCAATGACTGACCCAGATGACTAGACTAAACTTGAGTTAAGATTCTTTTTGCCTTGTCTGACCTCCTTTTCACCTTGACTCGCACTGAATGCACATGGTCTAATCACAGAACTCCTTTCTTTCCCTTTTCTTAGAGTAGTTACTTACGGCCAATTGGCAAACACAAAAGGCGGAGGATCCTCATCCCACTTCTCGGAAACTGTGCAGCCTTTTGTTCCAGTGCAGTTGCATTCAGAGTGTGTTCGTATCTCTCCCTGCTATTTTAATAGCTTTTTATAAAGTATTCCTTAATGTGTAACTTGTCCATTGACATTTTTGCTTTGATAGCAATTGTGACATTTTTTCAGGTTAAGATATGGCATATTCCAGTTTGACCAACTGACTATAACCAAGTCCTGCGGTGCTTGAAACTAAGTTGTACCTTTCATTTGGCTTTCTAGCCCCTTTGAAGGCTGACAATGGTGAGAAAAAGCCACTCAACAATGCACTGAAAGTCCAGTTATTCAATAGACCATTCTTGTTCCTTATCATCTACAGACATCTGATACTGTTTAGCATTAGAGAGGCTATCTCAAACATTTTCTCAAAAAAAAATCCACTCTACTTCATTCACTTTGTTCTGGTTTATACATCTTAGTAAGACAGTTTGGTCACCGGATGTGGTTGCTTCCTGAATAAAGATCATCTCTAGGCCACTTTCTAGGTAATGATCAGGATAAAAAGGTAGGTTTCAGGAAGACCAACTTTAAAATTTTTTTTTAATTTTATTGTTGTTCAAGTATAGTTGTCTGCATTGTCCCCCACCACCCCCAGCCATCCCCTTAGTTTTGTCCATTTGTCGTTTATAGTTGTTTCTCAAAACCCTTCTCCCCTGCCGTTATCCCCTCTTACTTCCCCTCCAGTTACTGTCAGATTGTTGCTAATTTCAATGTCTCTGGTTATATTTTGCTTGCTTGTTTGTTTTGTTGATTAGGTTCCAATTAAAGGTGAGATCATATGGTATTTGTCATATAGACCAACTTTTAAAAGAATTTAGAATGTCTCTCTGACTGTTCCTGGGCTGGATGCCCCCCACCCCATGCTCCCCACCTCACAATCCCAGACTGGTCTGATCGGAGCAGTCTCCTGGTGGCAGCACAGCCTGAGGAGGCCTCAGGGATTCCAGTTTAAGTCTGGTTCAGCCACCTGGATTTTCTTGTTAAATCGACATGATCCTAGATCATAAGATAATAGCCACTTGGTTGAGTACACTGCTGGCTAAATACTCCCAAAGTGGTTCATATGAGTCAAGGCAGGGATATAATAAGTCACTACACATCTGCTAAAAATACCCCTGTCCCACTCCCACCTGACCTCTCTGAATGAAAGGATTAGGTGCAAATAGAGATGATTAGATAAAAGGTAAAATTATAGCTAATAGAATGAGACACACCCATAGTTTGGTGGTGGAAGGAGAAAAACATCCCTAAAACAGGTGGAGAGAACACCTTATATCCTGGAAGATACAAAAAAAGGAAGTGAAAAACATAAATGATCTTTATTTTTAGAACAGCTTCTGGAGTCTTCCTTATGAAGGAAAACACCTTGGTGTGGCTCTCCCAAACTTTTCAAGCCCATTCATTTAACTGACTCCTGGGTCTGCTCTTACCTACTAGAAAATTCTGGCTATGATTTAACTGTGATATGCTTTGATCCCTTTAACCATACCAAGAAGTATCTTAGTAACTGTCAGGGATGACCTCAGTTATGGTTCCTTCCACTGCAGGAACTTTTTAGCACCTATAGAAGTCTCTCAGTGGAATAGACAAATGCAATCGAACTAGTAGTATATAAACACAGGACAAGTTGGACTGATTGCTCTCACACTGTGTCTATAAAAACAAGGACTAGTGTCTCCAAAAATAGGGCTTACCAATTGTCCAGGAGGCTATATTGAAAGCACTATCAATCTGTGATGGCCCAACTTACTTACGCCCCACTTGTGGGCTCAAATAAATATAAACGACAGTTTCTTTCCAAGGGCACCATGTACACCCAGGACTTCAGGTCTTGTGTAGGACCAACAATGAACTTTCTTTTCTCCTGAAAATAGGTCATTTATACCTTCACCATGGTCTTGAAAGATCTTCAGATGTTTAAATACCATTAGTAAGCCATGTAGCCTTCAGATAACTGGAAGGGGTTTCCAAAATGAGGCAGTTTTCTTGGTTAGTCGGGGGAGTTTTCTGGAGGGATAAACTGATTTGTTATTTATGTGCACTCTGTGGGCATTTATTCCTCCGATGCGAGTCACCTAATTAAAAAGGGTGATGCTAGTTCAGGAGGTTAGCTAAAATAATCAATGACTTCCTAGGCTCTGGAAGGCATTCAGCCTGACCTCAAATCATTGGCTGGACTTATTCTAGAATTAATACTGGGATAGACTTGACCTTGGCTTTCTTTTTTGGTGGGTAAAAGTAAAAGTTATGCATGCAAAAGATGAATGCCTCAGGACAAGATTAATGGTCAGGGCACAGATTAAAATAAAAAGACATCTGCCTTTCTAAAGAATACTCACCTGTTTGTGGTGGTAAAGGATTTAGATTTGTTCAGCTGGCCAAGTGCAGCAGTGGGTGTGGAGGACAGGAAGAGGGAGGGTTGAGGTCATTACTACATGCTAGCCTCATTCTGCTATTTGGATTTCTGTTGGTAGTGGTTTTAATTAAGTGCTGTCTAAGACAAGGTGAGTGGACTTTATCTCAGCCTTTATCAGTCAGTTTAATTAAAGTGGCTGAAGTGGTGTACTGATGGGAAAATTCACCTGAAGCGAAGATGATGACAAAATGGGTGGATATTACTGTGAAACAGTTCTCCATGCAGATCTCTTAATGTCCACAGGTGTATCTTGCAAGCTGAGGCACTGACCGCCTTTTGTTCCAGACTGTCTTTTCAAGGCTATTTGTACAGCAGAGAGCCAGAGATAGTGTCTTCTACTGGAACAAAGGCTAGGGACTTTTCCTGTCAGTATTATTGTACAAGGATAACATTCTTTCTGGAGCAAGGGCAAGAATGCTCATGCCCCATTATAAAAGGTTTATGTTTCCCAAGCTCAGGAAGTTTCTTCTGTTGTGCATCCCACTGAATGCATTTCCATCATTTGGCTTTTGTCTCATCACCCTGTAGGAATAGGGGCTTGAGGAACTGGGTATCACTCATGCTGTGAATAATAAACTGTCCTTTCTCTCTGACTAAGAAATCCCATGCCTTCCATCTATATCATTAAAACAGTAACATGCTAATTTATCAATTTGCAAGGAGTGTAAAATCACACACCCTTCATAGCTTTTGATAAGCATGATGAAAATAATGAAAAAAATTAGCTAGAATAACTAAGACGAGAGAAAATATTCAAATAAATAAAGTCATAAATGAAAGTGGAGACATTACAGCTGATTTCACAGAAATGAAAAGGATGATAAACTACTATAAAAATTATATGCTGAAAATTATATAAACTATAAGAAATGGATGTATTCATAGAAATATGCAATCTACTAGGACTGACTCCAAATAAATAGAAGTCTGAAAATTGAAATAAGCCAGTCACAGAGAACAAAGACTGCATGATTCCACTTATATGATGTATCTAGAATAGTCAAAGTCAAACAGAAATACAATAGAGACTGCTAGTGGGCTGGGAGGAGAAGGGCAAGTTGCTGTTTAACATGTATGAAGTTTGAGTTCTACAGGATGAATGCAGCAGAGTGATCTGATGTACAAAATTTTACCTCTGGTTAACAGTACTTTGTTGTGCACTTAAAAAGTTAAGAAGAGGGTAAATTTCATTTTAAGTGTTCTTACCACAATAATTTTTTAAGTACTATAGTGTAACAATGATTATCTGTAAGGTGGTCACCATAGTGTTTTAAATAATCCTTTGTTACTTTTGCATATTACAAGAGAACAACTGGTGAAGTAATGATAATCAAACACTGAAGATTGCATTGAATCCAGTTTAATCCCTCATATTGTTTCCAAGTTCTTCTTTTATTCACAGTTGTCTTTGAGTTTGAAGGTACTATAGAACAGTTAAAAGATGTGATACCTCATCTCTACTTCATACCCAGACAGCCTTACTTTGATCTCTTTTATATATTGTGATAGAACATGGTAATTCTTTTGAAAACCTTAACACTACTTAATTGTGAATAAGTATGATTTTTCTGGGCAGAATATCAGGGATATGAAAAAGAAAGGACTGAAAAAAAGGGAAGTATACTAGTTGAGAACAGAAAGTGTTACTGAAAATCCTTCCTTCCTTCCTTCCTTCCTTCCTTCCTTCCTTCCTTCCTTCCTACCTTCCTTCCTTCCTTCTTTCCTTCCTTCTATAAATGTTAGTTGAGCACTGTTATTTGACCAATATTATTCTAACTGATGATAAAAACCAGTTTGCTAAATAGACAAAGTCTGTGCCTTTCTAGAATGTATATCTTATGTGGAGAGAGAAAGAGAGAACAAATAAAGTCATGACGACAAATAAAACCAGATTTTAGGATAAAGAATCTTGATTGTCAATGATAGGGTCACTATTTTATATATAGTACACAGGGACAACCTCAGTGATAAGATGACATTTGAGCAGAGAACTGAATAAAATGAGGGAATTAGCTATATGGATATCAGAAGAATGAATACTTGCAGCTTTATGACTTTCTGAAATTGTTTCAACCACTATTTTTATTCTGTGTAATACTTTATATTAAAGTTAAATGATTATATGAGAACAATCACTGGTTTAGTCAATATTTAAATTCTCACTTAATTAAATCTATGTTGGCTAATATTCTTTCTCTGAGAATTACAATCATCTACAGAACTCAGTCCCAACATGGAAGTGAATAGCTCAAATTCTGAGTTTGGTTTTATATTCTAGCTTCAAGCAATTTAGTGAATTGGAGCATTTGTGAGTTAGTAACCTCATACGAATAATAATATGGTAGAGAAAAAATTCAAAAGATTTCTAAAATATAACTTTTCTTCAGAAGAATCAATCTCATACAATTTATAGCACTTAAATGTATCTCAGGTATTTCACAAGGGAATTTTAAAAATTCTACCTATCCCCTTAAAGAAAATTCATTTCCAGTATTTCTTAGTATGATCAATAATGAAAATATATAACAATAATTTGTTTTTAGTAGTTGAATATAATATTTCTTGGGGGAATGATATGCTCAAGAAAAGATTGTAACCACATGCAAAATTCCACTTTAACCTGTTTAATCAGTTAAAAACAGATGTTTCCATAGATAGCACTTAACAAATTATAAAAAGATTTCTAACTAGTTATCTATTGAATTTTGTAAAATCTAACTAATATATATCACAATTATAATTGATAACATTTTTGTTTTTCCATTTTACATATGAAGAAATTGAGACTGACATCATCCAAATGACATTTGTGATCCCATTAATTACAAATGGTCTCTTGTTCTTTTCCCTCCTTCTTCTACTTTTCCTTCTCATCTCTCCCTCTCAGTATAGACTAACAAAAAGAGATGGGAGGGGGAGAGAAAGGCAACTCTGTTATAAATACAGGAAAAGTGTAAGGTTGGTAAAATCAAGTCACTAAAATAACTGCAACCTTTACCTCCTAATCACCTCTTTTCCCTTCCAATCTGCTCCCCTCCCACCTCTGCACAAACCAGTCAACAATTGTACTCCCATTGTACTCAAGAAAAGAGATGACGTGTTTACATCCTCAGTGTTTTCATAGGAAAACTAATAGGATTCTTCTCCAGCATAGACCCAGCTAACTTGCCACGTGGTCATCTAGTGTATATTCATGGTGTTTGTGTCACTTCTCTGATCTTGAGGTTTAGCCATTTTACTTTTGTTAGTATGACTGTGGTATATTTCAATTTATAGTATTTTTCTCTGAAAATTTTCAATAAAACTGTACCTAACTTGGTATCTCCAGGCCTAATTTTAAGAATAAAAGGCTTTAGAAAGCTCAAACATTTGGAAACATATTCCTCACCTTATACGGCTAATAATGTGATAATCTAATCTGGTCCTCAAATTGTCCTATTATGAGGTCAGGCTGATGATTTCACTTCATCTGGATTTTTTAAGGTGCTTTGATATGTTTCTGGCAGTCAGTGGATCTATCATCATGTGTGTAACTGTAATGTCATTCCCATTCTGTCCTGTCCTTATTTCTGCCTTGTAACTTATGATAGAAAGGCCAAGGTTTAAGGGCAGCAATTCATTGTCTCAATGTAAATTTAATCAAGCACATTGATATTGCTGACAGATGGCAGGTAATCAATAAAAATAACTGCTTCTGACAATACCAAGCATCTCTTTTACGGCATTTTTTTTCCTGTCCAATTTTAACTTACCATTCTGTCATTATAGAATAGTTTCTCCTAGGAGTAATGAATATGGATGCACCCTTTCCAATGCCGTTCTATTTATCAGAATTCCCCTCCTTCATTCCTTTTCAATCTGATTTGTGGGCTCTTTGCTTTTATTATAAAATTCCATTTGAGTCAGCATACAAATATGTATAAACTAAGTAATTCTATTGACCAACAAAAACAACATTTGAGGAAAGAGCAATATCAAACATATAAAATACTTGTCAACTTACCTAAACTACTTGTGTTTTCAAAATGGAAAGCAAAGCTATTGATTAAAGTGACAGGAAATTTGACACTAATACACATACAATATGATGTGAATAAATCAGCAATGTCCCTATTTTCCCATTTATGAAGTATTTCCAGTCCTATAAGCCTAAATGATCTCCACATAGAAAATAAGGAAGTGAAATCTTCATCTCTCTTTTTTTGGTGCAGGCAAAGGAACAGTAACTCTATCTTGTCTACCCATAATTGGGGTTATAAACTTATATTCATTAATTAGTGTTTAGTAGAAGACTATAATGTAATTGTCAAGTAAATAAGTCCATTGCCCTAAAATATCTTTGGGATCACCCTCCTAATCTTTGCTTAGTTTCCTTAACCCCAGAATATTCTCACCATCCCATATGTCTGTGAGTGTTAATATTCACAGACTGTGAAAACAGTATATGTGGTTGGCTCAGTTCCAATTCATTACTACTGTTGAGAAAACAATTGAAATAATAAGCACTACTAAGATTATGTTGGTAACGCCAGCTTTGTAGAGGACAGTATCTGTGTAATTTCCCCGCCCAATCATACATGCTTATGTCACCTATTGGTACTCTCCCCATCTTGCATGATTTAAGTCAGATGCACACAGTTGTCAGTCAAGGAGACATGTGAGGTGCATTCTGAACTGAGACAAGCCCTGAAATGGAAACTGCTAAAATCCAGATACCAAAAACTTGTCTGTAGCTAACTAACTAACTACATAAGTAAATAAAAGCTCAAGCTGTGAAATTTCAAGGAAGTTGAGAGGACATTAGATGAAAATTATGGGTTTCTTAGGTATGTGACCTTTAGCGCGTCATATAAATTTTTTGGTTTCAGTTTCCTCAACTACAAACTATGAATAATTTTTCTACTGTGCACATAGTACCTCAAAGAATGATACAATGTTTTAATTGCCTATCACAAAGCTTGTAATATAATAGCTATCAAGTATCATGTACCTACAAATGTTATTTTTGTTATCATTCTTTTTATTCATAATAGCTTTGATAGAATTTACTATCAGGACATACTATATTATATTGTAGGCCCCCATCAAAAGAGATTGCATTCTCCCATGCAGTGGAATGTGTGCTGTATTTTCCAAGAAAGAAAGGGTTAGCCACAGTATTGAATTCTCATTCAAAGCCTTACTCTTCAGATACATTATACTTGAAATCAGAGAGTTCCATATTCTCTGACTTGCTAGACATCTGTTATAATTATAGAAAAACCTAGGTTTTTCTCTTCATCTCTCCTCTCTTGGTTTTATGTCCTATTACTATTTATTCTCCTCTTAGAAAAAGAGATTTGCCATCTCTTTATAAACAATTATGTTGATCCTTCTAGAACTACTACATTTTCAATACTTCCACAGAACACCACTCATTGTTACCCAGTTGAATCCTGGCTCTCCCTAGTTAGACCACTGTTTCCTTGTAGGTCAGTTCCAATACGAGAGAATATCTGATCTCCTACATGTGTAGGAAGGGGCTTTAGGATTCTCAGCGTTTTCCAATTTCCCTCCAAATCAGTACTATCATAACTAACATTTCCCCTTTTACATCAATGTCAGTAAGATATACAACAGTGTATCTGCTTCATCTCAGTTCTGCTGAACTCCTGGTCACTCTTCCCACCCCTGTTCCACACTTACTAATGACTGCACCTTTTTTTTATGTCTCTCTCAAAATCTTACCATGTTTCTGAGTGATTTCTAGAAACATGTACACGGCCTATCAGTACTCAAGTAGACTCAAGGTCTATAGCCTTCAAAGAACGAACGTTTTTGTTCCATCTCATGGCCCAATCAACCAGGACACTTTGTTTTCCAAAACCATTCCATTTTTTTAAAATTATAATTAAAAATATTCTCATGCTCTTTCTTCCACTTTCAATCCTTCCATCTTTCTCCCTCATTCAAAAAAAAAAAAAGCTATAATCCAGCTTCATTAATCTTCCTCCAAACCTTTTATCCTTCAGTTTTCTCCCAAACTTTCAGCCACCTACTGTCTTCAATTCCTTCTGTATGTATTCAAGATCACATAATTCCTGGTCTACCCTATTATTGAAGCATTATTCTCAATAATCTTGCTCCATGGCTTTTCTGTTTCACAAAAATCACAATACACAATTCCTGATTCAATCCACCTATCATGGACTGAGTGCTGTACCCTCCCCAAATTCTTATGTTTAAATCCTAACCTCAATTGTAATTAGGAGATGGGGCTTTTCTGAGGTGATTACATTATTAGGGTGGAGCTTTCATGAATGGGATCGGTGCCTTTGTAAAAGAAAAGAGACCTCAGAGTGCTTCCCTGCCCCCTTCCACCATGTGAACACACAGAAAAATGACAGCCATGAATGAACCTGGAAGCAGGCCCTCACCAGACACTAAATCTGCTACTGCCTTGATCTAGGACTTCCCAGCCTGCAGAACTGTGAGAAGCAAATTTTTATCATTGGTAAGCCACCCAGTCCATGGTATTCTGTTACGGCAGCCCAAATGGCCAAAGACACCAACCATTCTGATAAATGGAGAACAAGAGACAGATTGAGAGGATCCAGAGCAGGATATAAACCATAATAGTCACTTAGGACTTTTACCTAAATCTAAATGGGAAGGATTTTTATCTCATATAATAATACTTAGCAGGTAGAAATAGGAAAGGAGCAGAAAAAGAGGGGCAAAACTTCTGTTTCTAAACACAGAGAACACATCTAACATGCTGTTCACCTCAAAACTGCTAGGTTCGATACAGTGTGACAGGAATAATAGCAGCTTTACAAAATAAATACTAGTTAATACTAGACACATAAAAACATAATTCCCGTCAGAAATTATAAGAATTGCTTTTAGAAATCACATTATATTACTTTGAAATAAATTTTTCAAATCACTGCTTTAGATGAAATGTTAGTCATATGTTTGTAAATAAACTATTTCTAACACTGTAAACACCATCTATAAGACATGTAATATTCAGTGTTTCTAGATACTAACCAAAAGAATAATTAGTTTAAATATAGGTATATCAGCTCTTAGATAATTGTGATAGTTGTACATGGTTAGCTATACTCTGTTTTTAAACAATTCATGTGTAGCAGGGCATATGTATGCTTTATCTAGCCTTTTATTTTTTTGCTTTATCTAATTTTAAATTGTTGAAATTATGAGATCCTAAAAATTAAACCATGTTCAAAAATGGATTGATGCTTCAAGATTATGAGCTTTTTAAAGCAATGTGCATGCATTTCAAATGTAGGTAATACTATGTTCTAATATAAAGACAATACTTCTATAAGTTTTAAAGATGGTAAAGAAACAAAACAAAATATAAAACATATGTTCTCATATTATGTACTGTTTAGGATAGACACAATGAGCAGTGTGACTATGTGGATATGTTTGCTATACCTATTAACAGAGAGGGAGATAATCTCACAGAAAAATCTCTAAAAAGAAGGAAAGAAAGACCTTCATATCCCAATAAGGATTGCTTTTCCCACAATATTTGAAAATATTACTCTTTAAGAATGATAGAAGTAAATGCAATTTTATAACTGGTGAAGAAGATTGAAGAGAATCTTTTTTGATGAAAGTCTCAAAATACGGTCCATTTTTACCCAGATCAAAAAGGAAAGGGAACAAAGAAAAGCAAAATCAACCTTAAAGTAGGTTATAAAAGGAGTAAAGGAATCTTTTTCCATTCCTCACTTTTAAAAGTGATGTGATGTTCTGAAGAGTAATTACCCAAATCTTTGTGAAATATGGCATTATCTTTATAAAATATTTAATTTCCCAAAAAGACTTTATAAAATTTAACTTTGTATAAACATAAGTTAGAGTTAACTAAAATGTGTTCTTAGGAGGCAGCATCATGTAACAGAAAGAGCACTGTATTTGAAGATAAAAAATGTGAATTTGAGTTACAAATGTTCACTCATTAGCTACAAACTGTCTTCATTTATAAAATATGATATCTTTTCTGTAAACATCACAGGGTTATTATGGTTATTAAGTGGAATGATATTTACATTTTAGTAACCTAGAAAGCACTATAGGAATACAACATATGATTATTATTAGCTGCTAAATTAATAGAGGTAGAGTGAAAAAAATTAACATTTGTTGATTACCCAATGTGGTGTTTAGCAGTGAGCATCTATTACTTCACAAACTGCTGCTAATCTGTATTTTAGAGATGAAAAGGATAATGGTACAAGAGGTCACATAACTCACTCACCACAATATATCTTGTACCTGGAAGAATCATGTCTTCTCACTCAGAAAGTCTCTATATCATAAGAGACTGGACTTGTTAGAACAGCATGGAGCATGCTCTCTATTTAACCCATTAATTAATGTCTTTAAGTGTAATCAGTTTTATAATATGATGTATTAGACATCTTTTCTTATACCACTTTAGATTCTCTTTACTCCACCTCTTACTCAAGTGCATACATGTGAATGAGTTCAGTGCAGCCCTCAAACATCATCACGACACCAAGTGCCTTGCTCTGTGCACCTACTTGGAATCTGTGCCTGTGAAGCCTAGAGATAAGGGAAGCTGATACCCTGAGGGTTGCCCATGACTAATGGGACAAAAATTAATTGGATAAATATTTTTCCTTTTTAACTACTGTAGAAACAGTTCTGAGATGCTTTTTCTTTTATTTAAATTTATTGGAGTGACATTGGTTAAAAAAATTATGTAGATGTCTGGTATACAGTTCTATAATACATCATCTGTATATTGTATTGTGCATTTACCACCCAAGTCAAGTCTTCTTCCATCACCATTATACCTCCCCGTACCCACTTTCCCTCTAGTAGTCACCACACTGTTGTCTGTGTCTAGGACATTTGCTTCTTTGCTCAATCCCTTCACTTCTTACACTCAGTCTCGAACCCCCGCCCCTCTCACAGCTGTCAGTCTGTTCTCTGTATCTGAGTCTGTTTCTATTTGTTAATTTTGTTCATTAGATTCTACATATGAGTGAAATCATATGGAACTTGTCTTTCTCTGACTGGCTTATTTCACTTAGCACAGCTCTCAAAGGAGGCTTCTCTGAAACTGCCCAGAAAGGTAATTGGGGCACCTAGTTACAACCTGTTGAGGGAGTAATCCTTGATTCCCATTTGGCCTTTGCTGGCAGAGGCAGGGGTGGAGCTAGGTTTTCTGTGGCTTTTGGCTGGAGTAGACCAGTTATTGCCTGTAAGATCTGTCTTGCTACACTGCTCTTGTCCTAGTCCTATGGCTAAAGAGCATGTTTGTTTGTTTGTTTGTTTTAACTCTTGGGCACCCATTTGTGTGTCTGGGTTTCCAGTTTCTCCAGTACTAAATCTAGGATTTATGAGTCCAAAGTGGGAACTCACCATGTGTAGTTCCTCAGGTCTGTCTTCTCTCTATGTATCAGAGTCTTATGTATACTTTATATAAAATGTTCAAGGTTTTTAGGTTTAATTTAGAGAAGAAATAGGGGAAAGTATTTCAACTATCTTTCTAGAAGCAGAAGTCCCTGGGGAGCTTTAAATAGTATGCATGCTTATGGCCTACTCTAGATGTTTAATCAGACTCTTTGGAGATGATTATTTATATTTTTAAGAAAGCCCATGTATATACTCGATTAATTAAGGGATTATTTTGCAGCCTTCATTACTTCCAAACTCAAAGCCCATTCTGAAGGTACAATTTACAGCTTGCAAATTCCTGAATTTAATATATTCTTTGGGCTGAGAATCTCTATACACAACCACTCTATTCTAAAGCCTCCATGGGATCAAAGATCATTATTTATGGAAGGCTTAGGGTATGAGTCCCTACTTGGTACCTATTATCATGAAGTACATAATATCCTATATTTTCAATATCCCTATTTTTATCTTGTAAAAGGGTCTCTTTGTAATTTTGCTGCACATGAACTATTTAAAATTGTGTTTGTATAAAATAGAGAGAGTTCATTTTATATAATATCAGGGAAACCTACCTGATACTAGAAAAAAATTTGACTTGTTCATTTAAAAGAAATACCACTACTGATATTATGTGATTCACCTTCCATTTATAAGACATTATATGCACATTGCTATTATCTGTATCATTAATATATCCTAGATTAATTTTTATTAAATTCTACTTAATTGCAACAATACATTTAATTTACATATTCCCTGTTACTCATGTACTGTGATCATCTGCTTTCTGTTTTTAAAAAATCAGGAGGAATTTTTTGCGCTATTGTATCAGTATGGTAATATTTTATCTTGCCTTTATTTTTTAACATACTGTTTTAGGATGAGAAAGGCATACATGTATTTCTTAAATGCCTATAACTGAATCAACCTTAGTAATTGCTAATTGGGAGATATTTGTTCATTGCTACAATGGAAAAAAATTTGAAAGAAAGACAACTATTTCTCTTTCATTAAAATAAAATGGTAATAAAATCATAAAAATAAAAACTTACTCATCAGGTTGAGAAAAGATAAGGATGTCTCAAGATTTGCTATACAAATGATACCAAAAAACCAAAATGCCCAAATTAATCTGCTAAAGGAAATATACGATATTTTGCTATGCATAATGCACACCCACATTTTTGGCCCAAACTTTGAGGAAAAAAATCTTTAATTTTAGTTTTTTAATTCAATTATTTATTCATTTATATTTAGATACCTGTTTGTTGTATTAAAATTAATTTTAGCATTTATTTTTTAACATACTATGGTACAAAAATTTTATGTATGAACTAATTACAAAATCTAGAATAGATACAAAGTACAAGAAATTTTATGTACTGTAAATTTTATAAATATTATATAATAAATATAAATTTATAAATATTATATAATAAATTTATAATATTTATGCATCATAGAAGGCCAAGAGCTCTTTGTCACTGTATTATCTTCTTCAATTTCTGCATTATTGGTGACTTCTGAAGAGTCACTTTCCTCATCTCAGTAAATTTCATCATCAGTTCCATCCATAGCATTGCAAATGCTACATTTCTTAAATGATATCACAACCACTTCCTTCTTGACAATGTTCTTTGACCTTAGGATTCAATCACAAATCTTGATGATGGATGCTTTCTTGAGTTTGCCTGTAGGTGTTAAATCATTACCAACAGACTGTAACCACAATGTCCACTCTTTCTTCATTAGGGACTTAAAGGACTTGTTTATTGACACATCAAGAGGTTGCAGTTGGCTGGTTAGCCCACAAGGTATCACAGCAAGTTGGGTTTTCAAGTCCACCGTGATTGCTTTTGCACTTTGTGTTAAGTAACATGGGCTTTGAAGTGATCAAAAACAAGCGAAGTTGGTTTTTTAAATAATCCTCCAGGCCTTCATGATTAAACTTTATTAAACCAGATTTTCATGCCTTCTTCATTCACCAATCCTTTTTCATGCACATGGACAATAACTCCACTTAGAATCTTTTCTTTCGGAAATGTTTTTCTTTTAAAGATGATCAAAGGTGGTAGCTTTGTCCCATCTGCACAACAGGCTAGAACAACAGTGAAATGTGTTTTCTCACGACCACTAGTTTTAACAGCCATGGTCTTTGCTCCTTTGATGCCCACAGTTCTGCTGGATGGCACATCAAATGTGAATTGGACCTCATCCATATTGGCGATTTGAGAGAGCTCAAAGTTGTAACCCATACTGGCGAAATGAGGCAGCTCAAAGTTGTAAGTCTCTCAAAGATTGATAACATAAGAATGGAGTTGCAAAACTTGATTCTCATAGGCTACTAGAAGTTTTGGGGCAAGTTTTGTTCATGTCTTCATGTTCAAACCTTTTCTGTTCATAAAATTAAAGGACCGCATAGGTATCCCTGAGAAATCATCAATGTTTTTGTCTCCTGAAATCCTTTTACCTTCTTCTTGTATCATCTTGTTTGAAACGGAGATCCCAGTTTGACACTGCTCCAGAATCCAGTTCTTCACCTCCTGCTCCACTTCCAGCCACTTTGGAGGTTTCCCTCACATTGCCTTCTTCTGTCTTGGCATCTGAAGAAACTGTTCCTGCTGCCTCAGCAACCTGCTGACACTCTCTGTGGGAGGAGGTCCAAAGTGTTCTCGGTAGCTCTGTTGCCATGCTTTTTAGCATATTTAATAACTTTTAGCTTAAAGTTTGCAGTGTATGAAAAACATTTCAGCATTCTCCAAAGGGCTTTTCAATAATTTCTCCTGACTAAAGTGTACGAAGAGAAACGTCACACTGTTCACCCTACGGTAATAAAGTCGAATTCACCTGTCTTATCAAGTGGATAACAATCAGCACGATCTGTCTTACTCTGTGGATAACAATATGTTGCTCTTCATTTCATCTCATTGAATTGTTGGCTGAAACTGCTTTTGTTTCAAGTTCATCATAAATTCAACAAAACAGATTATCATATTCCAGGGTATTATTTTGCATATGGATATTGTTATTGCTTTCTAGAGTTACACTTTTAACACATAGGCATAAATAAAAGAATTAAAACATTTATATAGATATGGAACTAGTATTATCCATGTATAATGCAAATCCTTATTTTTCCCTCAAAAATTAGGGCCAAAAAGTACATCTTATACACAGCAAAATACAGTATTAAAGTAGATAAAATATATTTGAAAATAAATAATAATGAAAAAAATTCAATTATATTGTGTGATAACCTAAAAAATTCCCTGCCCACAACCCCAGATAATTTTATACAGGAAAGAAGTAGTATATTAAAACACTGAAGAGGACTTCTGGCCAACATGGAGGTATAGACATGCTGAGCCTTCTTGTACAACAACAGAAAGAATTACAACTACACCTCAGAACAAATAACACCCAAAATTGTAAGAAAATCAACCTGTATGGAAGTCTGACACCCAAAGATTTAAAGAAGCCACATTTATCCAGACATGTAGGAGGAGTGGAGACACAGAGACGGGCAGAAATGTGGAGACGTGGTGTGGCACAGAGAGGTGGCAGTGGCATGGTTGTCTTACATTCATGGGTGGTAGACAAAAATAGGGTCTACCCCATTTTTAGGAGCAAGCAATCCCAGCCCCAGGCCAGACCACATAGCCCAGAGTTCCAGTGTTAGGAAGATAAATCCCCATAATCTCTGGCTGTAAAAATCAATGGGGGTTGGGACGGCAGAAGAAAGTGCTGGGTCTTCAGGAGACTCTGCCTAAATGGATTGCACAAACTTAGAATGTATGCAAAGCCAGCCCCTCTGGGACTGAGCACCAGGGCAACATTGGAAGGGTACCAGTTGCAAATGGGGAGTGTTTGACATTACTGCAAAAAGGGTGAGAGCCAAGCAAACCACCAAAAGCCAGTCAGTGGCATTGTCCCCTCTCTGAGCCCTACTTCACACAGAGCCACGAAGTTGTGAAGCAGGTTGCCACACCCTGACAATTAACTAAGGCTCTGCCCCACACGACTTACAAGTGTCTTTTCTATAATAGGTCACACTAGTAAGACAGGGAGTCAAAGCAACTCTATCTAGTACACAGAAACAAACACTAGAAGGCTGCCAAATTGAAAAGGAAAAGAAATATGGCCCAAATGAAAGAATACAACAAAACCCCAGAAAAAGAACTAAATGAGACAGAGATAACCAACCAATCAGATGTAGAGTTTAAAACACTGGTGATCAGGATTTTCAAAGAACTCATTGAGTACAGCAACAACATAAAAAAGACCCAGGAAGAAATGGAGGTTACACTAAGTGAAATAGAGAAATATCTACAGGGACCCAACAGTGGAAGGGGGAAGGTGGGATTCAAATCAATGATTTAGAACATAAAGAAGAAAAAAAAGCATTAAACCAGAAGAGCAAGAAGAAAAAAGAATTTTAAGAAATTAGGATGGTATAAGGAACCTCTGGGACATCTCTAAACATAACAACATCCAAATCATAGGTTTGCCAAATGGAGAAGAGGACGAACAAGAAATTGAAAACATATTTGAAAAAAATAATGAGAGAAAATTTCCATAATGTGGTGAAGGAAATAGACACACAAGTCCAGGAAGCACAGAGTACCAAATAAGTTGGACTCAAAGAGGATCACACCAAAATACATCATAATTAAAATAACAAAGTTTAAAGATATAAAGAGAATCTTAAAAGCAGCAAAAGAAAAGCAGAGTTACCTACAAAGGAGTTCCCATAAGACTATCAGTTGATTTCTCAAAAGAAACTTTACAGGCAAGAAGGGACTGGCAAGAAGTATTCAAAGTGATGGAAAGCAAGGACATATGATGTAGATTACTCTATCCAGGAAAGCTATCATTTAGAATGGAAGGACAGATAAAATGCTTCCCAGATAAGGTGAAGCTCAAGTTCATTATCATCAAGCTATTACTACCTGAAATGTTAAAAGGACTTATTTAAGAAAAAGAAGATCAAAACTATGAACTTTAAAATAGCAACAAATGTACAACTATGAACAACTGAATCTAAAAAAAAAGAAAAAACTAAACAAACAACCAGAACAGGTACAGAACCATAGATATGGAGGTCATTCGGGGGGTTATCAGCAGGGAGGGGGAAGGGAGAGAATGGGGGAAAATGTACAAGGATTAAGAAGCATAAATGGTAGGTACAAAATAGACAGGGCAGTGTTAACAATAGTATAGGAAATGGAGAAACTGAAGAACTTATATGCACGACCCATGGACATGAACTAAGGAACAGGGAATGCTGGTGGGAGGCAGGTACCAGGCAGAGGGGGATGAAGGGGGAACAACTGTAATAGCATAATAAAAAATATATATTTTTTTAAAATAAAGAAAACACTGAAGAAAAAAAACCTGAGGTCTTATTCAAGCTATTATGTAGGGATAACTGGTAAAAATTTTGAAGAAGAAAGTATCATCTAACTTGCATAAAACATAAAATAATCTCCCCAAAAACAAGAGATTAAAATAAAAATAAAGTCATAAAAGCTCTAAAATTAAATATAAGCAAAAATATGTACAGTCCTAGAAAACCTTTTTAAATATTGAATTGAGCCCTGCCTGGTATGACTCAGTAGTTTGCAACTTCATTCCATAACCAGAGGGTTGTGGGTCTGGTTCTTAGTCAGGGAATATATCTGGGTTCCAGTTTGGTCCCCATTGGGGCACATATGGGAAGCAACCAATTGATGCTTCTCTCTTGTATCTATGTTTTTCTCTCCCTGTGCCTCTCTCTCTTAAAAATAAACAATAAAAAAATGTTCTCAGATGAGGATTAGATAGATAGGTCAATAAGTAAAAATAATATATTGAACATAGAATTGCTAGGTCTTTGTGTGAAAAAAATCTGAAGTAGTATATATATTTGACTCAGCTTAGCCTCCAAAGGTACATTTATATCTTGGCTTCCAAAAGAGAAAGGAGAGCAATTATAAAAACTGAAAAATGCATGAATCAAGACTCTATATGCAACTTCTGGCCAACAGACATTATTACTGGAAGGAAGAAAAGATAATATGGCAAATTTTAAGGTGGCAACAATTCTGAAACACAATTGTATGTCTTAATTTCTCGTCCTTTTTGTTTCTATGGATAACAATTTGCTATGGTTACAGTTGTTTATTACAGGATCTATGCTATGCTGTGTTGAACATCAAGATAATCCAAAATCTAAAATGCATTAGCTACTCACTTGTAGTACATTAATATGAATTTATTTTGTCACACCAAAGCATCCCTATATTTTGCAAAAGAAGTTGACCTTGGATTTTTAACTTGTAAAATTATATTTTAGGTTTGTCTTCAACTAATTGATGACTTTGAAAATTTTATTAATTTTCCCAATAGGTTGTGAGAGAAAAAATACAGTCTAGCAGTAGTCCCACAGAATTTCAAGCTTTGGAATGGCCCCTGGAAGTCCAACTTGCACCAGACATCACTCTTACAATGTAATTATATTAGACAATCATTTGTCTAATATCATGATTAGACAAATAATTACTGCAAATGTTAAATACTACATTCAAGCCACAAGTTCTAAGTTTTAACTGTATTTTATGGTTGAACTATTCTTTCATATTTGATGCACCGAAGTTATAGACAACATACATGTGTGTTTAAAATATCACATAACTTTCTTAATTCAGTTTATTATTCTCATTATTTCTTCAGTTTTATGGCCATAGGAGTCTAGCTATGGTTAGTTGGTTGATGTAAAATGTTCATGCAATATACAGCACAATACTGACATCAAGCATCAAACAATAGAAATTTTACTTGCTCTATAAATTTAACCTCCTCAGAATTCTCTTTCTTTTATCCTTTCCCTCATTATTTCCCTTCCAAAAATCTTTCTACTGCTCCCTTCTAAATGAAGGAAGTTTTCATGAGATGTCATTTGTTTTTTTTATTGTATTTTACTTATTAGCCATTACAATTATCCTGATTTTCCCCTTTTGTCCCCCTCCACCCAGCACCCACACTCACTCAGGCAGTCCCCACACCATTGTTCATGTTCATGAGTCATGAGTATAAGTTCTTTGGCTATTCCATTTTCTATATTGTACTTTCATCCCCATGGCTGTTCTGTAACTACCAATTTGTATATTTTAACCTCCTTACCTCTTCACCCATTCTACCCCTCTACGCACACGCTCTTCTCTTGCTGTTTCTCTTCTCCTGTCATCACTATGATGTGAATGTTGGACCTCTTGAAACTGTCTTAGACGCTGATTAAACTATTCTCATTTTTTGGATTTCTTTTCTCCTTCTTGCTCTGATTTGCTTTTTATTCCTTATGTCCCAAGACATTGATTTCATTCTTGCCTTCATCCACTTTACTGTTGTTTTCCTATAAATTATTCTGTATTAAATTAGTGTATCCTTCATTTCTGACTGGATCTTTTTAAAGCTGCTGAGGTCCTCACTTAGTTCCTTGAGCATCCTTATAAACAGTGTTTTTAACTCTGCATCTGATAGATTGCTTATCTCCATTTCATTTAGCTCTTTTTCTGAGTTTTTGTCCTGTTCTTTCATTTGGGCCATGTTTCTTTGTCTCCTCAATTTGGCAGCCTCCCTGTGTTTGTTACTATGTATTAGCTAGAGCTGCTTTGACTCTTTGTCTTGGTAGCATGACCTAATGCAGTAGGTGTCCTATAGGGTCCAATGGCACAGCCTCACCTATCACCCAAGCTGGATGCTCAATGTGTACCCTTCCTGTGGGTTGAGTACACCCTCCTCTTGTAGTGAGCCTTGATTGCCGTTGGCAGATCAATGGGAGGGATTTACCCATGCCAGTCAGCTGTAAAGACTGGCTGTGACCACTTACCACCAGCCTCCACCCTCTGTGGAGGATCAGTTGTGCAGGGGCAGGGTGGTGGTGCTCTGATGTGGTCTGTAGCTGTCCACTGGGTGCACTGGTCTTGGGGTTTCCTGGGTGTTGTAGGCCAACATAAGCCCCAACCTGTGTTTTTCATGGGGCCACCCTGCCTAAGATATAAAGTAATCTGAGATGGCTGCTACTTTTGCTGGTCTTTTAGATTCCCAAATGAAGCCAAGCTATGAATCTAGGCTGGCGGTTGCTAATGTTGGATCTGGGGCTCACTGAGGCTACTCTTTGTTCATTTGAAAGGATTTAGGAAGCTGTGTAGCATGAGCCAAAACCACACATTTGTTTGGAAAAGCAACTTCAGTGGGCCTATAGGTTGGGTGGGGAAGAGTCTTTTAGGATCTCCAAGGCAGGTCAAACAGTGTTAGCCAGGTTGATGGAGTCTCAGATATGACACCAGCTTGCTGTCTCTGGGGCTCTGTCAGGGGAGGGTTTAGAAAAGGGACAATGGCCTCTGCTTGCCCCAATGCAAGACACTTCAGTTCCTTCCTGTGTGCCACTGGTGTCCTTCAAGCTGCCATCCCAATGCTGGAGCTCAGAGGGAGTGAATTTGAGTAGGTGAGGCCATGTGTGGGTTCTTTAAGAGGAACTGCTTGGGACTCTGGATGTTTCTTCCACCAACTCAATCCTTGTTGGTTTTTGTAGCCAGAAGTTTTGGGTACTTATATTCTTGGCACTGGAACCCTGGGCTAGGGGGACTCATGTGGGGCTGAGATTCCTAATTCCCAAGATAACCCTCCCAAATTTTTATCCACCACACATGGGTGTGGGACCAGTCCATTTTTCATCTGTGCCCCTCCTCCTAGTCTGGATATGGTTTCTTTAAATCCATAGTTGTCAGACTTCCATTCAACTCAATATCTGATGGTTCTAAGTTATGGTTGTTCTACATTTTAGTTGCAATTTTGATGTGCTTGTGTGAAGAGGTGAGCCATATCTGCCTATGCCACCATCTTGACTGGCTCATTAGATGTCATTTGTGATAAGAGCTATTGCATAGTGTTCAGAAATCTTTATACCTTAGAATTGCAATTTAACTAAATAACTCAAAGTACTTTAGAGATTATTTCACCCTAGTTTTTAATGCCTCCCATTCAGACAATTCATGTAATATTTTGAGTTTTTTCTAAATTTTTCTATCAATACCTTGATTTTAAGTATGATAAAATGATAATGTTGGCAAAACTTATATTTCTTGTGTTGTAAATAACCCATTAGAAATGAGAGATTAAGGTAAAGATAGAGAGAGGCAGAACAAGAGGCAGAGAGACTGAGGACATGAAATGTTTCTGGCTTGAAGAAAAAGCTTACAGGTGAAAATTTTAAAGAGAAACTAATGATAATTTTTTAAACTTACAGCTGCTGGCCAAATATCAGGCTGAAAATTGGCGGTAGAATTTATTGAGTTATTGCCTATAATGTAAGCACTGACCAGCCCTGGCTCAGCCATCAGGCAGGCTGGGCTTGAATCTGAACTTTTCCATTTCCTTGAGTGAGTTGTTTAACTCCCTTTGGCTGCATGTGTACAGTGGAAAAAGTTATAATCACTACTGTCAGGAAATAGAAGGGAACCCTAGTGCTCTGTTGGTGGAAATACAGATTGGTGTGGCCGCTGCGGAAAACATTTTGGAGCTTCCTCAAAAAATTAAAAATGGAACTGCCTCATGACCCAGAGATCCCACTTCCAGGAATATATTCAAAGAAATACAAAACACTGTTTGGAAAGAATATATGCATCCATATGTTCATTTCAGCATTATTTACAATAGCCAAGGTTTGGAAGCTCCCCAAGTGCCCGTCAGTAGATGAGTGGATTAAAAAAGCTGCGGTAGATTCACACACTGGAATACTGCTTGGCAGTAAAAAGAAGGAAATTTGACCTTTTCTACAACACGGATGGGCCTGGAGAGTATTATTATACTAAGTGAAATAAGCCAGTCAGAGAAAGACGAGTACTATATGATTTCACTTATATGTGGAATCTAAAGAACAAAATAAAGAAACAAAGTAGAAACAGACTCATAGATACAGAGAACAGACTGGCAGCTGTTAAAAGTGTTCAGGGCTGGGTAAAAAAGGTGAAGGGATTAAGAAAAAGTACTCATAAAACATACAGCAGTATGTTGATTACCAGAGGGTCAGGGTGCTAGAAGGAGGCAGAAGAGGGTAAAGGGGGGTAAATGGTGATGGAAAAAGATGACTTGGGGTGATGAAAACACAACAAAATATATAGATGTTATATTACAGAATTGTACACTTGAAACCTATACAATTTTATTAACCAGTGTCACTACAATAAATTCAATTTTTTAAAAGTGTAGCAGATTTTAATGTGAACATTTTTCCACAAATTCTCAGGGGAAAAAAATGAAAAATGTGTCATGTAACAGAGATAATAATTATACCAAGTCCAGAATTTCATTGTATTTTTAGATATTATAAATGTCAGAAAATGCTTGGTATTCACTTATGCATATTGCTAAAGTAAAAGTGTAGGAAAATATGGGCAACTATATAATTAAATGTATAGCAGTTCATAATCATTAAGAACACTGACCCAATTGTGACTTATAATTTTGTTTGGCTATTTAGCAATGGTAGAAGTGTATAATGAAGAAACAAATCAGAGAGGCATTAGAAGTTCATATGGGCATGTTGGTCTGGAAAAGTGTGTGAATAAAAGTGAGGAAATTCTGGAACGAGAGAACAAGAGGAACTGATGAGGTCTTAGGAGGTCTGCACTATATCCACAAATCACAGTGCAGTCAGATCGTGGCTATGTGTGTTCGTGTCAAACTCTTCTGCATTTAAACCAGTGGGAAGTGTTCTTTTATGTTGATAAAAGAATGATTAGTGACAAATCCAACTACCTTGTATGAGGCTTAGATCCAACTCAAAGTTATCTGATATGATTTTAAGAGGGTTTTTTGTTAATATAAATTTCAAAATAATTAGCAAAAATTCTGTTAAAATCTTTTGGTGAGAGGTTATACCAAGATGACATTACATTCAGATAGTTATTGGAAGAGAATAGGACTTCGATTCAGCTAGCCTGAGTTTCATACCTGTAGCTGCAATTTACTATATTTCTCTATATTGAACATAAATCTTCCCTTCTGAAAGACTAGTTTCTATTTGAGGCTAGTCTTCAGAGAAGGCATTCATAATGCTTTTGTATTTCCTGTGTGATGTGTTCACAAAATAAGTGGTTAATATTTTTGGATTGTGGTTTCAATAGTTTATTCTTCATTGTCAGTATCAATTCCTTAATGTTGATTGAAATAAGTACTTTTCTAAGTTCAGTGCATACTATAAGAAAGAATATTCTACCTACTTCTTTCTTTTGCAAAATGCTGGAAAATATATTTATTAGTTTGCCATTTCTACTGATCACCTTTTCCTAATGTAAGGTAGAATATAGAATGCATTGCAATTATTTATTAATTAAGTATAAGTTGCCTAAAATCTTGCCATTAAAATTAGATTGATATGCACAATGTTCACCTCAAAAATTTAATTGAGATGAATTAATAGGAGTACTGCATATTAAATATAAAGTCATTTATTATGCCAAAAATAGTTAAAATTGTACTACTAATAATGCTAATTGAGAGGTGGGGAAGGATGCAGCAGGGGGATGGTACAGGGCAAAGGAGATATCTGTACTTGAACAACAATAAAAAAAAATTTTTAAAGGATAGTATAGGAAATGGAGAAGCCAAAGAATTTATATGTACAGCCCATGGACATGAACTAAGATGGGGAATGCTGGTGGGAGTTGGGGTGCAGGGCAGAGGGGAATAAAGGGGAGATAAGAAATGGGACAACTGTAATAGCATAACCAATAAAACATACTTTAAAAAATACTAATTGTAAATTGCCTGAAATTACTTTAAATCAAAATTTTCATATTTAGTCAATGATAAAAATTTATCTTACTATTTTATACCCATTTTATGGTCATCTGAAACATTGGTGTGTTCTAATTATAACAGAGTATACAACTCCAGCTTAACTTTTATAAGGTAGTTAAGAAACACTCAGGTTTTGGTTAATAGTTATAAATCATCTTTATTTAGAGAAGTGTGATGGTCTTAAAAATAATATTGCAACATTCATGACAAAAATAGAAGAATAGCTATCACCATGTATTAAATTAAAAACTTTTACTGATACCACAAAGCACAACATAGAACTCCACCAGTGCTTAACAACTCTTTGATATTTATTGAGTTAAAGGAGAATCTGAAACAAATATAGAGTTAGGCAAAAGGAGGTTTACAGTTGTGAGTATGCAAGACAGTTTATTCTTGCATTGTGTATTAATTATCATATTATTTTCTATATGAACAATTGTAAACCTACTTTTTCCCCACCCTGCATATGAAACATTGAAACCTAAACTCATAATATGTTTCTAGTAATTTCATAATCATTTAGGGGATATTTTTGAGAGATATCACATGGAAAAAATACATCTCAGGCACTTTCTTTACTATGTTTAATAAGGAAAGAGAGTGTAGTAGAAGATGATCTATTATTCAGGAGAGAACCTGAGTTCAAATCCCAGTTACCAGTTTTACTAATTTTGAAAAGACAACTATTAGAATTATTGGAGGCTTATGTGAGATAATGAATTCAAAATTGTCCTATACCTGGAAGGTATACAAGCAATATTAGTCGAAACTTTTGTTTTGTTAGGAGAGTTTTAATTTGAGCCCAGAATTATCTTTTCTTCTGAGTATCTGTTACTTTTCCATAAGGTATAATATATACTTTAATAGATAATATACTATATAATGTGATATTTAATATAGTGTATTAATAAGTAATAAATCTAATCCCCTGGACTTGAATCCTGGCTTTCCCGCTTACAAGACATAAGAAATTAAACAAGTTATGTAATTTTTTCAGTGTTCAAATTCCTCATATGTAACATAAGGAGTAAATTTTTACCTTCCTCAGAGAAGTATGAATTGATACTTACAAAGTAAATAAAATCATGGCTGGTACATAATAAACATTCAAGAATTAGTTGTCATTACTATTTAAGGAATTGTCAGGATTTTTTTATACCTGGGTACTAGTTGCAGTTTTGTTTGTTTGTGATTTTTAAAGAATAAAGAATTTAAAGGCATAAACAGTACTTTAATTTTGCTACTGTAGAAATCCATTAAATCAATTACTCATCTAATTGTCCAGATAGCAGCTTATCCTTCAAGAATGAAATATGTAATGGACAAACACATTTTGTAAGTATCCAATAATATTAAATATATAAAGATAATTACAGACTAATTAAGAGTGAGTTCCAGCTATAAGAATAATAAATAAAAGTTAAATAATTTATTAGTATATTATCTGAAAAAACATTTCCTATATTTGAATAGTGTAATTAATATTTGAGATAAAATATTACACACACACAGGGAAACATACACACAAAGTTTGTGATCATTCATATAACTCAGCTAATTTTTGGCTGTCTCACCAAATTTATACACCCGTGATTACCCAGGCCGAAAGAAATTATCTTGCTAGGTGAAACAATTCGTGAGCTCTTCAAATTTTCATTTATTAAACAGAATGAACATTTTTAATGAATATGGGTTACCTTGAGAACTAAGATATTTTTGTCATTTTATCATTTATGAATAGTTTAAGATTCAATGTTCTGAAGTATTGAAAACTATTCCTATAGGGTAACTCATAAAATGTTCCTTTCAAATTTGTCATTGATCTGACCTGAGCTAGTAATGTAATTCAGAAAGTGATAGGATTTTATTCTCCTGTGAGGAAAGAGATGAAAGTTATACTCTTTCAGTAATTTAGGAGTATTTCAGACATTAGAACTACATTCTTACTGTTTCATTCTTTCAGACCTGTTGTGTCTTTATAAAACTTTGAAGACTCTGATCCATGAGAGAAAAAAATCGTACTCAGAAAAGTATATTCATGTGCTCTTCAACTCAGTAAGATGAAAAATGTTTTAAATGAGAATGATCTTTTATAAATAATCACCAAATGTTTAATAGCCTGCTGATTTATGCAATTAGCCTTTTTTTACAATCATGTACCATTTTATTGTTTTTTTAATTCTATTTTGATTATGCTATTACAGTTGTCCTGATTTCCCCCCTTTGCTCCCCTCCACCCAGCACTACCACTCCCTCAGGCAGCCCTCCTCATTGTTCATGTCCATGGGTCGTGAGTGTAAGTTCTTTGGCTACTTCCTTTCCTACACTGTACTTACATCCCCATGGCTATTCTATAGCTACCTATTTGCACTTCTTAACCCTCTCACCTCTCACCCTCCCACACGACCCCTCCCACCCCTTTATCTTTATCCTTTGGCATTTTAATTATGATGTGCCTTGGGGTGGCCCGGTTTGTGTCTGTGTCTTTCTTGTTTGGGACTCTCCGTGTTTCCTGGACTGGCATGTCTATTTCCTTCACTAAAGTAGGGAAGCTTTCTTTCATTATTTTTTTAGATGGATTTCCAACTTCTTGCTTTTTCTCTTCTTCTGGCAGCATTAGGAAGCAAATGTGGGATTATTTAAAGTTGCCCCATAGGAGGCTTACACTATGCTCACTCTTTTGGATTTGTTTTTCTTCTTGTTGTTCTGATTGGTTGTTTTTTGCTTCCTTATGTTCCAAGACATTGATTCTCACCTCCATCCTCTTCACTGTTGGTTACCTGTAAATTGCTCTTTGTTTCAATTAGTGTATCCTTCATTTCTGACTGGATCTTTTTAATGCTGCTGAGATCTTCACTAAGTTCCTTCAGCATCCTTATAAACAGTGTTTTGAACTCTGCATTTGATAGATTACTTATCTCCATTTCATTTACCTCTTTTTCTGTGGTTTTGTCCTGTTCTTTCATTTGGGCCATGTTTCTTCGTTTCCTCAATTCCCTGTGTTTGTTACTATGTATTAGGTAGAACTGCTTTGACTCTTTGTCTTGGTAGCGTGGCCTAATGTAGTAGGTGTCCTGTAGGGTCCAGTGGCACAGCCTCACCTATCACCCAAGCTGGGTGCTCAATGTATATTCTACATGTGGGCTGAGTACATGCTCCTCTTGTAGTTGAGCCTTGGTTGCTGTTGACAGATCAATGGGAGACATTTACCCATGCCAGTCAGCTGTAAGAACTGGTTGTGACCACTCACCACCAGCCTCCACCCCCTGTGGAGGATCAACTGTGCAGGGGCAGGGTGGTGGTGCTCTGATGTGGTCTGTAGCTATCCACTGGGTACACTGGCCTTGGGGTTTCCTGGGTGGTATAGGCCAAAGTCAGTTGCCACCTGTGTTTTTCCCAGGGCCACCCTGCCTAAGATATAAAGCAATCTGAGATGGCTGCTACTTTTGCTGGTCTTTTAGATTCCCAGGTGAATTCAAGCTATAAATCTAGGGTGCTAGTCCCAGGCCTGGGGCTCATATAGGCCAGCTGCTTCTTATTGTTTATATAGAAAAGCAGCTTTGGTGGGCCCATAAATTAGGTGAGGCAGAGTCTCTGGGGATCTCCAAGGCTGGTCAAACAGTGTTAGCCAGGTTGATGGAATCACAGACACAGTACCAGTCTGGGGCTCTGTGGGGAGATCCCCCAGAAAAGAGACAGTAGCCTGTACTCACTTTGATACCAGACACCTCAGCCTGCACCTGCACACCACTGGTGCCCCTCAAGCTACCTCCTGAACTGAGAGCCCAGATCGATTGAGCCTGAGTAGGTGAGTCCATGTCGGGGTTCTTTAAGAGTACCTGCCTGGAGCTCTAGAAGTTTCTTCTACTGACTCAATCCCACTGGTTTTTGTAGCCAGAAGTTGTGGGGACTTACCTTCCTGGCACTGGAACCCTGGGCTGGTGGGCCTGGTGTGGGGCTAGGACTCTTAATTCCCAAGATAGCCCTCCTGAATTTTTAGCCACCACACATGGATGAGGGAACAGACCATTCTGCATCTGTGCCCCTCCTACCAGTCTGGGTGCATGTGGTTTCTTTAATTCTATAGTTGTGAGACTTCCATTCAACTAGGTTTATTTCAGTTCTGGGTGTCGGTTGTTCTATATTTTACTTGAAATTTGTTATGGTTGTGCAAAGAGGTGAGTCATGTATGCCTATGCCACTATCTAGACTGAAAGTCCCAATAATAAGTTTTTAAATAACCTATAACAATGTGAAATAAACTGAAAACAATTTCATCATTACATAGGGCAATTGTTATGAACATGGATTACTGCGCTCTATTAAGTATCATCCCCTCAGGAACTACCAAGCTGGAGGTAGATTAGAAACTGATTGTATACGACTGTTCACCTAAAATTCATCTACATTTCTTTTTCACCTGGGAAAATAAAAGTATCTTATGAATCTAGAAACAGTTTAAGATGAATAGGTTACAGAATTTATTTAAATTGCCTGATTGAGTTTTATTATTAAAATCACACATATCTAATGAGACATTGAATATAAATAGCAGTTTTCTTACACTAAGTCAACCAAAAAAACAAGTACAGTATTTAAAACATGGATTATAAAAGCTAAAAATTTAGACCCTACAATTAAAAATCTAGGAGTATCTTATAGTGACTACACATAATTTGTCATCCCAACAGCATTATAATTTTGAAAAATTGGTAACAGCAAAACTGTCTAAAAGTGAGATTGGTTTAGTATATTTATAATTTAGCTGCAAATTCAAATTATGCAAATACTACACAATGATATTTTCAAATAATGTGTAACAATATAAATAATTTAAAACATTCTATCATGTTAAAAAACACAAAATAATGTAAATATGATGATACTTGTTTTGTGAAATACAGAAAGGGAACTCCATGGAAGCAGCTGCTATGGGTGCTGTTCACTACCGTGCACCTTCTTCCGGGTACATCGCCGCGAGCGAAGGAGGTACTGAGCTGCCTTTTTAGATGAATGAATAAATAAGAGCAAAAATACACCCACACTGGTAGAAGAGTAGACTGAGCGCTTTGTAAAAAATGTACATACAATCTACATTCCAAAATTAAGCAATGTAGTAATTCACTTTTTAAGATTGTGTGAAGGAAAATCAATATTTGTTAGTGATTATAATTAATAGTGGTGAAACTGTCTCGTAAAGACAGTAAAATGAGGAAAAGCTTCTACTTTGCTACTGTACAGTTTATGTTCTCCTACGAGATCATCTATACCAACAAATTGGTTGTTCGCCCACAGCTCTGCAACATGCTTCTTTGCAGTGAAGAAAATACTGGTTGTCAGGGAGCCGACTCAAACTGTACAGTGATTATACGCCACAGAAACATAGGCAATGTGTGCCTAGGCCATTTATTTCCAAGATGTCTTTCACAATTTAGCAATATTTTCATAATATCTGGAGTATGTGTATCTACCAAAGAGTTAGAATACCCATTTGACTAATGTAGTAAGTGGGAGGATGACTGATTACTTCAATCAAGAGAAAGGATAGAATAAGGATATTTCTTAAACATTAATGACTTAGAATAACTTCCACATCCAGCTTTTTTTTTAGTTGTACAATATATTTATTATATTTCCCATGATACTGGAGTTTCAGGGAGCTAAAAATAAGAGACACTTTTTCTGTTACTGATTTGTGAACCAACTGAAAAAGAAAAGTCAGGCAAGTGGAGGTAAAAATCTTAGCTCTGTTAGCACTGATTCTAAAACAATAGCATCAGCCTAATAATACTAGGAGGACATAGAAACAGGAGAACAAAATGTTGGCCAGAATTAGACTTACTCACTATAACAGGCCCTAATAGAAAACCACAGACCTTGCTGTCAGAAATAGAACTTGATCACTGAACTTGAGAAAAGGTCGAGAGCGGAGATGAGAGACATGGAAGGCAGAGTAAGAGGAGAGACAGAACTGCACTATCACCAATCAGTTATTTTACTACTTCTTTCAGTAGGAATAATGGGGGTGTAGAAAGGTTAAGTTAGTTATAATCTCCCTCATAGAACAGGGAGAATAAATTGTTTTTGTTATGTACCTTAATAATTTCCCATGTGAAGCAAATGCAGTCATCAGTAACTGATCAAGTTTTATTATTCCCATGCACTTACCAAGTAAATTTTACTTTCGTTTTTGGATAAATCTTAGGGAGAAAAATAAAGCTATAATAATTATGAGAAAAATGTTGATTTTAGACATGTCCTCAAGTTTAAAAGTAGTGGTTCCTTTTTTTAAAGAAGGCACTTGGAGTAAATATTGTTATATAAAACAGATGGAAAGATAATATAGATTTGAACATACACTGAAAGACATTAAATAGCCAAAAGGTAATATTAATCCCAAAGTAAATTTTCTGCCCCAGTAAATTTAATAACAACACTGTTCTGGGTCACAGCATATGATTTTATTTTTATCCTTATTATTTTAAGTGCTATTCTACTAATAGTCTTTCTAGCTTCACTTGGTACCTTGTTTATCCTCCGGCTACAGATCCAGAAAAAAGAAAAGAAAAATGAAGTACATAGAAATTCTTCCAAAGATCTTAGTATTGCTTTTCTCTGTTAAATGAACAGGTGTTTGCAACATACACACAAATAACTTTACTACTTTGACTGTCAATTGCAGTCCTTGTTGTGATGTTGGAGAAATAAATGAAGAAATAAGTCAAATTCAGCTTTTTTTCCCCACTACTAGTATCCTCTTTTACCTCAATATGTAGTCTACTATAAAGAGACATTTTCAGACAATATACTCATTTCTAATCTGTCATTGAACAAGTATTTAATCAAGGTCTTTTTTTCCAGGCTTTGTGTCATAATAAAAGAAAGAAATGCAAACTCATGGAGTTTATAGTCTGTTCTACTTTCTAACAGTTATCAGTTTCTGTAGCATAAAAATATTGGTAAAATATTATAAAGACAACTGTATTCCTTTCATTCACACAAACACGACATTTTATTCCCTCACACAAGCGCGCGCACACACACACGTATGTACGTTCATTCACTTGTGCTTTTGGTAAACTTAATTTTTCATTCAGTCTCTAAATGTGCAGAATAAAAATTTTAAAGCAAATTCCTTAGACATTTTATTAGTAGCCATAGAACATTACTAACATTTATATTTGAATATACATCTTCTTTAAAAAACTAAATAATTTACTGGTTTAAAAAAGCCTTTGACTAGCATCATACAGTGCAATCTCAACTTTCCCATAAAATACCAACAAAATTGCAATAAAAATTGGAAACATTATTGAAGAGTAAGGTTCAAATCAATTTGTGAAAATATGAAATTTTAGTACTATAAAATTAAAGCTGTTGGGCCTAGAAAAAAATGCGTGCAGTTTTGTTATACGTGTATCTCCCTCCCATCAAACCATAGAAAATATGACAACCTTTTCTTTACTGAAAAAACAATTCTCCTTGGAGTGTTCAGACTATTGCTACCCAGCCTTCCTATATTTAGAGAAAGAATAAAGTAAGATTAGTTAGGGAAGAGGAAGAACAACCCCCAGGGCCCTTTCATTCCTCGTTCAATGCAAACTCCTCCCATTTGACATGGGACTCCTGTTTCGAATTCCCCTCTCAGCTACCAGTAATGGAGTGTGTGTGTGTGTGTGTGTGTGTGTGTGTGTGTGTGGTGGGACACAGTTATATCGTGAAAGATTCTGTTCTCAGTATCCATGTTTGATAACTTAGCCTTCCTATGATTCTGGGAGATACATTTTACGACTAGGCAATTTACTGTGCCTGAAAAGAAGAAACAAGGCTGGCTGCTTTCTCTTTTCAAAGTCAGAATAAAATATAGAAGGTTATTATCTTCACTCTTTTTCTCTTCCTACACCCATCTTCTCTGCTTTTTGACCTCAGAAAATTTGCTCACCTGCGCACCTCAAATGTAGGTGGTGTCTAAGATCTAGAGATAAGATAATATGAACAATCCTTCTTCTACATATCCTTCCATATTTACAGTATTTGTTTAAAAAAGCATCCTGTCTTTGTTTCTTATACAAACAAAACCAGTAGTTAATTTTGTATGTGGATTATGACCACATGACCTCTGTGTGTAGTCCCCTTATAAGATCCACCAGTGGCAGAATTTAAGATTACCCCTCATGCCTTTAACAATTAATAGGAAAGGGGAGGCTGATAATTAAACATTGTTGCCTAGAAAGAGTGGCTTCTACTGCTGTTTGTGAGAGCAGAGTGAGGAAGAGGATCGGAGCAGGTGATAGTGAAAATTGTACATTTTGATGAATTCTGTCATTCAGGTAACAGAGAAGTAGAGGTGGAGACAGAAGCAGTAGTTCTGGACTGGAAATTAGAATTGGTCTGAGAACCATAAATCCAGACCTGCTCTCCAGCTGCTGTTCTGAAGAAGAGTTCAACCATTGCCTACATGAATAATGAGAGGAACCAAAGACTACACAAATTTGGGTATCTGCGTATTTCACTTGAAAATAACAAGTAAACAAATAACAAAAGTATAAAGATCATTCAAAATAATCTAGACCAGGGATGTCAAACTCATTTTCACCAGGGACCACATCAGCCTCATGGTTGCCTTTAAAGAATCGAATGTAATTTTAGGACTGTATAAACATAACTACTCCTTAACAGTTAAGCAACAGTTTGGCTCTGCTGCTGGGTAGAAACAAGGTGCTGGGCTGGATAAAACAAGGTGGAGGGCCGGATTCGGCCAGTGGGCCTTGTGTTTGCCACCTGTGCTCTAGACCCAATAAAAAGAAACCACCAAGCTAAAGGCTCAAAGGTAAAAATCACTTCTGAAAGAGAGTTATTATAAAAAGTATGATGAGCCTGGCTGGTGTAGCTCAGTGGGTTGAGCATGGGCCTGAGAAACAAAGGGTTGTGGATTTGATCCCCAGTCAGGGCACATGCCTGAGTTGCAGGCCAAGTCCCCAGTAGGGGAGGGTGCTTGAGAGGTAACCACACATTGATGTTTCTTTCCCTCTCTCCTTCCCTTCCCCTCTCTCTGAAAATAAATAAATTAAATTTTAAAAAAAAAGTATGATGAATTCTGGAAAAGTTGCACTTTATTAGTGAAAGAAAGTTGTGAGGATTGAATTGGCTGAGATAAAGAACAAAGAATTAACATGTAAGAAGGGTAGGTAAGACAGTTTATAAATGAATTAAAATGTTTTAGCAAGAATAGGGAAAAAAATAAACCATGAGGAAAATAAAATTAGAAAAATTGAGGATAAAAGTGAAAATTCATCACACGAGAAAGAAAACCAAAAGGCAAAACAAACAAAAACAGAGGAATAACAACTTAAGTTTGATCACATTCTAAAGCTCAACATTTTTACAATTCCCACATTTTATGTCATTGATGTCACATCTTACTTTTTATCTTCTATATACCTAAACTAATTATAGTCATAGTTATTTTTATTACTTTTGTCTTGTAACCTTCATACTAGCTTTATTAGCAATTCACTACCTTTAGTATATGTTCACCTTTCCAGTGTGATTTATTCTTTCATATGTGTTCTTATCTGTAACCATGTTTAAGTGCACAGTTCAGGGGTATTAAGTACATTCACACTGTTCAGCTCCTATCACCACCATCCATCTCCAGAACATTTTCATCTTCCAAGACTGAAACTCTGCACTCTAAACGTTCACGCCCCATTCCTCCCACCGCCCCCGCCCCACCAGGCTCTGGAACATCCCCTTCTGCTTTCTGATTCTGTAAATTGGACTTTTCTAGGTATCTAATTTAAGTGTAATCGTGCAATATTTGTCCTTTTGTGACTGACTTATTTCACTTAGCATAATGTCTTCAAGGTCATCCATGCATGAAATGTGTGAGAATTTCTTTCTGTGGCAATGTACTTTAAAAATGTCTCAATTAGCCCTGGCTGGCATAGCTCAGTGGATTGAGTGCGGGCTGCGAACCAAAGCATCGCAGGTTTGATTCCCAGTCAGGGCACATGCCTGGGTTGCAGGCCAGGTCCCCAGTGGGGGCCACATAAGAGGCAACCACACATTGATGTTTCTCTCCCTCTCTTTCTCCTTCCCTTACTGTCTCTAAAAATAAATAAATAAAATATTTTTAAAAAATGTCTCAATTAAAAATGTATAATGTCAATTTATAATCTGAATAAATCAGTTGTATAGATCCTTTTCTATATCCCTCCAATGTCTGAAGATAATTGTGAGCAGTTGAGCTAAAACTTTGAAGTCATACACTGTGGGGAAGTTAGTCTTTATTATTAGCAATCACTGTACATATTTTTCTGAAGAAAGCTGGGCCAGGTGGGAGCACTCTTTACTAAAATATCTCTGAAATAAATAAATGCTGATCTCCACAACACAGCAAAAAATTGGGGGCAAGCTTCTGAACAAATAGTTCTATAGACAATTCTCTACTCTTGGTTATTTATAAGTAAACAAATCTTTATCCCCAAATTTATACCTAAATGAGAGAAATTTCTACAACTAACTCACCTTTTAATAAGCTAAGAAACTATTCAGTTTCAAATACTCCTCCAGTGCATTATATGAACTAAATTTTTAATAAGTATGGAGAGAGTTTTGGTGGAATTGAACTGTTTCTACTCATCATCATTTTGAATAGCATATAATCAGCTTCTCCAAGAAGTCTTTTATAACCTCTTACTCTAATTGTTGTTCAAGTACTAAAGATAGAGCAAGTGAAATACTTTGCTTTCCTGTCTTCTATCACCCTGAGAAACTGGGAATGTCAAGATTATTTTGTAACCAACTTTGTATTCCCACTGCATGGAAATGTGCCTCACACAGAGAAACTGTTCAAAATTTGATTAAGAAAAGCAAATATTTGATAATGTTCTGTAGATATTCTTTTGGGGTCAGCATGGCTATTATTATTGCCCCTCTTATGTTTCTTGACCTAATGATCCCTGGACCCTTGTTTGATAAGTTGCTGTAAGAAAAGACAGGAAGGGGCCCTTCATATGCCCAAGGCTACTTTTTATAAAATACTATGGCGGCAGGAGGGGGAACAACGTGCTTGAGCTACAACCTTCCCTAGAGAACGAGCATAACTCTACCCTTCAGTAGCCCATAGTTGGATTCATTTACATTTTTCCTCCTCTAATGTTCTCTGATATTATCAATTTACATGCAAGTAAACAACAGTAGGTAAAATATTATCATGAAATATTTATACTGAGCAGGATGATGGATTGGATATGACTGTTTCATTGATTTTGACTTAGTGATCACGTTGGGTGTTAGCAGACCAATTTTAAATATGAATAATAGTGTTTTGTTTTTAATTTAACACATTCCAATATTTTCCTGCACCTGTAAGCTGTCTCTTGATTCCTTTACCAATCAGACTAATCACAGCGAGATGTAACATCAAAACAGAAGAATGCAATCTAGCCAATTATCTTAGCTTCTCTTTTTGAAAAATAGCCTTCCTGAGTGGTTGAAAGTATTATAAGCTGTGGTAATAGAGTATAATTTGTTTTATGTAAACCAAAGATGCATGCTAAATTTCTAAATAGTGTTACATATGTTGATAAAAAAGAAACTCTACATGTATTACTATCTGGTAATTAAAATATAGTTTCAAATGGGCTTCTCTTTTGTTATTAGAACTTTCACACAAAAAAAGACATACAGTCAGCTCTCCAAAGCCGTGGGTCTTACATCCATGGATTCAATTAACCATGGATCAAAAATATTTGATAAAAAAAAAGCAAAGTTTCAAAAAGCAAAACTTGAGTTTGTTATGCACAAAGCGCCATGCTGAACCCACTCAGAGGAAGTCATGTGTAGCCACACCCTGCTGTAGCTGATATGCAAATATAGGTTATATGCAAATACCATGTCATTGTACGTAAGGACTTGAGCAAGTCGAGCACTGGTTCTGGTACCAGTGGGGGTCTCGTGTAATAAATATAACTTCCTCACACAGTGTATGTGCAAATTAAATGAAATAAAACTATTAAATTTCTTGGTATTATTCTATTAATATTGCGATGTAGAGAACATTTACCATAAACTCATGAAAATGTGAGATATTCACTATTTTTGGCCTCTACCCAAAGAAACTTTTGAATAATGCTTTTTGATTTTTCAAAGAACTACCTCTCAGTAAGTGAGTCTTCAATTCCTTATTTTATATTTCTATTTGATGTTGCCAATATCATAGTCTTCAAATCAAGGTTAGGACACTGATTTCAGAAATAAAAGTGCTCAGATCCAAACTTAGGCCCTTCCATTTGCTGTGCAGATGGCTTGAGTTGAATTATACAGCTTCCATATCCTAATTTCTTCACTTGCAAAATGGAATTAGTACTTTATACGGTGTTTGTAAAACAAGATTATCCATAGAAATACTTAGCACAGTACTCGGTGCATAGTGAATACTCAACACATGATATCTAAAAGAGGATAATTATTCAGTAAACCATATCTCTGTTTGGTTGATTTTTTATGAATAACTACTAAGTATTGACTAGTCAAAATGTTATTGATTTTATAAAGTTAATGTTTTTTTATTTATTATAAATTTTAAATTATATGCATTGACACTTACTGAATATGCCTTGGGGAACTGATCAAATTTTCAACACTTCAAACACAGAATGTGAATACAAATAATGTTTGTGTGAAATAGAGCGGCCATAACTTCTAAAAGTCAGGCATAGAAGTAAGATCTTGTCAAAGAATACAGAAAAAAACAACATATAATATCCATCAGAAAAATAGAGAAATGTGTGAGTCAGTTTTGCTGAGAATTGACTTTCTTACCAGTAAAATACTTTTTTCAAAGTTGAGTTGCTCTTGGTAGTTACTACACATGGGATGCCAAACCCTCCTGACTTGTGGTTTTCAGGTTTTCTGCTTCCTCCTCAGCTGCTACTGGCCATTCAGTTTGTGGACAGGATGTACATCCTATCTACTCCCATTATGGACATTGTTTTGCCAAGTTATATCAGAATCATTAAAGAGACTATTCTGATTTTCTGGCACTGTTTGAAGAGCAGACAAAAAATGAATGTGTGTCTGAGTGTATTCATGTGTGCACACATGTGTGCATGTGCATGAACTCATGTGTGCAGTTGTATGAGTGATCTGGGGGAAGAAGAGGAAGATCAATGAGCCTTATATATCTTAGCATCCCTAGAGGGAATGGTGGAAAACTCTGTTATAGCTCCCAGGGAAAATATCTCTTCAGTGAAATTATTAAGGCTAGTATGTATTGGGTTGGCCAAAAAGTTTGTTTGCTTTTTTCTGTAAGATGGCTCTAGTAACATGTAGTTGCCCTTAACTTCATTCAAAACAGTTTTTTAGATTGTATTATGACAGCTGTCATATCAGTGCGCATTTGGAAAAACATCAAAATTGGTAAATTTTTGTGTAGTAGCCAGTTTAATATTGAAGATGGAAGAAAATAAGCAATATTTTTAGCATATAATTTCAAGAAAGTTAACACAAGTGAAGTGCAAAAAAAGATTTGTGCAGTGTATGGAGAAGATGCTGTGACTGATCAAACATGTTAAAAGTGGTTTGCAAAAGTGGTTTTATGTTGGAGATTTCTTGCTAGGTAATGCTCCATGGTGGGGTAGGCCAATAGAAATTGATAGCAATCAAATCAAGATGTTAATTGAGAAGCATCAATGTTATACCAGGCAGGAAATAACAGACATGCTCAAAATATCCAAATCAATAAATTTATTGATGAAAATGAAAAATACGTCTTTTGTTTTACAGAAAAACTAAGTGAATTATTTGGCCAACCCAATGGTAAATAATGTTTCTGTAAAAATGGGAGGTTGACACTAGAGATACCATAATGTAGCAATAGAGAGGGATCCAGTAAAAGTAGGAAGGAAGCAAGGTTGACCTGAACAACTAGTGTTATTTCTAGACACAAAAGAATTCTTAGGAGAACTCTGAGTTTGGTAGATGCACCATTTTTCCTCTTTCTTGCAGTATATTTTTGTGTGTTGTTTACTAGTTATGCAGATGATTTATGCTCACTTTATGTAATCAAAAATGTTTTTTGAATGTACTGCCTTTTTTCAAAATGTAACCACACAGAGAAAATCACTGTTGATAATTTGATGCTCCTAGTCTGTCTAGTTTCATATGTATTTTCAACTAGAGGTTTTAAGTTGACAGTCATGTTTCCTTTACAAATGAAAAGAGGTATAGAGGTTTCATATTAATAGTTTGAAAAGGGCCCTGGCCAGGAGGCTCATTTGGCTGGAACATCCTCCAATACACCAAAAGGTTGTAGGTTTGATTCTCAGCCAGATCACAAACCTAGTTTGCAGGTTTCATCTCCAATCTGTCTGTCTGTCTGTATCTGTCTCACTCTCTCTCTAAAATCAGTAAAAATACATCTTTGGGTGAGTATAAAAAAATGTGCCTTTTAAAAGTAGAGTTTGAGAAGGAAAAGTGTTAGTTCTACTTTGAATGTTTGAAGCCATCCTGTATTGGACTTTTATTTGTTGGGAGTTTTTTGATGACTGCTTCAATTTCATTAGTTGTAATATGTCTGTTCAGATTTTATAATTCTTCCTGAGTCAGTTTTGAAAGATTGTGTATTTCTAGTAATTTATCCATTTCATTCAGATTGTCCAATTTGTTGGCATACCAGTAGTTGTTTTGAAATATTTTCTCACAGTTCTCTTTTAAATCTTTGGTATCAGTTTTCACTTCCTTTTCATTTCTGATTTTGTCTAACTGGGTCCTCACTCTTTTTTCCTTTTTCTATCTGGTTAGAAGTTTGTCAAATTGTTTATATTTCCAAAGAAAGAGCTCTTGGTTTCATTGACTTTTTGTATTATTTTTTAGATGCTATTTCATTTATTTCTTTTTTTTAAATTATATTTTATTGGTTATGCAATTACAGTTGTCCCAATTCTTTCTCTTTTGCCCCCCCTCCACCCAACACCCCAAACTCCATCAAGCAATCCTCACACCTTTATTCATGTCCATGGGTCATGCATGTGAGTTCTTTGGCTACATCATTTCTTCTGCTGTACTTTACATCCTCGTAGCTATTCTGTAACTACTTGTTTGTACTTATTTGTCCCCTTATCTCTTTACCCATTCCTCTAAACCCCTTCCCATATGGCAACCATCCAAATGCTCTCTGTATCTATGATTCTGCCTCTGTTCTTCCTGTGTATATTGTGTTTTTTTATATTTAATTGTTGACAGATTTGTATTTTTTGCCATTTTATCATTCCTCTTTTTGATCTTCCTTTTCTTAAATAAGTCCCCTTAACATTTCATATAATAATGGTTTGGTGGTGATGAACTCCTTCAGTTTTTCCTTGTCTGGGAAGCTCTTTATCTGCTGTTTGATTCTAAAGGATATCTTTGTGGGGTAGAGCAGTGTTGACTTTGAATATCTTTCCAATCCCTTGTAGCCTGCAAAATTTCTTTTGAGAAGTCAGCTAAAAATCTTAAGGGAACTCCATGTAAGTAACTAAATGCTTTTTTCTCACTGCTTTTCAGATTCTCTTTAACACTTGACATTTTAATTATTATATGTCCTGGAGTGGGCCTCTTTGCATCTATCTTGTTTGGGCCTCTCTGTGCTTCCTGGACGTGCATGTCTATTCCCTCTGTTCTGAATTTTATTATTTTCTTTCTTCTAGTTATTTTGGCCTCTGTTTTTTTATAGTTCCTTTAAGTGTAAAGTTAGATTGTTTATATGAGATTTTCTTGTTTCTTGAGGTAGGCCTGTAATGCTATAAATTTCCTTCTTTGGACTGCTTTTCCTGTGCCCCATAGGTTTGGGGTTGTTGTGTTCTCATGTTCATTTGTTTCAAGGTATCTTTTTTTCTTCCTTGACTTCATTGTTAACCCTATCATTGTCTAGCAACATGTTATTTAGCTTTCATGTCTTTGTGTGCTTTTTAGTTTTTTCCTTAAGATTTCTATTTTCATACCCTATGGACAGAGAAGGTGCTTGATATGATTTCAATCCTCTTAACCCTCCAGAGGTTGCAGCTGATCTGAGAGATACAAACATATTCTTTTCTTAAATACTGTTACATATATCAGGTACATTACATATGACTAGCTGTGTGTGTATATGTGATTAGTGTTAAGTCATAATATTTAAGCCATTAACTTGGTTAGAACATGTGATTTTAAATATTTTATTTCGTATTTCTGCATATACTAGTATTGAATGTGTCTCTCAGATACATATGATATATGTTGTAATTGTTTTGACTACAACCTCCAGAGTTAAATTTATTGAAACTTGTTTTGTGTCCAACCATGTGGTCTGTCCTGGAAAATATTCCATCTGCACTCGAAAAGAATGTAAATTCTGTTGCTTTGGGGTGAAATGCTCTGAACATATCAATTAAATCCATCTGGTCTAGTGTGTCATTTAAGGCCACTGTTTCCTTGTTGATTTTCTGTCTGAAAGATCTATTTGTTGATGTCAATGGGGTGTAAAATCCCCTTTTATAATTGCATTACTGTTTATCTCTCCTTTTATGTCTACCAAGACTGACTTTATATAATAAGTGTTCCTATGTTGGGCGCATAATGTTTAGAAGGGTTATAGTCTCTTGTTGGATTGATCCCATTATCATTATGTGTCCTTTTGTTCTCTTAATATAGCATTTGTTTTAAAGTCTATTTTGTCAGATGTAGATATTGCTACCACAGCTTTTTGTTTCTATTTCCATGAAATATTTTCTTTCATTCCTTTACTTTTAGTCTGTATGTATCTTTTGTCCTGAGGTGGGTTTTTTGTAAACAGCATGTATATGGGTCTTGTTTTCTTATCTATTCAGCAACCCTGTGTCTTAACATTTACATTTACATTTAAAGTGATTATTGATAGATATGCCTTTATTGACATTTTGTTTTTTATTGTTATGTTTATCTTTTCTCTTTCTTTCTTTCGTTTTTCTTGTCTTAACAAAGTCCCTTTAAAATTTCTTGTACTACTGGTTTGGTGGCAATAAACTCCGTTAGCTTTTTCTGGCCTGAGAGGCTCTTTATTTCTTCTTCTATTTTAATGATAGCCATGCTGGGTAGAGTAGTCTCAGTTGTAGGACCTTGCTTTTGGTCACTTTGAATATTTCAAGCCAGTCCTTTCTGGCCTGAAATGTTTCTGCTGAGATATCAGCTAACATTCTCATGGGAGCTTTCTTGTTAGCAACTGTCTTTTTCTTTTTGTTTAACCTTTGTCATTTTAATTATGATGTGTCTTGGTGTGGGACTCTTTGCATTCATCTTTTTTGGGAAATCTCTGTTCATCTTGGGCTTTTGTGTCTTTTTTTCCCCACCAGATTAGGGAATTTTTCAATCATTATTTCTTCAAATAGGTTCTCAGTCCCTTGATCTCTCTCTCTTTTCCTTCTGCTCCCCCTCTGATGCAGATCTTGGTACACTTCATATAGCCCCAAAAGTTCCTTAAACTATCCTCATTTTTTAAGTTATTTTTTTTTGCTGCTCTGATTAGATGTTTTCTGCTACATTGTCTTCCAAATCACTGATTTGATCTTCATCCAACCTACTCTTCATATCTTTTAATGTATTCTTAATTTCGTATACTGTATTCTTCATTTCTGACAGATTATTTTATATGGTTTCTAAGTTTTTTTATGCTGTTGTAGTTCTCATTAAGTTTCTTATAGTTTTCACTAAGTTCCTTGAAGATCCTTATGACCATTTTTTTAAACTCTGTATCTTATGAAAGTCTTGCTTCTATTTTATTTAGCTCTTTTCCTGGAGATTTCTCATGTCCTTTCATTTAATACATGTTTCTTCATCTCCCCAATTTGTCTGCCTCTTTACATTTTCTAATTCATATCAGGTAGATCCCAGTTATGATAGGGTGGCATTGTATAACATGTGTCCTGTGGGTGCTCCAGAAACATCCCTTGTGTGAGTTATATGATCCTTCCTGTTGTAATTGAGTCTTGATTTTTTTTTGCCTATTTGCATATGAGATTGACCTCCATGGTGGCTTACTATGAGCATAAACTCAACCAAAGTTTGAGCTACTGTGTAGGTACTGACCATTTGAAGCAGAATTAGCCTCAGCAGGTTCTGGTGCCTGCAAAGATCTCCCTTTGATATGCCACTTGTGAAACTAATTGGAATCTGCTGTAATATTGTCTGAAACTGGCCATTGAGCATGTTGGTTATAGGTCCTTTGGGGAGGGACTCTGGTCTGTACCAGACACTGCATGTAACTGGCCCTAAGAAACCTTTTTGAGACTACAAAGTGATCCACAGTTCATGGCTGCCTCTGGTCAGCCTAGCTGTGCATGGGAAGGGCCAAGATGTACAACTACACTGAATTCCACCAGCACCAAGTCTGGGTGTAGTTCAGCAAAAGGCCCGAGGTACTCTGAAATCTGCCTGCACCTGCCTCTGCTGCCTGCTACCTGTTAGGCTGTCACTGAAAGAGCCAGCCTGTGGCAGTACTCGAGTTGCATGAAGAAGGTTCTCAGGGAGTCACCAGGTGAGGGGAATAGTGTTCAGCAGATGGATACAGGTTCATTTTTGGTGCCAGAGCTGGATATGGTGGCACTCAGCAAAAGTCCTAATGTATGCCAAGTCAAGCTGCCACCTGCCAAGTGCTTGTAGACCTTTATGGTAGGCAGGGTCTCATGAATTCAGGCTGAGACCTGTAGAGTTTATTAGGCCCAAACAGACCAAGATTTTGCCATGTGAAGGGAGCGCTCTGCACTAGTTAGCATGTGATGGAATAATGACCCCTGACCTGGATGGAGCCACACAACTCAGTCTGTCCCAGATTCTGCTGGGAGACTGAGATCAGCAGGGCAGGTGAGCCAGGAGTCAGGAGGGTGGGACTAATGGATCTCCCATGAGGAGAAGTGCTGGTCAGCCATGAGGGGAGGAGGGAGGACTAGCCTCCACCTCAAAGCCAAACGACTCAGTCACTGACACCCCCTAAGTCTGCCCGGACCTCCACATGCCTACCCAGCCAGCTGACTTCTCAGCAGGGTATGAGCTTCACAGGGTGGAGAGACAGGTTGTCCAGAGAATGGTCTATATAGCATTTCCCCAGGCTAATGCCCTAAGGAGGGGAGTGCTCCCTCCAGGAAAGATGGTAGTGTGGGTAAGGGACTCATCACAGGGATCCTGGCGACTGTCTCTTCAGTTCTCTCCCCAGAGCCCCAAACCCCAGGTTCTCCTCACATGAATCTAGTCTGCTCCACCCTTCCTCTGAAAGAGCCCAGGATTAATGACCTTAAATGAGATTTGGTGCATTGGCCCTTTAAGAGGTTGTCTGTGTCTCTAGCAGATTGTTTTCCCTCCCTAATAGACAAAATCCTTGCTGATTTTCACAGCCAGATGTTGTGTAGGCACCTCTTTCCCAGCACTGCTGCTCTGGGCTGGGAAGTCTGATGTGGGTTTGACTCTACATTCCTCAGGGAGAACGTTTTCATCTCAGATATCCCTCCAGGATCTCAGCCAACACTCTTGGGAGCAGGGCCAGCCCCTTCTGTATTTCTATCCTTTCTACCAGTCTTGATGTGGCTCCTTCTGTAAATCCTTGGTTATAAGACTTCTGTTCTACTGTTTAACTAGTCCTCAGTTGGTTATTCAGGTTTCTTGTTCTATGTTTTAGTTGTAATTCCAGTTAGGTCCTGGCGGTGGTGGGGGTGGGGAGTTGGTTGAGCATAGCTTTCCTGTGCTCCTCCACCATCTAGAATCTCCAAGATTTCTTTTTACATTTTGTATACAAGTCCTTTGTTAGGTTTGTGTTTTTCAAACATTTTCTATCACATTTTTGCTTGTCTTCTGATTCTCTTGATGCTATGTTTTAAAGAACAAAAGTTTTTAATTTTAATGAGGTCCAACTTAACTTGAAAATTTTTAATGAGTTTAAAACATAATTTTAATGGTATATGATATAAGAATATTATGTTTCCCAAATCCCTGTTAATGAAAATTTATTATTTATCCAGATATGTGCTACTCTAATTCATATCTCTGTCATAAATTTTTGTGTACATCCATAATATTTCTCTAGGATAAATTCCCATAGGAGAAACTATCAATATTATGTCAAAAATTTAAATTTTATGTATATTGCTTTTGCAATGATGATCTAACATTTAATAGTTCTTAGGAAAATATGTTTCCTAGCAAGCATGGGATATTACATTGTGCTTTTACTTCTATCAATTCTTTATCTGTGTTTTTATTTTCACCACCTTGGTTGTAAGTGATGTTGAATATTTGGTTTTAATTATTGACAATTTATTTTCTTCCTTTATTTCCTGTTTATGTCACATGTTTCATATACCATTATATTTTTCAGGTAATTTTCTCAAAAATAAAATGTATCTCTGTGTGTAAGGAGCGAGAGAGACAGACAGAGATAAAACTCCTTGGAGCACCCTTTCTCTTGAAACTAGGCCTATATCTAAAAATGCTTTGGAAAACCTAAGTCCCATGAACTTCATGATGCTATCTATCCTCATGTAATTATAGAGTGAGTCTACAAAAGGCTAGAAGTGCCCTAAAATTTTTTTAACCAGCTCAAGTTGTAGAAATCCAATACTCTAATCTTACTTAACCTGAAATCCATAATCCTGAATTCAGTGAAACACCACGCATCGCACACCTTCCCTTGGTTAACTATTAAAAATGGCAAATATCCCAGGGACACCACTCTTGTTTCAAATTTTGGAGTCCTCTTCCTTTAATAGTCATTTTGAAGACTCCAAGCAGAGCCTAACAACAGAAATAGCTAAAGTGTCTAAAATACACTTAATTTTATGGTCCCTAGTATAATCTAAGGCAAGTGTGAGGGGACCAAGTTCCTACTAATTTAGCTGGGCAACTGAGGCTCTTGCATCTTCACTAGATACCAATATAGTATCTCAGAAGCAGAAAATAGTATATGAGCTCAAAGATAGATCTCAGAATCTATACCTTAACACATTTTGAGTAAAAGGAAATAAAATAATTATATTCAGATAGTCTTCAAGGCTTGTCTGAGACACATCTTTTAGCAGCCATTAACAAATAGCAGGCCCAAGGGAGTTGATAGGATTAGGATTCTGTGATTATCACATTTCCTTAACGTCATATTTCAGGAAGGTATTTTCAAGATGCAGTTCTAATACACTGATCCTTCGCAAAGAATTTTCCAAGAAAAAATACAAGTTTACCTTGGAAATATTGTGGGTTTGGTTCGAGATCACTGGAATAAAGCAAGTCACACAAACTTCTTGGTTTTACCGTGTAAATAACAGTTCTGTGAATGCTATACTGTTCTATTACATATGCGATACCATTATGTATTGGAACAAAACAAAACTATGTGCACACCTTCATTACAAAGAAGCTTGATTGCTAATAAAGAAATGCTAACCATTGCCTGAGCATTCATTGAGTCATAATCTTTTTGCTGATGGTGGCCTTACCTTCATTCTGTAAAGAATGCAACATATGCAAAGCACTGCAAAGCACAGCACAGTAAAATGAGGTGTGTCTGTGTTCTGAACATCCATTACATAACTTATCCCAAACCCCAGTGTATAGAAAATTGAGATTCTATTATACATAAATTTTATCCCTGAGTAGAACTGGAACTCACCAGTGGATATCCTATACTGGGTTAGAGTTAAATTATATCAGTTAAGTCCGAGTTTGGGGAGACAAAGCTCAAAAGATAATTCATATTTAAAGCCTAAAATAAATTGTTTCCTTGGTATTGAGACATGGACATAAACAAATATTAGACTGAGTTTGTAGTCATGGCCTAGTCAAATACCATATTTTCAGACTATAAATGCATTCCCCCCCACCCAAATTTGGGAGAAAAATGGGGGTGTGTCTTATAGTCCAAATGTGGCTTACCTGGCTCCCTGTGTGGGGGGGGAGCTATGTTATTTATGTTATTAAATATTTTACCACATTTTTTGCTTCAAACATTTTTTTTCCTATTTTCTTCCTCTAAAATCTAGGTGCATATTATAGTCTGAAGAATTCGGTATACTAAAGAGTGAATGCCAATTATGAGGAGTAATATCAGATATAAATCAAGTACCATGTTATGAAAATCCAAAGAAATATTCTCTGGGTACCTGGTGTGCCCATGAAATAATATACTTCTGCCATTATTGAAGTTTCCTTTGTATGAATCATAATCCTGATATAAAAATATAACATGCTCTAACAGATTATTAGAGAGGATATTAATAAACAGATAAATTGCATGATATGAACAGGACTGAGGTGAAAATGTTGTACCTTGAGACTAGTGACTGTAGGGACAGGTGACTTACCTGAAGTTCAAGGGAAGAAAATAGTTACTGAAACTCAAAAGACAAAGCTGTATGGACAGGGCAGCCTGAGAGGGGCTGCGGGCTTGAACTGAGGGTGAGGCCAACCTACATGGAGCTGGCAAAAAGGAGCAATGGGGCAGCCAGAAGAATTCACCCTTCACCTGCATTTCCCTTCCTTCCTCTGATACTCTGTCAGTGTTTCCTCTTGCTTACATCAAACTAAAGCAATAAGTCAAGGGAGTTGTTTAAATCAATGCAAGATTATTAGCTTCTCTAGGCACAGAGCAGAGTGAGAAAAGGTAGTGAGGGTAAAAAGTGATTCATCTTACTGTAAAAGGGAAGCTTGAGTCCAGGCTTCCAAGCCCAAACTGCAATCCAACAGGATGAGGAAAGGAATTAATCAGGACACTTTTGCAGAGATGAGCACCAGGAGCTGAGAGTTATCCGCAAGTGCATGCAGAGCAGAGTCCAAAATACAAACCCAGCCAGACAGAGCAGTAAGTGTTGTCATGGGGAAGTGTTGGCAGAAGGGCAGATTCTAACGAGAAGTTGCTCGGAGAGATTAGAGTCATCCCACAGTCGAAGGAGACGGATGCGGGGCAGCCCTGTGTGGTCTCTTCCTGTGTGGTTCAGCACACACAACTGCTTTCGAGCCATGAGGGGAGCACAGTTGGCATAAGGAAACATTTAAAAATTGATTTACATTGCCAATCTGGGTACAGTAAAATAAATCCACTCATATATGGCTGGAAACAGTGAAAATGCTAATACCCCACTGAAAACCCACTGTAGAGAGAACCCTAAAATGTTCATGCTGTTTGACTTAAAATAAATATTTTTGAGTGTTTCATATTTATTTTTAATAAAAATGGATTTAGTAAGTAACACTGCTGACAACACCTAGGTGTGGATTTTTGGTAGGAGATGGTACAGCCGAACTGCGTTGAGATTGCACTGGCTGGGCTGGTCTTACAGGGCTGAGAGACAAAACTGGTACATTTGGCACATAAACCAGACTGTGTCCATGAAAAAAAAAAACAACACTACAGTGACAGCTGGATGATAACCTTCCAAAAAGGTTGTCAAAGAAAGGAGACTTAAAAAATCTGTGGGGAGCTGAGATCCTCAGCCAAAGGGGTTGGAATAGTCAGGAAAGACGTGAACCAAAAGGAGCATGTCAAATGGACAAAGGGGGAGCGAGCGTATTTGGAAAAAGAGCAAAACTAACAGTTGTTCCCAACAGTTGGGGGGAGGGTGTGGGCTGTAAGATGTGAGGAAAACGGAGTCACTTAATTGATAGAAGCCAGAGATCACGGGGGCCCTCTGCTGAGTCTATCGACAAGCACAGGAAGACTGATGGCACTAATTCAAGTTCATAAGAGGTCTTCATGGTGGATGTGGGCCTGTCTAGGGTCTGGGGACTCAGAGAAAGGCTCTTATGACAGAGTCAAGGTGAGGCTTGGTATAGCCAAAATTCTTAGGCAGAAGGGTATAAGGAAAGAATCTGCTTTGAGTAGCTTAATTTTGTAATAACCCAGTTCAAAGCACTTGAACTCTGGTGTCTTGAGGAGACCCTGGTTAGGAGGAAGCATTACAGAACTGAAGTGATTACTTTTCTTCCAGAAAGGGAGTGGGAGATCAACTCAGGAGTTGTACATTCTCTTTCTTAGACGGGCAACAGAGTAGAAATTACAAGGGCTTTGGTGATAGAAAAGGTCTGATGTCTAATCTCAACTGTATGATCTTGGAAAAGTTACTTAATTTCTCAGAGCCTTTAATAACAATAACAATAAAATAACTCTGAGTATCATTGTGAGAAACCAATATGATGTATATGAAAGTACTTTATGGACTTCTACACGTGTGCCAGCTAGCTAATGTAAATATGCAAACTTGGATACAAGCACCAGCTCTGAATCACTGTTATGAGTTAATCATTGTTCACATTCCCCTCTGCTATTTACAAATTAAGGTCTCCTTGCAGGAGAAACTCCACTCACAGATTCATAACCAGAGACAACTATGCAAAAAGTATGTCTACACTTGCCTGGAGACACAGACACTGGCTATTTTATTAATCGCTTGGCAGCTATCAAACTTCAATGCTGAGGCTGATGGACACAGGGCCACATCACCATCAGTTCTTAAGGGAATTATGAGAAGATAATAATATGTACTTTAGAACTTTTTGCTTGGAGCTTTGTTATAATACATAGAAAAAGAAAGGAGATTACATATGGGGTCTAGAATGTAGCAAAAAGAAGCCTGAGGCTCATAATCAAAGTTCAGGAATAAAACTTTCAAAACATCTCATATTGGTTCATTACAAGGCTCAAATTACAGATTTAACAGATACTACATTCTGTTTTAAGAGCCATGACTATAAGAAAGATTTTTTTTTCTTCACATTAATGATAAAAGTTGTGAAATCCTCATAGAGTCTGGAGTCTAATTAATAAAAATGTATGAATGCTGGTTTCTTTGTTGTGACAAATACATCATGGTAACACAAGATATAAACATAGGGGAATCTGCATAAAGGGAATATAGTAATTCTCCGTATTATCTTTACAACTTCTCTGTACATGTAAAACTATTCTAAAACAAAAAGGTTATTTTAAAAGGATAGTTTTAACTTCTCACTAAACATTTCTATGAAAACTCAGAATGCAAATTTGAACTAAACGAATTTTGACTCAGAATGCAAATAAGTACTAAAAGCTGAGACAATCACCAAACTATTATCAAAATTTTAGACACAGATCATCTACGTATAAATTTTTAAGCCAGAAATATATTCAGAAGACAGAATTGGCATGAATTTTGTCACAAGATAAGGAGCAATTGTGACCTAAGGTCTGTACTCCCAACACTCCAAAAAGCTGATTAATCACTTCTTGAATTTCTAGAAAGTTTCTGATATGACAAAAGGCTCTTTTACAGGTCCTTTTCTTCATTAAAATCTTTCCTTTTGTATCCATTCTGGTTCAATGATCCACAGTCATACAATAGAATCAAATTTAAAACTTGAATCAAGAAAAATAAGGGAAAGAATGAAAATAGTCAGTATGTCAATATTATTACTGGAGAATATTATATTCAATTCTCTTCTGGGTTAATGTTTGAGAACTCTCAAAAGAAACTCACAAGGAAAAAAGAATCTCACAAAATCATACACTAGAGGAAGTCAGAGAAAAATCATTACTGAAAATAACTGTCTAAGATAGAGATACTAGTCTTATTCTCAAACAGTCTTTGAGGTAAGACATAAATTTTCTTATTGTTCAGTCCTGAACAGATATTTTGCAAAAATCTGGCCCAATTATGTAAATGTTTTTTAAATTGAAACCTTGAAGGGAAAAGAGGTCCCCCTAAATTAGAGTTTCCCACAGCACCGTTTTCCACAATTTCCTATAGTTCTTACTCTCTAGAAGTTTTCTTTTTTTCACCAAATTTTCAAAGATGAATATTTAAATAACTGAGCCAATGATTTGTTACCTTGCTCATGTGACACTTTAAATCTTTAAGAAAAGGATTATGAATCTTGTCACTGAGGATTTTAAAAATGGAAGGATCGTCGGCTCTCCTATATCAGTAGTGGACATGTTTTACAAAGGGGAAAACAGCTGACAATTGCTAAGTTCATACTTTATCAAATTTCTCATTTAACTCTTTTAGTGAATCATGAAATCAGTGAAAAGATAGAGTGACTGAAAAGCTAAGAAAGCAGCCAGATGCAAAAGTTACTAACTGATTGATACGGAATTCAGACTTGTCCCATCCCAAAGACAATCCTCATATGCACCACATTCCCCACTGCCTCAGATATTTCCGTGTGACTGTATGTATTGCCAAACAGTATTTTCTATTCTTTCCAGTGGAAACGTTTACTAGAAATGTGTGAACACACTGGAAGACATTCCAAGATAAGCAGTGTATGTGTTGAAGGGAGTCAGTAAGAGAAATTAAGGAGCTTGCACTTACAGCCATATGACACTAAGGAAGGAGCCGTAAAGCCATAAATAAATCATTTCAATGTCAAGTAACACGATGATGAATTACATAGAGAGTATATTAATATTATAAATAGAAAAAGCTTCATGATTAACTTTTGGAGAAAATAATTCAAGTGTATACATAGTTTTAAATTGTCTATTTTTAAACTGTATTTCTGATTTTCTTCACTAAAAGAATAGTGAATTTGTTCACAGTAGAATGTTTGGAAAATGTAAAGAATCATCAAAATTAAATTTTAAAAGTATATGAGTATTTCAACCATCCAGCAATAACTACCAATAGCATTATGATGTATGTATCCTCCAACTTACTTATATACACACATACACATAGATATATGATTGTATCCTTGTCAGGACTATATCATATGCATGCTTTTACAGAAAAATCTTTCATGTCATAATTTTACCATATAATATTTAATGAGTCAATAATATTTCAAGATTTTATATTTCTGTTCTCTGGAAATAATTGAGCTTACCTTTGTGACTTTAATGCATAATCTAAGTCTTTTTAATTTTTAATATTTTTCTTCTTTTTAATATTTTTCTTCTTTTTAATATTTACCTTTGTGGCTTTGATATGTAATCTAAGTCTTTTTAATATTTAAGACTTAGTATTTAATATTTATATATATTTTAAAGATTTTATTTATTTTTAGAGAGATAAGGAAGGGAGGGAGAAAGAGAGGGAGTGAAACATCAATGTATGGTTTCCTCTGGCACACCCCATACTGAGGATATGGCCTGCAACCCAGGCATGTGCCCTGACTGGGAATCAAACCGGTGATGCTTTGGCTTGCAGGCCTGTGCTCAATCCACTGAGCTACACCAGCCAGGGCAATATTTATATTTTTAATAATTCTTTTTATTTTAAGAATGTTAGATCTTTAGAAAAATTCCCACAACAGTGCAAGAAATGTTTGTATATACTGAGATGAACCAATTATTATTTTGCCATATCTTCTGCAACTTTCAGACTTGTGTGTGTGTGTGTGTGTGTGCGTGTGTGTGTGTATGAGAGAGAGAGAGAGAGAGAGAGTTTCTCAATATTTTAGAATAAGAACATTCTTTTTTGGATGTGGAGGGGGAGCCCATAGGAGGTGGACAAGGGCAGGGGTGGGGGTAGGCTACCAACCCAGCAGGCACACTGTGGGCTCCCACCTGCCTGCCCCCTCCTGCCCTCAGGATGCCCAAGAAGAAGGTCAGCTCTGCCAAGATGTTGGGGAAGGAGGAGCCCAAGAGGAGATCAGTGAGGTTGTCAGCTACACCTGTTCTGCAAAGGGGAAAATGAAGTCCAAAGAGCTGGCAGGAAAAAGTACGCACAAAAGGGAAAAGGGGAGCAAAGGGAAAATGGGATGAAGACAGGACCTAAGAAGATCTACCTTCAGAAAATGGAGAAGCTAAAAACGAGGAGAGTCCAGCCTTGCATGAAGCATGCGAGAAAGAAGCCAAGTCTGATCAATGTCATATACCCCATCTTATCAGTGGTCCCCATCTCCCTTCCTGGACAACCCAGAGGAATATTTTTATCAACTACTTTGTAAATGCAAGTTTTTAGTAGTTCCAGAAATACTTTTAAGAAGGAGAACATTCTACCTCACCCCATTTTTTGAGTGTAAATACTTTTTTAAGAAGTAAACTCATTTGTTGGTTGTTTATTTTTGGGGAGAACCAGCAAATAGTGGGATACTGAATATGAGGGGCTTTGACTGGCTTGGGCGTCAGCTTAACAGTCCATAGATGGAGGCAGTTTGTATGTCCTATAACACGAGGCAGACCAAGTGACAACTTGGAGCTGGTCGTGCATTTCCTATGTCTTGAACATTTTAAATTACTTCTATTCTCACATTTTTGGTAGAATTGTTCCCTAAAGAAAACCACTCCTTGATCTTGGCTCTCCCTGTCAGCATTTTGTGCAACATCTTTGGTGTGATGGTCCAGTTTTCCTAGTAATGTTGTAGGGGTTTTTAAATAATATATTGTCATTTATTAAGCATACAGTGTAATAGCCCTACCTTCAACCTGGTGTTTTGCAAATCTATGTTTTTTTATTGTTGTTTAAGTACAGTTGTCTCCATGTCCCCCCTACCACTCCCCCCCGCCCATCCCCACCTCCCAACCTCGATGCTACACCCCTTTGGCTTTGTCCATGTGTCCTTTATACATGTTTCTTGATGATCCCTTCCCTTCTGTAACTTTGTTAACAAGCTTAAAGATTGAAAATTTGATTATGTAGTATATGTGATATTAAATTATAAGTTAGTGGGACTTTGATGTAACAGTATATCAACACTTGAAGATATTGGTACTTGATACTGTATTAAGGAAAATTAGCCTCTAAATTTTAAGCTTCCGGAGAGTCACTGGAATAACTGTTTAGAAAAGAATCACAACTACATGACTTTTTAGGTTTTTGGTATGTATGTTAAGAATTGTGCCCTGGCTGGTGTAGTTCAGTGGATTGAGCGCGGGCTGTGAATCAGGCATCGCAGGTTCGATTCCCAGTCAGGGCACATGCCTAGGTTGCAGGCCATGTCCCCCAGCAACCACACATTGATGTTTCTCTCTCTCTCTCTCTCTCCCTCCCTCCCTTCCCTCTCTAAAAATATAAATAAATATTTTTTAAAAAAAGAAAAAAAAAGAATTGTGTACAAATTGAAATGTCTGTGTACTTATCCTCAAAACAACCAATAAAATCTCAATTATGAAAGAAAAAAATTATTCCTCTTACATTATCTCACACACACACAGACAGAAGTAATTTAATATCAATATAATAGTAATAGCTAAATTACAGTTCATATTAAAATTCTTCTGCTATAGGTACAATAATATCCATTATTATTTTTGGCTTGTTGGTTTCAATTCAGGATCCAATTAAGGATTATACATTGCATTTAGTTGTCATGGCTCCTTAGTGAAGGAAGGAAGGAAGGAAGGAAGGAAGGAAGGAAGGAAGGAAAAAAAGCTCCCTAACCCTCTTTGTCTTTGTTGCCACTGAAATATTTTATGCATAGAGGACAGTTGTCTTGCAGAATTTCTGTTAGTTTTGTTTTCATTTTTATGTTATTGTTGTTGTTGTTATTTGTTTGTTTCCTCAAGATTAGATTGATTCAACTCTTCATTTTTTTCAGGATACAATATAGTGCTGTTTTTCCTTTTTACACACAACATACCAGAGAATACAGGATGTCAAACTGGTAAGTCAAACTCCCTTTCATTATTATCGATAAGTGTGACCATTATGTTAAGGCATATTTATAAGATGGCTTCATGGTAAATACAATTGATTTTTGTATTGGTAAATACAGTGATTTTTCTTTTTTGATTAACAGCCATTATTTGGGGTGATTCTATGAGAGTGTGAATACACAAAATCACTGACAGTCCATACTCCTTTGTGCTCTTTGGTTTTCAAAGCTATTGCAAGATGTTAGCATTTAAATTCTTGCAAGATGGTAACATTCAATCTTTTAGTGATTTGGCAGTGGTGGAAACTTTTTCTTTTTTGTTTATTTTTCTGTTGTCTTAAAACAATTTAGTTATTATTGGGAGAGAATGGTTTGGAATCATCTGTGTAGATCCCATTTCCCTTCAGAAGTATAGCGATCCATTTTAAATTTGCCTTTGAAATATGGCGCTGAAGCCTGTGTACCAAGTCGCAGGGCTAAAGTGTTCACGGAGAGGTCAGCTGGATCATCACTCAGCCTGAGCTGTTCCAACTACCATTAAAATAGACCCTCCTCGTTCAGAGAAGCAGATTCTACTATTACCCTTAAAATAATTCTTTCCAGGGTCTTATAACTATTATGGGATAGACTGTCTCTCTGATTTATAATCTAATTAGAGCCCTTTTACTCTTGTGTCTAGGAAAAGGAGACCTGCTTCTCATCTATTGTTAAGGGCCATTTCATATACTCAAGTATCCTAGTAAATCCAAAATCATCCTTTTTTTTCCTGTAGGTCACAGAAGCTCAGTTTCATTTGCTTTATCTCATAGGGGCTGTTGCCCAAACTTTTCATCAAATCTGATAGTTTTCATCTGAAATAACTCCATTTTATACTTCACAGTGATGATCCAAATGATGCCCAGAATTTTTCTAATACTGTTAGAATTCTATGTGTGTCTCCTGAGAGAAGTACCCCCTCGTCTTTTATCACCATTGTATGGTGCACAAAGGATGGATTAAATAGCTGAGATGACTCACATTTCTTAAAAACATAAGGTAGCTGCATGTTGCTTTCTACTGAATAGATTCTAATTTCCAGAACATCAATTTGGAATCACTGATTTATTTTTAACACCTCTTTGATTTGAAATTAACAGGGAAATTTCATTTGTATTTTTCAATTTTCAACCGTCATACTGATTAACATGTACTGAACATTGTATTTCAGGATTTGCTTAGTGTATATAAAACTCAAGGCATACTAGTTCTATGAAAATGTCTTATATATTAAGATGTCATTATAGCTGAAAAGGTGTTTTTACCAATCCCTCCCTAATTCCCCCACCCTCTAGCCCCTTACAAGTAAGTGATACTGCACAGTACTTCTCTTTATGTATCTGGCTTGTTTCACTGAGCTAATGACCTCATGTTTTATTCATGTTGTCAAAAAGGACATGAATTTTTCTCTTCTCTGAAGATATAGATATAGATAATATAGATGATATAGATATAGACATAGATATATTTATATCTTGAGATGTCCTAGGGAGATCAATATGCTTATAAGCCAACAGAATAGCAATTATTTAGATTGTTTTAATGTCATGTCTTTCATTATCAATCCCATGACATATATAGCACATTGTCTTCATCCATCTATCCATTAATGGACACAGGTTATTTCCACATCTCGACTATTGTGAATAACATTGCAATGAACACAGGATGCAGAGATCTCTTCAATATCTTCTTTTCATTTCCTTTGGCGATATACCCAGAAGTTGGATTAATGGTAGTTCAAGTTTCAATTTTTTGAGGAAGCTCCATACTGCTTTCCACAGTGGCTGCACCAGTTTACATTTCCACCAGTACTACACAAGGGTTGTCTTTTCTTCACATCCTTCCCAAAACTAATCTCTTGTTTTCTTGATGAAAGCCATTCTAACTGGCATATTCCTGATGATTAGTGATATTGTGAACCTTTCCATGTACCTGTTTGCCATTTGCATGACTTCTTTGTAAAAATGTCTATTCACCTGGCTGGCATAGCTCAGTGGATTGAGCATGGACTGTGAACCAAAGCATCACAGGTTCGATTCCCAGTCAGGGCACATGCCTGGGTTGCAGGCCATGGCCCCCAGCAACCACACATTGATGTTTCTCTCTCTCTCTTTTTCCCTCCCTTCCCTCTCTAAAAATAAATAAATAAAATCTTTTAAAAATATTTATTCAATTATTCTGCCCATTCTGATTTGAATTGTTTGTTTTTGCTATTGAGTTATGTGAGTTCTTTACACATTTTAAATATTAACCCTTAATCAATGTACAATTTGCAATTCATTTTTCCCTTTCATAGGTTGCCTTTTTATTTTATTGATGATTATCTTTGCTGCGTGGAAGGTTTTGGTTGTGGTTTAGTCCTACTTGTTTAATTTTTGCTTTTATTGCTTTTGCTTTTGATATCAAATAAAAATAATTACCAAGACTGACATCAAGGAGCTTACATCTCTTTCAGGGGTGGAAGAAGTATGCTTGAATTCTGCATTACTCTAATTTTCTCAGGTCACGGCTGCTGCTACCACTATTACTACATCCAGGCCTTAATGATAATAAATGCTAGGTTACTGAGGTCACTGGTGTTATGAAGATTTCCGGTTAACCTGCTGCTGCCTTTCTTTACCAGAAACTTGTTCCTCATCACCTGCTTCTAGATTACAAAATATAGACATTGCTGTTTACACGTCTTTTTACAGTGAGGTTTCCTTAGCTATCCCCATCAAGGAGTCTGTCTTCCTATTAAACCTGAGGTGGCAACATGGTTTGCTTTGACCAACTAAAAGAAGCAGAAGTGATGGTATGCCAATTCAAAGTCCAAGCCTCAAAAACTATTGCACACTTCTGTTTACTCTGTTGCATCCACTCTGTAAATACGCCCAAACTAACCTACTGAAGGGTGAGAGACCTTGTGAACCACAGCCACATCTGCACGGTTGTCCCAGCTGAGACCTCTAAATAACAGCAGAACCAGCCCTTACATAATACACAGCTTGCTGCAGTCCAGGGGGTCCCACCAGAGACATTTGTTTTAGCTATGGATTCTCCACCAATACATCTCAATTCCATCCGTAAATATTAAGCAGCAGCACTATACTAATGTTCTGTATTTCTTGTACACCATTACAGTACACATTTTATTGGAGAATCCTAAAACAAAGTAGATCTTTTACTACCTTTGTTTGTGAAGTGCCTCTCTTCTTTGCAATTGAAAAATGGGTAAAATAAGAAATTAAAACAGTTGTCAGAAAAGGGGACATTTCATATGAATATATCATAAATGAGAATATGAAGCATTAACCTACAGTTGTGCAATATAAATTGAAATGTAATTTAGTAGCAACTGTGCAAGCGAAGTGACAGCAAGTGAATGCTCAGGGAAACCATCAATATAAGAGATGTTTACTTATATATGTGTGCTTGCAAGATTATGAAGTCATTGAATTGAATTGATTTAACTTACATGCTTGTGGTAATAAAAAAACCCAACATTTTAAATTGTGTTCTTAAATTTATTTGAGATATATTACTGTAACATCTTGGGTTTTAAACAACCTACAACTACCAGCCTCCAGTGCAATCTCTCTCATTTTTTAATTAAAATATCTATGAATCACATAAAATATGAAAGCTCAGAAGTAAAAAATTAAGAGGAAAGATAGTCTAATGTCAGAATCCAGCTGGAGCAGGGTCAAAAGAAACAAAATCAGGTTTCAATTCATGGTACCTCCAACCTTTATTCTATAAATAGAGTGCTCCCCCAAATATAAATTTCCTGATGTCTAAACCACAATCTATATTATGATTGGAGACTTGGAACCTTTACCAATTTAAGCATCTATCTCCATCTTGAAAGACTGATCTGTGAAGAGAGTAGATGTATTTCCCTCTCACAATATCCTCTCAATCCAAATATTTCTCCATATAAGCAGGGATCATTATCATAATAATTAAACAGCAATCATATATTGACTATTTTTTACCAAATGAGGTTCTAAGTGCTTTAAATACATTATCCCATTTAAATCTTACAACAAGTCTATTTAGTCTTTACTCAAAGTTGAGGGAGGAGGACGAGAACACTTGTCTGTTTAGGTTGAAGCATATGGAACTTCCAATGCCCACCCCTTTCACCTACAAAAACATCAAATCCATATGACTCAACCTAATAGCAAATAGCATATCCAGACCTGATACGTAAATTTTTATGAACTCAAACCCATTCAATCTCAAAAAACAGCAGAGAAGGCAGAGGAAAAGGGGCTGAAACTGTTGTGGTGCAGCAAATTTTCGGAGGAGTTTGACTTCCTGTGAAGTGTCATGGATTAGAATAATTGGAACAAAACAATGATTATAGCACTGGATGCTGGAAGTAGGACTTTTGCTTTGCACTGTAACACCAGAGAACCATACATAATCAAATAAGCTAGCTTCTCATGACAGGCCCCTATTATGCCTTTAAACACTGCTATAAAACCCCTTGAAAAGTAAGCCATGGTATGGTTTGTGTTCATGAAATAAGAGGAGTGAAAAATAGTGAAAATGAACAGACATTAAACTCCATATATCTTGCTGCCCTATCTTTATATATTTTTTTTCAGTTAATGGTTAAATTTGCCATATCAGGATGGGAAGACATGAAGTCTTGGGAGATCTATATGGGAAGATGTTTTGTTAAGGGAGTTTAGGAGGGATTTGACAGAAGTGAAAGAAGATGACTCAGTAAAATGTTTCAGTAATATGCAAAACATTGCACTTAATCCGCCTTTTCCAGATTTTCTACAAAGTCCCTGAGTTTTGTTATTTGCAGTTGCTTCACATGAAAATTACACCATGTGGGGAAGAGGTCCCATACCAGCGAGGTCATACGGGGCAGGAGCTCTATGGCAACACACTATACTCGGTCAGGTTTCAGCAACCTCCTTGTCTATGCAATTCTGTGATCTCACAATGATGAGATCTTTAGAGCCTCCCTGTCCTTATATAGCATGTATCTCCAGATGTCTTAATATGTAAGATCTGTGTTCTTACATTTAAGAACTTAGTACATTCTATTTTATTGACAAAATACACAAAATGTTTCCACACATGTATAATTATAACATATGATGATGCCTTTATAAAATGGAAAATATTTTTTAAATTTGCTTATTTAATATATTTTCCTACTACAGTACAGCTGTTTTCCCTTCTGATAACATCAAACATGTAGTAAGAATATATGAGGACAGTCTACTAAATGCTTTACATGAATTAGTAGGTTTTATTTTCTCCATTTGCATAGGAAAACTTTGTGCCTTTCAGGAGGTGAAGTACCTTATTCAAGGTCATGGACTTAATAAAAATCATCCAGGATTTGAATTAACCCAGTTTAACCCCAGAGTACCCACTTTTAACAATCACCTTCTACCAAAATTATACTCAGTGATAATTATGTTTCTTGATAATGTGGAATATTAAGCTTTGAATTAATGCAAACCATTTCCAATATGACATATATTCAAGGGTTGGGTCCCTTCATATACAATTCTCCTAGCAAGAGTTAGCATTTTAATTTTTTTTTATTTTAATGATGTCCCCAATATCATTTATGGAGCTGATTTTATAAAACTGTAGGTTGTTAGAAAAACTACCAAAACAATGATTACTGGCTGGAAGGTAATGATATATTTCAGTACTGTTGATAATTACTATAAATGATTATTTTTTATGTATTATGACATAAACACCATACACTGAAAATGTAGATGCTAACCACATTTGTTAGCCAAAACTGCAATTGTAACAACAAAAAATTACACAGGAGAAATTGTAGATAAAGAGACTATTGATGCTAAATTAACTTCTAGATGATAAGGAAGATACTCTGAAGGTAGAATTTATTTTTTTACATACCAGATAATTTAAGTTAAATTAAACCAAGTATAAGGCAATAAAACATATTGAATTATCCATGAATCTTTTATATGAAGCCACTTTTCAGCTAAAGTTAAAGCTTTAAAGGATTCTTTCTTCTCAGTTCTTAATACCAATAGATTCCTTATGTCTCGTAAATGCTGTGAAGTCATTTCTTCATACTCTGACTTTATTACATGCTTTATTGCAGAACTGAAAAATGAGTGGTTAAAATTTTCATAGAATCTGTATGAATTTCAGATTTGCATATTACAAATTGCATGGGCAATAAATACATTTAAACGATACCCACTATAAATGTAATCACTTCCTCCCTATCATCAGTATACACTTTAGTCTTATTAGGTTAACTTAGCTTTGTTCATCAGATTACTTTTTAAATAATAATTATTAAATATTTATTTTAAAAATCAGGTTTATTGCTGCTTTTGTTGTTGGGAAACTTGGTCCTTCTTGCTGTCATAGTGAAGAATTAAAGATCAGCCAGTTAGTTAGTGTGCAAGCAGAGTTTATTAGAAATACCTTCTTGGGGAAAAGAACAGCAGGTGGATGTGGGTGGCAAAGGTGTAGGCATAGGTAAAGGCAAAAGACAAGGCAAGGCACAGGCAGCAAGGCGTCAGGTCCTTTGTCCTGAGGACTTACACAGTTTGCGGGGTGGGGTGCAGGAGTTATGTATTGATTTGGCGGGCAAAGGTGGTACATGCTCTTTCATGGGAAGACATGACCATCTAAACGTAGGCTTGTGGGAAGGTCTGTTAACCCAGATCCTCATCGTGCTCCAGACCAACTCCTTGTCAACCCTTGTAAAACAGATAAATGGCCAAGAGACAGTTAATCAAAGTTAGGGCAGTTAACCAAAATTATTTGGGGGCTTTTTCTTTAAGCACCTGTGGACCCCTCTGACCCCTCCTCCTTCTACATTACATTTTTCTTTTCTTAAATTACACTGCTCTTAAACTGAAATTAGAAAGTGAGAAGTGTTTCCTTTTATTCCAGGGTGACTGAGAGGATGAAATACAGTTAATATTACAAAATTACAGGACCTATGAGTACTTTTTACTGTGTAGGACTACTTCACCTTACCTTGTCCCATAAATCAAGTCTGAGGGTTTCTGTTGTTTTTGTTTTTTTGCTTGTTTGTTTTTAGTCTAACAAAAGAGATTGCTATCATTTTAAAAAAGAAAGCTATGGAGTTCTTTCTTTCAGTCTATTTGATCATCTGTAAATGGAAGTGCTGGGTTAAATGAAATCCTGAAAACTCTGCAGCCTTTTATGTTGTACAAAAAGTGGTGCCGCTGAGGCTCTTGCTGAGACTGGCCGGAGTCTCGTTTGTTACAGGATGCAGAGAGGAGGACTCACAGTCAGTTCCCATCAGCAGGTTTATTCAAAAGTTCTTCTCTGACCACACTGACTTCCGGCGTTTGGCCTTCAACGTGGCAACAGCATCTTTGTTTTTCTCCACTGATGTTCCCAATACTCTGCTTTATATCCTCAACCCACCTTCTCCCCCAGTAAATAGATAATTGCCCTTTCCTATTAAACAGTTTGCTTTATTGCTTTTAACTTTCTTTTGTAAATATAGTCCAGTGAGGACACTTTCCCGTAGGAAAAGTAGGGAGAAGCAAATACTTTAGATTATTGATCATTTTGCTACACTACTTAATCCCTATCTAGCTGTGATAAATAATCTCTGTCCTTCGACCCCTTGGCTCATTTATACATGCTAATTTTCTGTGGCATAGCCTGTTCCCTTCTACGTACAGTGTAAATTAGGCATCACAAATAACAGCTATACAAGAAGCCAACACATTTTTCGTTTTGCTTCAGCTATTTTGAATTTGCATTTGGCCATTGTAATAGAAAAAAGCCCTGAAAAATAAAAATGTAGTCTATGAATTTAACAGACCTTAAATCGTGTAAAAAAAATAGAGAATACCAAACAAGGAGGATTTCTCCAACTTTAGGTTTGAGGATGTTCATTTACAAACAGCAAAGCTACTGGATGAATTGTTGCTTGCATCTTTAACCACTCCCCATTTGTCTACTCACACTCAGGCTTTCGGGTCTTGGTAGGAGGGAAGTCAGGATATTGGTATGTTTGCTGCTTATTGCCTTCTTTAATAATATCCTACTAGAAAAAGCCAAGCTTTTATTTAAGCTGCTTATGTAAAAGAGGAAAAGGAAAAAATACAGCTTTGCTGAGAAGTGCTGTCTGCTTGGAGTCAGCAATCCAAGCAGTTGCGAGTCAGATAATTATGCCCCTTGTGTAGCTGGAAAAGTCTTCAGATGAACTGTCCAAATTATCTGTCCTCAAATTAACATTAGCACATGAAAGGATGGGGAATTGGAGACAACAATGGGGATAAAATTTACAACCTAGCTAAAGCCAGGGACAGAGCAAAGCCAGATGCCTTAGGCTTTGCTAAACGCTTTTCTTCCTGAACTAACAAAGATAATATTTATATCCCTGGACTGCAGTGTGGGACCAGAAGCAGATCAGCTGGGTCTCACAACCACACCCTATCATTTCCGAGGTAAACACCAAATACCAGTGTCTTCACTGAGGGCTGAGGGATAAGTAGGTGTCTCAGAAGTGCTGCTACGGCAGAAAACCTTAAGGCAGGGTCAAGGTTTAAAGGCCGCGACTGATCTATTTCTTTAGTTTATCTACTAGATCTTAAAGTCAAGAAAATTCAAATTGGCCCATATCCAAGTTTTAAGAAAAAATCCCAGATAATCTCCTACCAAAGAAACGTCTGGGTTGACTAAAAACAGAATGCAAGTAAACGAAGGAACAAACAAAAGTGAGTGCAACTCCAGGTCCTTGGAACCACTTGAGAGGAAAATGAAAGGCTAAAGTAGCACACCCACCCCCTGGGGGGAGAGAATAGAGAGAGAATCTTTTTGTGGCAACAGAGATAAGGAGACATGCCCTGAAAACAGAAAATTGAGTGAGGGGAAGTGGCCAAAAACAGGACAGCAGTAAATTGACTGAACTTGACTTGACCCAGAAAAATGCATGTTACCCAGTGATCCTAGACTCTGCACTAGAAACAGGAGTGAGTTTTCTGCTTCTCTGGAAGGGGCAGATCTTTGTTTCACATGCATTATTGAAAAACAATATTTATATTGCATACACAGAAGGGAAGCCTAGCTCTAGGAAGTTTTTTCTTTTTTAAAAAAGAATATTTTACACTTTCTCCTGGTAACAGAACACTTTGCTCCTTATCAGGGCTTGCCCTATTTCATCTGATGGAATCATATGAGTTCAGTTCCCCAAAATGGTAGGCTAAAAAGGTGTTGACAGAATGAAATTAGAGTCGATTAAAAATCTGAGATGCACCAAGCATCATGTAGCATGTTGCTGCTAAGCATCCCACATGGAGAGAGAGGCAGAGCTCTGATTACCAGTACGTCTTTAGATCATTTCTATCTTTTTTATAAATTTATTCCCTATTTGATAAGGCATCGTTCTTCTTTTTTCTTTCAATTTTTTGTCCATGGTTTTTCTTTACCTTCTTGGTATACCAGGGATAGGGCTCAAGTTGAGTGTGGAAGTTTTGCTGGATTAGGAGTCACTAATCAGACTCTGGAGCAGTCAAAGCACCTGTAACTTGAATGGGGGATCTAGAAAGAAAAAAACACAATGGCATAGGCCCGAAATTTGAATACAAATTCTTCTTCCGGAAACTGAGAAGTGCCTGACAGACTTTAAAACTGAGCAGAAATTGATGCTTTGGTGTTAAGAGGAAAAGTTTGAAGTCTAAATTTAAGTTTGTGGAGCAAAGTAAAAATCTTGATCTTTATTTACTTGGAAGCTCATCAAGGTCACAGTTTAGGAGTGAGAACCACATATCCAGAGTAAGGGATACAATCTAAGGCTAAGACAAAAATTGAAATAGGTCCACCCAAACACAACCTAAATCCTGAAACCAAAACTTGGAAAGAGTCTACATGATTCACCAGTAATTTACCACTTGTTGGAACAAAGACCCACAGTCTTTGGAGAAGTACAATACCCACTATTCAATAAGAGACTACTAGGCATGTAAAGAAGAAAAAAATTGATTTGTATTCAAGATAAAAAAAAAAAAAAAAAACAGCCCTGGCTGGTGTGGCTCAGTGGATTGAGTGCCGTCCTAAGAAACAAAGGGTCCCCAATTTGATTCCCAATCAGGGCACATGCCTGGGTTGCAGGCCAAGTCCCCAGTAAGGAGCACATGAGGGGCCACCACACACTGATGTTTCTCTCCCTCTCTTTCTCCCTCCCTTCTCCTTTATAAAAATAAATAAATAAAATCTTAAAAATATAGTCACACAGATGACCTTTTAAATTTAGCAAGATAAAACTGTAAAGTAACTATCATGAATATGCATAATAATGTAAAGAATATAAATATGATGGACATGGAAAATCTAAAGAGAAATTTCAATTCTAAAATTGAAAAATATAATACATAAAATCTTCGGGTTGGCTTAGTAGCTGTATTAGACATTGCAAAAGAAATGCTAAGTAAATCTAAAAACAAATCAATGGCAATTATTTAAAGTGAAGCACAGAGGGAATAAAGATAGAAAAATAGTAGTATCATAATCTGTGGGACATGATCAAGAGATCTAAAATACATATAACTAGGTTCCTAGAAAAAGAAGAGAGAGGGTAAGGGGCAGAAAATATGTATGGGTATATAATATTTGAAATTTCCCAATTATGACAAAAGAGCAAAACCTCACCAGTTCATATCGCTTCATGAACCCTAAGGAGGAGGAATACAAAAACCACAATACTGTGAGAAGAGGTGCTAAGTGGCACTAATCATCAAGGAAATGTAAATAAAAATTAGAATGGGAAATCATTTTATGTCTACTGTAGTAACTAAAATTTGAAAATTTGCGATATCAAATATTGATGCAGATATAGCACCTTAGGTACTTATCCAAGAGAAATGTAAACATACATTCACAAAAATACTTCTACCGGAAAGTTAACAGCAGCTCTATGTATAATCACCAAAAGCTAGGAACAATGACAGAAATGTTCATAGTGAGGTGAGTGGCAGATTCTTATGATGAAGCAAGTAAAAAGTGCTGATGCCTGCTGTAACAGATGAATCTCTAAAGAAAAAACACGCCAAGTGAAACAAGTCAGATGCAAAACTTATGCGTGATATGTGAGGCCAATTTTATAAAGTTAAAGATCGGGCAAAACTAATCCACATGATAAAAATCAGAACAGTAATTGCCTCTGCTACAGGTGGATTGGTTTTAATGGGGCATGAAGGAACTTTCAGAGGTGATGAAAATGTTCTATATCTTAATTGTGGTGTTACTTACATGGATGCATTAATTTTTCAAAGCTCATAGAGCTCTGCATTTTGCTGTAGGTAAATTATACCTCTGTAAAAATTATTATGAAAAAGAATCTCAGAACAGTCTTTAGACATCATATTCATTGTATATTAATTTCTTAGTCCCTGTTTCCTAATGTCATCTATTTGGAATTTTATTTTATTCATTTTCTGTTACTTGTTATTTGTGTTTGTGTTTAAATATATTGTATATTTAGAGTCAGCAGAAAATATAAATCTTTCATGCAATATAGGGCTTAAGTTTAGCATTGCAGTATATCAATATATTGATTAACTTGTATAATTTATTTCTTTATTAATATTTTAAGTACTGTACATTATTTATAATGTAACAACATATACCCTGCATAATATTTACTCTAAAGCTGTATTTACCCTGCATGATTTATTTACTCATTAATGAATACTTTACAGCACTGTGTAATATAACCATGGGTACACTAGGTAAAAAGCCAGAATCTGCACTATCGCAGGATTGCCATCTATGAGACTACCATAGGAAATTGCAATTAACACATAAAATAAACCAACACAATCATCTAAGACACAGGTGGCAAACACAAGGCCCATGGGCCAAATCCAGCCCTCTACTGAGTTTTATCCAGCCCAGCACCTTGTTTCTACCTGGGAGCAGCGCCAAGCTCGCGCTTAACTGTTAAGGAGTAGTTACATTTATACAGTCCTAAAATTACATTCAACCCTTTGAAGGCAACTGAGAAGCTGATATGGCCCCCGGTGAAAATGAGTTTGACACCCTGATCTAAGACCTCAGAAGTGTCCATTGAATCTAGCAGTGTGGAGGTTGAAATTCCTACAAGAACATTGCCAGTGGAATATTAGAAACCAAAAGTCACTTTAAGGGTAAGTGGCCTAGGAAGTGCATACAGCAAGTCCTGACTTGTTTTATGGTTCTGGAGGTAAAGATAGTCGAAGCCATTTGGAAAGAGATCCGGAGTCAAGTAAACTGAGTTTGTTTTGATATTGAGGTGAGAGGTGAGTGTATCCCTAAGAGTAAGAGAAAGGAACTGTTGTTCAGGGAGAATAAAAGAATTGAGACTAAGGGGATTTTTTAAAAGAGCAAGGCATCTAAGAGGGTAGAAGATAAAGGGATCATCCACATCTAGGACCGTCTCTCTAAAAGACACGGATGCCTCATCCGTTATCATTTGAGGGAAGGAAGAAAGTGGTGCATTTAATTTCAAGGGAGAAAGTAAAGAAGTGCCCTCTGCTGCTTCTCAAGAAACCAGAACGGACATGATATAATGATATTAAGGAAAAGAATGAGTTGATAAGAAATTGATAAGATATGAAATATCTTATTTGGATAATTAAGGAGGAATTGACTGAACAAAAGAAATGCAGAATATTTGTCAGGGCATGGTGAGGGTATAGAATTTATAATAATATCAATTGTTGTGCTGTTGTGAGTTTTCATTAGCATGGCTCAGTATCCATCATATAGTGACAAAGGTAATCACATTGGCCCACGGTTTGGGTTTTACTGATCAAGAATAAGAACAGAAACAGGATCAGTCATTTTAGCATATTTGCAAGAGAATAATTTAAATAATACCAGGGAGACAGAGGCATGAGGTGGCTGAAAGCTACAAAAATCAATTTTACTGAAAAGATGAATATAACCAATGGAAAAGGATGAAGCAATTTTTACTTTCCGGTGAGTAAATCTCCCTGAGTCTTTGTATGTCAGCAAATTAACATAGTACAATTGGAAAATAAGCAGATGGTCACTGGAAATGCGCATTCTTTTTCCAAAGCAGATGATGTGTTTCCCAAAGAACAAATATTAAGTTACAAATAATGGTAATGTTTGGTCTTTTTAGTTTCAGCAAACATTTATGTCATTATTTCCTACAGTAGCATCTATCACAGCATTACGGCAAGTCGTGAATTTTGTGAATCGTTTCCCTGCCATATGGGATATCTAATTTTAGGAGACTTTTTAAAATCCTCATTGATTTGGCAGATTTAATTCACAAAAAAATGTTCAGAATGAAAATCTTAACTTTTCAAAAGGGGCATTGTGAAAGCCATCAGCTTATCTCGGGCACTAAACTATAAGCAGTGTCTCTGGAAAAAAGCTACACTGCATTTAGTGGGATGAGCAGGTCTTCCCTACCTTGACTGGCACGATAAGCAAAAGAAAGAGAGCTCATCACTTCTTTTCTATTCTTTCTTTTTCTAATATGACTAAATTTATTCAGTCACTTAGTAAAAGTTTTGATTGTAGGTATCCAACAGTAAAAAGCACAAAACAGAGTTGTAGATTTCTAATCTAGTGATACAAAATGCATGACTACATACAGGTAAACAGAGGTGGGAGGGGGAAAGAAGACTGTGGTTGAGGTCTGGTAAGAAATAAATAGTTACAGAAGTAGAGATGATCTCTATTGTAGTGTCTTCTACCACCGATACTCCAGTGAAAATGTAACCAAAACAGAACCATTTTTTAATAACTCAGGAGGAAGGTGACATCGGCTGAGACTCTGGTAATACTCCCTCAAGGCTACAGGAGAGCTGCCCCAACCCCCTGTGCAGTCTGGACATATGGTAGCTTGTAGTATCTTCTAAAAGGAATATAACATTTTCAGTTTAGATTAAGAACTGAAAAACTACAGGGTGCACATAACAAGTGGCTCACTCCTTTTGTTATTTATACTATCCAATTTTTTAAATCCAGCTTTTAAAACAAGCACTGAGTCGTTTTCTTATAAGGTAAGCAAATGATCCTCCCCTGTTATGAAAAGTGTGAATTAGTAATATTTTTCCTGAACTTTTAGAAAAGAGGCAATGAGACTAGTTCTTTGGTTTGGGTTCAAGTAGCAGGCTTTCAATAAAGATTTTAGAATTAAAAGACCTCACATTAAGGATGTATCATCTAACTTCTCAGTGTTCAGAAAGTCTGACTGAAAGAAGCCAAACCAAAACCAACTCACTCGGCAGTAACATGCCTCTTTCTTTTATTAGAATTTTGCTTTATTTTTTAAATATATTTTATTGATTATGCTATTACAGTTGTCCCATTATTTTCTTGCCTTTATTCTCCTCTGCCCTTTCTGCATCCTCTCTCCCACCAGCATCCCCCACCTTAGTTCATGACCATGGGCCATACATGTAAGTTCTTCGGCTTCTCCATTTCCCATACTATTCTTAACCTCCCCTTATTTATTTTGTACATACCATTTGTGCTCCTTATTCCCTGTACCCTTTACCTTCCAAACTTCCCCCACCACCTCACCACTAATAACCCTCCAGGCGATCTCCATTTCTGTACTCCTATTCCTGTTGTAGTTGTTTGCTTAGTTTGTTTTTGTCTGTTTTTGTTTTCTTAGGTTCTGTTGATAATTGTGAGTTTGTTGTCATTTTACTGTTCATAGTTTTGGTTGTCTTCTTTTTCTTAGATAAGTGCCTTTAACATTTCATATAATAAGGGCTTGGTAATGATGAACTCCTTTAACTTGACCTTATCTGGGAAGCACTTTATCTGCCCTTTCATTCTAAATGATAGCTTTGCTGGATAGAATAATCTTGGATGTAGGTCCTTGCCTTTCATGACTTCAAATACTTCTTTCCAGCCTCATCTTGCCTGCAAGGTTTCTTTTGAGAAACTGGCTAATAGTCATATGGGAATTCCTTTGTAGGTAACTGTTTTCTGCTTTTCTCTTGCTTCTTTTAAGATTCTCTCCTTATCTTTAATCTTGGGCAATGTAATTATGATGTGCCTTGGTGTGTGCTTCCTTGGGTCCAACTTCTTTGGGACTCTCTGAGCTTCCTGGACTTCCTGGAAGTCTATTTCCTTGGCCAGATTAGGGAAGTTCTCCTTCATCATTTTTTCAAGTAAGTGTTCAATTTCTTGCTCTTCCTCTTCTCCTTCTGGTACCCCTATGATTCAGATGTTGGAATGTTTGAAGTTGTCTCAGAGGTTCCTAAGCCTCTCCTCATTTTACTGAATTCTTGTTTCTTCATTCTGTCCTGGTTGAATGTTTATTTCTTCCTTCTGGTTCAAACCATTGATTTGAGTTCCAATTTCCTTCCCTTCACTATTGGTTCTCTGTACATTTTATTTTTCACTTTGTGTAGCCTTCACTTCTTCCTCTATTTTGCAACCATACTCAACTATTTCTGTGAACATCCTGATTACCAGTGTTTTGAACTCTGCATCTGATAGGTTGGCTATCTCTTCATTGCTTAGTTATATTTTTTCTGGAGCTTTGATCTATTCTTTCACTTGGGCCATATTTTGTTGTTTCAGTTTGCCTGTTAGGTAGTGGGCGCAGAGCCCTAACTATTCACGAGAGGGAGGCAACCCATGTTGCTGTGTTGTGGTGCTATATGTGGGGGAGCAGTCCGAGAGGGAACAATGCCACTTGCTTGACTCTCAGCTGGCTTTCAGTCGCTTGCTCCACTACACAGAAGCAAACTGGGCCCTTCTGGTGCTGATTCCTTGGTGGGTGGTTTTGTGTACATTGTAGGACCCCATGGGTCTCTCCAATGAACTCTCCTGTGAGGCTGGGAGTTTCTCCTGCTGCCTCAACCCCAAGAAGCATTAACCTTTGTTATTTTTATGCCATCCTAAAGGCTTGCACATTTTATTTTTCAGAGAATTTAACATTTTAATAGAATATGTTCTCTACCATGTGGTAAAGCTTTGGTACTATTCATATAGTACTGCCTATCCTTAAGGCTTGACATTTCCCAAGAAGGATCTTTGATTCTGCTTTGGAAGTTTCACATAAATTAAAATCTTCGTCAAGTGTCAGTATGAGAGAGGTGACACAGGACACAGCATATACAGTCCAGTTACCTCTTTGTATGCTTATAAATTTAATTCTTTTCTGTTTCTGTAGCCTGGGTTACACAACATGCACTGTGATGTACATTTGGTTGTGTTATCAATCAGACTGACTTCGAGCACCTGTCTTGTCATTCTGAGTAATCTAAACCCTCAAAGTGATTTTTCTTCTATTATTATTCTGACTGAAAGAGACAGAAGTATGTGTTTATATTCCATGGGTAGATAGTAACTTATTTGTCAAGTGACATGATGACCTAACCAGGGGACATTTTTGTTGAGTGCCTGCATGCATAGCATAGATGCTTCAGAAACAGTAGGGAAGTATTCAACTTCTAGCATGCACAATGAGAAATTAAGATAAAATATTGAACAGAAATATATCATAAGCCATATATTACAATTAATCTCATTTTCTATACCACCTCTAGGGAAACAGGTATCACAAACACTTTAACTTTTTAAAATGTAAGAGATAATGTGCTTGTTATCTTGAAATAACATGGACATAGGATAAGGATTTAAAAGTATTTACAAAGCTAGAAATGGAGAACATTTTGAACTCAAGAAGGTCATGGACTACATGTACAAAGTTTTTATAATATTTGCTTTGCAAAGAACTAGCCTGCTGTACTCTATCTCTTGCCTCAAAAGATCACGACAGCTTATAGAAAGAATCCATACAGCAAAATGATGGTTAAAATATAAACACAAATAGGGAATCCAAGTCAGTTAAAATATAAATAAGACAGGAGCCTCTGTAAACTATAAATATATTCTGTGAGGTTCCTAACAGCCAAATGAAAATGATATGATCAGTAGATACATGTTTTAAGAGAGGAGAAAATAAATATCCAAAAGACTTTTAAAAAGCTATTTCCCTAGGCCCCCAAAGAACATTTCTCTTTTTCTACAGCATTCCTCATACTGTGTTGCATTATTTCTATACTGGTCTCTTATCAGAATATGAGTTTTAAAGGCATGCAATTTGCCTTATACACAGTTGCCCCTTCAATATTTAATACTAGGATTCAATAAATACTTTCTGAGTGAATGAATTATAGAAGAAAATTAATTTTTGATAAGGTAAGAAAGTGTTATTTATCTGGAACTCAACACTTAAATGTATTCTGATAATTCCCTCAAATTATCTGAAAATATTGTTGGCTCTGTTCATTTGTCTTGGAAAGAGACTATAGATTTGATGAGTCTGAAACAACTAGAACAGACTAGATACAAAGGAATTCATGACCCTGTCACTTATAGGATAGGAAACACTGGGATAAAAAGACAAACATTCTGAGAATGTTATAATTTTAGTATTTTAAATGATCAGAACATTGATCAGATTTTTAGAGTTCCTCAATAGGAAGAATTTCTCCTAGGTCTCACAAATATTAAATATAAATACATTTGCTATCTAATTATTATGTGCATTTATGTTAGGAAATACTAATTCTTTGTAGTGTTTCCTAGGGTCTGTTAACAATGTAGTTATATCACATTCAAATGTGTTCCAGTTGACCTCTGTTTATTGGTTGCAGAAGTATGACTGAAGGCATGACTGCTGCCAAACGAAGACAATATCCTTAGGCCAGTTATTCATTAATGAAAAATTGCTTCTAGAAATCATTATACTGTGCTTCAATGGCATGTACTTGATCAGGAAAAAGCTATGAAATAAGAAGATAACTTAGACACTGTATAAATTGAAGCATAAATTTCTAGATTTTCAAACTGGATGTTTAACAGACAAGTCTTTCTATTTCTAACACCAGTTTCCATTTGAAAATATTTTTTCCTGATTTTATAGCATGTAACACATGAATTTAGGCTAAAATCCATTAAGTGAATTTGAATTACAGAGTTTGTTGTGCTCATGCAGTAACTTCAAGCGTGATAAGTAATTCACCATAATCATGTATCATTACTTTCTGGGAAAAAAAAGGTATAAATTAAAAATAGAAAATAAGTACTATTCAGATAAAGTGGGGTTTTGAATGTTAGGATAACGTAAGCATTATTTTCTTATTGTTAATCTATCAAAAGGTTTTGAGGAAGGGATGTGCATATTTTTTTTAAATTGACTTTGGAAAGTTTCTGTAGCTGCTTTATCTTGAATTTACTTATAGGGAGTTTGGGCATTACAGTGGAAAGGGCAGATTGTGAAAAACTGTTGCAATAATAAAAGAGAGAAAATTAAGTCTTGAATTAGGGTTATATAAGTGGAAATAGAAAGACATTGAGGCAAGAAAATTAGTCATTTTCATTAATATTTCTCTTTATAGCAGATTTTACTTTAATAATCAGCTAGCAGATATTTTCAATATGGCTCCTCAATGATCCCCATCCATTTAAGATTTTAATCAGGCAGTTACTGTCTGGTAATAAAATGACATTTAATGTTATAATGATGGCCCTTTCAAAAAGCTCTCATCAGTGATTGAGATGATGCTCAGTAATGAGTTGATTTGTATTTAACACAATGTGCTTAGTTTAATGAACTTAAATTTAATTTTTGCCAGAGCTAAGAGCTTTAAATCAAAGCCATGCCATTGTGTCATCACTAAATAAGGTTTAAATATGCTTCCATAAGTGCAATCTGCAGAATTATTCTTCGGTGGGCGCTTGGAGAATATTTCTGACTTTTTCTAAAGTTGCTCATTTCCTTGTTCAACCACTGTTTCAGTTATCAATTCTTCACCAAATAATTCACAACACTTTACAGCTAAACATGTTGTGTCCATACTTCTAGGGTAATGAAAGGTTACTTAAGAAACCCAATATAAGAGGGTGAGATTAAATTTTTTTCTAGATTATTTAAATATTACAATATATTTTAATGATAAAAATTAGTGTAAAAGGAAATCACATAACTCGAAAAGTTAAGGGATGTTTGGATTGCACTTCTTCACACCTCGCTTTGTCTACCCATCTCTCTCTCTTCACATAAACACACACATATGTACACATACATATATGCATATATCTATCTATCTATATATATATTCGTCTGTAAGTTTATAATTTCAAGCAGATATAGCTTTCTATCCATTTAGTCACTCCTGAAACAAGCTTCTCAGGCAACTAATAACTAGTAGGAGAGAAAACTATTTAAAGTTTCCTATTATTAGCACATATTTTTCATTATGTCAAAGGAGATATTAAAAACTGCAGTAACATCAGTAAAACTCTTCATAAGGAAAGGGAACAATTCACCTGCCATTCAAATTGCTTTCATTTGACCATATCCTCTTTTTGTCCAAATGAAAGGGTGAGTTCCAGTTATAAAATTAGCATGGCACAAATTTAATGTAATGTTCTTTTTTTTAGTATTTCTTTTTTAGTATTTTCTCTGTTGCAGTATCACCTCAGTATGTGTAACACTTTATTAGCCATACAATATTATATTTTCAGTATTTCCTTATTATACTTACCATATTTTTTGAACCATAATATGCACCTAGGTTTTAGAGGAGGAAAACAGGAAAAAAATTTGAAGCAAAAAATAAGGTAAAATATTTAATAATGTAAATAACAATATTTCACCAATGTAAATGTAAATGGAACTCAACAGCAGCATTAACAGCTATTATCCCTCCCAAATTTGGGAGAGAAAGGTGCAACTTATAGTCTGAAAAATAGAGTAATTGTGCCATTTTAGCATGTATAATAATAAAAAATGGCAATCAGATATCCTGCAATAAACATTTTTATGCACACAGATTCATTTTTTTTCCTTTAAGGTATTTTAAAATACTGTTTTAGAATCCTTATATTATGAAAGAAGTGGCATGATACCTAATATACCAATATAATATTTTTGGTAGCATAGGGAATTTGGAGCCAAATCTTTTCCACATCTAGACATAGCTTTAGATGTAAATTTTATTGTTTTGGAATTATTTCAGAAATGCTAGCTTTTTCAAGCAAAAGAATGTCCACTCAGACCTTGTAACAATGTTTAAGAGAACTGCTCTATCTTAATATGTAAGCTCCTGTTAACTAGTCATTTGGATTAAATATTTTAGACCTACGGAGACCATTTCTATTGACCCAAGAACTTAAACACAATCTATTTGTCCAAGAAAATGAAGCTTTTAATCAGGGACCTAAAATAAAAATGCATTCTCATTTCTTTTGGCACTTGAGGGGAACACTGTGGAACAGCTGAGAGATTTAACTGTAAAAAATGGCTTCTGTGAAAAAGTACCCACTACTTTTCATGAAGATAATATGACATTTTAAAAGTGGCCCAATATATAGGTTACAGAATGAAGACTTCCAGTGGAAAAATTATGAGGATCACATAAATTAAATATTTCCTAAATGTAAGTCAGTTCTCTTTGCTTTAAAGCAAAGATCTAGGTCATATATTACAGTAATGTTAAAGAGGGCCTTTGTGGTCCAAGGAACTAAAGGTTATTTGGGGTTAAAGGAATTGTAACTCTGTCAACAGAATTCACAATGATGTGCAAGCTACTGAAATATTCTGTTTTATTTGATCAGTATAGACAGCCTCTCATGATCGCTCATACTGCAAGAAGATATGTGGCTCCAGTGAATGATTTTGCCTTTCTACTATTGTAAATATATTGAAATATTGTTAATATTTTTATTTCCCTTATGTCTGAGAAATCCATCCACATCCCAAGTGTCTGCATAGACTTTTCAAGTTGGATTTCTATTTCCAAAACTATTAAACATGAACTTTTAACAGTCACTAAGATTACAGTTAGTGTTACCTCCCATGCTGCTGGATGAGATTCAACAGCCTACATAAGCCTGGGTAGCTTGCATGAGTATGAAAATGATTCGCTGTTTAATTACAGAACTAAAACTTCACTGTAAATCTCATCTAAGGTAGCTAATCAAATTCTGATACATGTCAGTAATGAGCTTAAAACCCAACGCTTCCCGAAATAGTAGATTTATACTAGTGCTCATTTGGCATCATGGAGGACCTTATCGACTTTAAAATGAGCAGCAAAGCAATCATTTCCACTTTTCCCAGTCAGGATCCAGCCTCCTACTACAGACTGAGTGGGCAGGCTATCATCCAGGTAGACTTTGTGTTTCACTAATAAAAACTAACCGAGACCTTCTTGTGCTACTAAGGAAGAAATGACTATTAGATATATCACTAATTTCTTCATCCCAGAATACCCTAACTCTATAACTGTAGCCCATGGTGTTAGGGAAGAATGTGGGGAAAGATGCATCAAGGTTGAGTTTTTACTTAGAATCTTGAAGGAGTACTTGACATACATTGATGTGTTCTTGTTTCTGCATCAGCAGCTCTCCTGACTCGGAGTCCTGAACTATGGATCTTTAGGTCAGTCCCTCATAAGAAAGGGAATGGAGTCAGATCCAGTAGCAATGAGAACAAAACAGAACCACCATCCTAGTGTTTGGAAACCAAGCTTTCATTTCTTAAATTTAAGTTTTTCTCCTCTGTCTTTCCCTTTTAAAATTGATTTTTATACAGTCTTGATGCCAAGGCTTGTTATCCTTAATACCTGGGTTCAAACTCTGGTTTCATTACTCTTTAACTATTTAACTGGGATCAATTGCATAACCCCTCTGCACCTTGGTTTCCCTATCTGGACGATGGATGAAATAAGTATACTCACTTCACAGAATTGCTGTGAGAATTAAATGAGTTGATATATGCAAATAACTTAAAAAAACAATATCTGGATATAATGTGCCCAATAAATGTTGCCATTATTATTACTTAGTGTTTTTTCAGTAAAGGTCTATTTGTGGCTTTCCTTTTGTTGATCACTTGACAGCATATTAAGAACTAACTTTTGGAAGAATTTGTAAAATGGGAAAATTTCAAGTTCCTAGAATTTCCGTTATGGTGATAGTTTTGAAGAAACATAAAGGATCTTTCCTATCCGAGTACAAATCCATTAAAGGCTTAAGTTGAAAAAGTTGCAGAAATAACATTTTTGCAGTTCAGAGAGAAGTAACTAAATAAATTACTAATTTCTTCTTTCCAGAACACCCTAACTGTATAGACATCACATTAAACCTACTGGCATAATTCATGCACTTAAAAGGAGACATCAGTGATCTTAATTTTCATATTACTTTTTGACAGGGCATTTAATTGTTTTGACAGGACATGCCTCAGAGGTTTTTAACTGGTGTTCCTTGTCCTCAGCTGTACCTCCTCCCCCTTCTCAGAAGTAAATCACCAAATTTGTATCAACGTGAAGAATACTGGAGAGGGTGAGAAGACAAAGTACCTACGTGTGTGTAATGGAACCATCAGGCACTGAGTAGAGTGATATCTAATTTGCTATTAGCAAGAAGCGTGGGTGTGCTGAAACAGTCGGACTGTTGGAGAAAATAACATGTTTTTCTTAGATCAGGTAAGACATTATCTTGTGAATATTTAAAGGGAGTTAACAACTCTACTCAAATGCAATATGGTGCTAAAGGCCACAGAGTGAATAGTAAGTACATGCAGATGCTTTAAGACAGTATAAAATATAATTTTCCTGTTGTTATTGTCACCTAGCAATCATGATAACTTGTTTAGCATTTCTTTGAGTCTTTTAAAAAATTCCTTTTAGTATTGGGGCTAATCTTCCAGCGTTCAGAGTGCTGCCAACAAAATAAGATCAAAAATCCCTACTACTGCAGGATTTACAACACACACACACACACACACACACACACCACATGAAACTTTGAATCAGAAGGTCTGTCTTCCAACTGTAAATAAGCAGCTTCCTACACCCAGACATGACACATGGTCTCTCTAAGCTGAGTCATAATGATCAGCAAGGTAAGTACAATAATACCTCCCAAATATAAGACGTCTGTGAGATAAAATAAATGAGACACTGAATATAAAAGAGCTGTGTAAATAACAAAGAAATTTAAAAAGAAAGAATTCCCAACGATCTTAAAATAGAACTCTAGGAGAGTGGGACACAATGCAACTGTGGAAAAATAAAGAGAGATTTACAGACCCCAGGGCTTGACCGGCAGAGAGCAGGCATCGAGAGCCCATTCAACAGTCATGTTCAAAGCGAACAGGGACCAGTCTTGGAAACCAAGTAGATGGAGTTACGTGTGTTTCGATTGTGTCAAAAGCTGGCTGCCAACTGCTCCATGCCTTGGGTGATGGCAGAGAGTGTGGCAACTTCAGCAGAAATGTTGTACAGTGCCTGCGGTGTTATGGCTCTGGAGAGGTGCAAGCAATCATATCAAAACTCATGCTTGGCTCACCTCTTACTTAAAACAGAATTTCCTAAAACTGAAAGAACTGGAATAATCTGAACAGGTGACAGGTAGACTATTTAAATGACCTCTGTAATAACTTACAGTTTAGAATAATTCTAGCTCATTTTTTTCTTTATTTTTATGGTTGACATTATTACAGATGTCCATACTTTCTCCTGCCTTTGCCAGCCTCCACCCAGCTCCTGCCACCTCCCTCTTCCCTCTGGCCATCACCACACCATTGTCTGTGTCCGTGGGTTACGCATATATGATCTCTGGCTAATCCTTTCACCTTCTTTCATCCAGTCACCTTCCCCTGCCCCCTTATTTTTATGAATGCTTACTCTGTTCCCCAGGGTATATCCATAAGGATATATGCAAAGACCTTGAGAGAAAGTTATGTTGTGTCCTTTCAGTTTCCTAATGGAAATGTTAACACTTCACAGAGAAAAGAATCTCTGGAATCATGAGAGTAGACATCTGTAACCTACAAGAAATATAAATAAATAAAAATCTTGAATAGAGGACTCATGGGCATGGACAATGGGAGGGGCTGACTGGGAGTGGGGGTGTCTGGGTAGGAGTGAGCAATGGGAACAAAGGCAGGACAACTGTAACTGAACAACAATAAATTTAAAAATTAAAAAATCACTGATAAGAAGGTTTTTATATTTGTCTCCAATCCTTTTCACTTTGGTATTCTTGGCCATCCCCACTACAGATGAAAAGGTTAAGATATTCATATTTTTGACATTTTTATGAATGTTGTCTTGTGTAGTTAAGAATTCTTCATCACAACATAGTCATATATCTTAAAATATTTTAGAATTATTTCAATGGAGTTTTTAGCAGGAAATAGAAGAACAGTAGATAGTTGATCAAATCCACAAGAAGAAAAAAAGTATCAGTAATGGCAATGACAGGGATGAGACATTAAAAAACTGTAAATGTATTTATTTGTAAGTCTTTTCTTCTCTGATCTTATTTAGAAGAAGCCTGCATAAACAAATTATCTCAAAACTGTGCTCATGATTTTATAAAGTATAAAGATATAATTTGTATGACAACAATAGCACAAATCAGGGTGAAATTAAGCTATGTTGGAGCAATTTTAATACTAAAAATAAAATATTAATTTGAATTAGATTGTCTAAAGTTCAAATATTCTAATCCCCAGAGATTATGAAATTTATCAAACATAAAAAATTGAAATGCTTTTAACAAAGCACTGCTTTTAATAAAGAAGTATGCTTTTAGTAAAGAAGTATGCTTTTAGCAAAAAAAAGGAATTGAGAGTAAGAACAAAAGAGATATAAAATATAGAGGAAAAATGACTAAATAGCACGTACATCTGACTTTATTTGTAATTACATCCTATGTAAATGGAGTAAACATTCAAAAATTTCAATCAAAAGGCTGGGATTCGAATAAAGTTTTTTCAAAGTAATACCAATATGCTCTGTACAAGAAATGCACAGTGACAAAAAGAGGTTGAAGGTAAAGAAATTGGAAAAGATAAACCATGTTAACAGTAAAAAAAAAGAGAGAGCCAAATGGCTCTAGTAATATCAGACAAAACAAATGTTAGTAGAGACCTTTTCTCAAGGTACCTTTCCCACAGGGAGAAATCACTGTCCAGTCTGAAGTGAAGCAGAGATGTGACAGATGCGCAGGCAGCATCTCCTATTTCCAGGCTCAACCTAGCCCAGAGTTCAGCGCAGCAACGTGTAACCCCACACTCGCCCCAGGCAGTGCCCAGCCCTCTCTGTGTTCAAGCCGCCCTGGAAACTGGTTCTTGGGACAGTCTCCCATTCTGAGGTAGAGATTGGTGGTCTAATATATTTTCTCTTGCTTTAAATTGAGTCCCTTTGCAGTGGCTTGGGTGTGACCTGAGTATTTCCTGTAGATATATTGAGATGCCTTGAGCAAAGTTGTAAATAACAGGTGCCTCTTCCCTTCTCAGTTTTTCTAATAAGACCTTTTACCATTCTCCCATTTATTTGGCTTCTGTCAGGGAGAGGAAAAGGAGTAAATGATACTGCTTTACCCTCCACATCCTGATTCCAGGTCTATGGAATTTAAAAGCCAGTAGCCAAGTTTATCCCACAAATAGTCACACAGCTATTCCTCTGACACTGAGTTGTCTGTGCCCTCTCTGAGGTTATAAGAGGAAAGGAAATGCATGATCTTTTAATAGGTAATTGACCAAGAGACACTATTCTTTTGAGCGGACACTCCACAGATCTGGAGATACTCTATTCCCTACTGTTCTAGACCATATGCAGGGAGAGAAAAGGGCCACTCACTTGACCTCTGGAGAATTCCTTTAAAGCTACACTAAGTGGAGGGAAACAGTGTAGGTCTCTGCCTACTCCAGTAGGATAATAAAGTGCTGGAGAGGTGGGGAGGCTGCTGGCATCTCTTCCTCACAAACAGATTAAGTTGTCTACTCTATTGTGAATGCAAAGTCCAACCACTCCCAAATTCACTTGTGAAATGTGAAGTTCCTTGTATCTTAACCATACTGAAAGCTGAGTGGGGGACTTCCAGCTATGCTAAACCTCCATAAACCTGGTATCTCCTTTTCTTCCTGCACCCATACACACATCTATATAAAGTCAAAGGTTGGGAGGGAGCAGAGGAACACCTGATTTACCCAGGCCCTTTCACAGTAGGAAAATCCTCTGAATAGCTTAAGGCACTTTGTTGCATTTTTCTTAAAATGCATATAGAATAAAAAAGAGGAATATTTAAGTAATTGGACCTCTGCATGATGCAATTTTTAAATCTAGAAATGAGTGGGTGTGCAGTGCCACTGTCACCCTCCTAACCCACTCCTTGTCACCTTTGAGAAGCCAAAAGAGAGAGCTATCCCTTAGTGGAAGAGAAAGATGTTCCCTTTCATTCCTAACCCCAAAGTTATAGGATTTCCTGAACACATACCTCCAAATAGAGCACAGATAAAGACAGTACATAGCTACTCAAAGGAATAAGTTATTAAGGAATGATAAAATTCATCATCATGGTAAAAAGAGACCATCTTCTTCAAAGGATGACCAACACCAGGATTACTAAATATACCTATGTGTGTTCAGATTTTCCAGAGATTTTCAATATTTTTAATCCAGTTCCAAGCTCATTTAGATTGCAAGTCTTCACTTCCATGCGGGCTGTCAGCGGGGGCTACTCTGTGCTCTGTCACATAGCTCCCTCCATCTTCAAAACAGCAGCGGCACTTTGAGTCCTTTCCATGCTTTGAATCTGACTTCTTGTTCTGTTACCAGTTGAAGCAATTTCTCAGGTTTTAAGAGGTTATTGTGATTAGAATGAGCTTACCCAGATCATGACTTTTCTCTATCACAAAGTCAATTGATGAGTAATCTAAATTTCATCTACAGAAATCATTTTCTTCCATGTAATTTAATACAATCATGAGTGTGATATCTTATAATGTTCACAGTCTTGGGAATTATAGCAGGAAATCTTTTCATCTTTATTCAGCAAAGTTTCTATGCACATTCACATCCATTTACCATATTAATAGAGTCTACATCATGGCATCATTCAATGAAAACAACCAATTTATACCATGTTGCAACCACAAAACCTTGATGAATTAAATAACAATACAAGATGAATGCTAAGATGTGAAAAGAACTTCAGTGAATTTGATTTCCATAAATACATGTGTAATCCTGGACTCATTTATTTGTGCATTTTATTTGCTTTATTAGTGAGTTCAAAAATTACTAAGGCCCTGGTTGGGTAGATCAGTTGGTTAGAGCATTGTCCTGATACACCAAGGTTGTGGACCAGATCCCCAGTCCAGACACTTACAAGAATCAACCAATGAATGCATAAATAAGTGGGACAACAAATTGATATTTCTCTCTCTCTCTCTTTCTTTCCCTCTCTCTAAAAAATAAATAAATAATTATTTAGAAGTTACTAAAGTGATTATATCCATATTGTGGTATACTAACCAAATAAAAGCTTTTTTTGAGAGAAATGAATTACCCCCAGTGCAAATAACAGAAAAATGCACTTAATTTCTGTTATAAAACAAAATTCAACTGAGTAACTTTGAAGTTCTAATTGACTTTTTAAAGTGATTCATGAATCAAGTGGTTGTACAAAAATAGAAGGTTTTTATAGGAAGAATGGTGGGGCAAGGGAGCTATTGACAAAAGAAAAGAAAGGATTATTTTTAGACCAGGATGTCATCTTCTTTTGGAGACAGGGTTTTGTCATGCAGATTGCCTCTTCTTTCTGTGGGGTGAAGGGATAGAGAGGGCATATGACAGATGACCTTCCTGGTGATTGACCAGAAAATGTCAGACTGGTTGGTTAAGATTACCAACATAGTTCTAGGAGAGATTAAAACCATAATTATTAAATTTAGGTTTGATATCATGGGTGTTAGCATGACACTGGTTTCCTCTTCCACACTTTGTATATAAATGTAGAAAACATTTAGCTAATAAAGAAGGAATAGATCCAGAACCATAAGGTCATTATTTTTTCTCAAAGACAGGGAAATTTATCTTTAATGAATTTATTTGCCTTTGATTAATTTTTCTACTGCTTATATATAAGGATGGGCAAATAATAATACATAATATAATAATTAATACATTAATAATGCAAGAATAAACTCTGTTTCATGTACTCACAACTATAAACCTAATTTTGCTTACCTCTGTAGTTGTGTGTTTGTTTATGCTTAGTATAATGTCATTATAGGAACTCCAAATAACTTTAAGGTCATTAGAATTAATTGGAGATCTTTAAAAATGACTCTCTTTTAACATTCAGGAACAAATACCCTTCAGCACTTTGTCCAACTGTCCTCGCAATTAAAACAAAACAAAGTCAAATACTACAATAATATATTTGGAGAATTTGAATGAAAAGAGAAAAAACAAAGACTTTATGTTACTATATAAAAGTATTAGTTACCTGTCAAAACTTCGAGGAATTTGAAAAGACAAAGCTAATGCCATTTGCTATCGTGGCACCATTTGCCAAGCAGGCCTATGACCTCGTTAAACATGACTGCCATTTTACTCTTCTGAGTTTATGCCCTCGGGACTGGAAATTACTAGACAGCAAGAATAGAAAGTGACTAACCACTCCCCACAGCCACAGGCAGAAGATAACATTGGAACAAACAATGCCCCAAACAGTCCAGGGGCCACACACCGACAACCCCCCCCCCCCCCCGCACCAGTTTTAATCCAATTATAATCCAGTAAAGGCTCAAAGATCCCACCTCTCAGTGCTGGTGTATCTCTCCACACCATGACCCTCTCTCCCCTGGAGAGTGAATGAAAGTTTTACCCTCTGTACTTTCTTCTCTTTGTGAATTCTTTCACAGCCCATGTCACTGCCCACCCTGACAGAATTGCTACTGAATGTGGTTCACATTGGACTCAATTGATTTAAGGGAATGACTAAAGGCAGACTCATTATCCACTCAAATAGTAGCATTTAGGAACTATAAATTAAGTGAACATTTCTGATTATATTGACAAAAAAATTAAGCAGGAGAGGTGTGGGACAGAAAGGGATGGGCTGTTGGTTTGTTGTTGTAAACACTCAGAAACTTCACTTCTTTAATAAGACCTTTTCTCCTTTCTTTCTTCTTGATTCAAACTAACCTCATCCAGTCTAAGTACCATGACTTCCCTGCCTCCCTCCTACCTTGCAGGTCCACTCCCTTAATCAATAAGCCCTTATGATATCAGACTCTGATCAGCATTAAACTGTCTTAAGAGTAAAGCCTCGGGCTTGTTGAACACATGAACAGAGTTTCTGAAGAGCTTAAGATGACATTTTGACCTCAGTTGTGTTTCAGCCTGGCCCATGAAAGCAGAACAACCCTATCCACCACACATTCACAAAACCAGACAGAATGATGCCATGATTGACATCAGGACCTTACACAATGACCAACTACTTCCTACCCTTGCCCCAATCAATCAGTAGAGCCCCAACCCTGGCTTGTTTGGTCACTGTGATTAACAATTTTTCCCAAATATAATTTGTCACCATGCAGAACATTGGGGAGAGCCAGATCTTATAGCACTGACTCACCTATGACTCTGAGCTTGGTGCCATTTCCCTAAATAAACCTCTACTTTCTTTGCTGCAAACTCCTGTTTGCATTTTATTGGGCTTTGATGTGCATAGGAAAACAGACCCCTTTAGTCCCATAATGTTGTTTTTTAATTGTTTGACTGGTCAATTATTTGTTGCCTAACAACTAAGCGAAGATCTCAATGGCTTAAAACAACAACAATAAGGTGTGTGTGTGTGTGTGTGTGTGTGTGTGTGTGTGTGTGTCCCACTGTTAGGTTCCAGAGATATTGCCACATGTGGAAGCAAACCTTGGTTTAGAGATTTTCCTCCATGGAGGATATAGAAGATGAATTTCGGATTTACTTGTGAAGGGGAACAAAATTTTTCACCCTAAAATATGCCTCTTTAGCATAAAGATTAATTGGGGTGGGTTATTTTCAAGAAACAATAGACACAGGAGAAGCTCTTAAAACCAGGAAGAAGTTAACCTTTTCTAAGAGACTTTTATATGTATAAGAAAAATTTCCATTTATAAAGCTGTCTCCTCTGTGTCAAGAGGAGAATGGTAACAAAATCTTCAGAAACTCATATCAGTGGAGAAAGCAGAGATAAACCTGTATAACATCCTTTACTGTGCTTTGCCTGATAACCTCCCATTACTGTCTCCTCCACCTGCAACGTCAACTGTCTGTAGCTGGAGATGGTATTTAAGGTGGTAGCTTGGGCCATTTTGGTAAGATATTCAGTGTTTCAGGGCCACTCTCATGTATATGGGAGATATACATATTATAAACTTTTCTTTGTTTTTATTCTATGATATTTTTATTATGGGGGTGGGGCTCAGCCAAGAACCTAAAAATGTAGAGGGAAAAATATTTTTCCTTCCCAACACTTGCAAAATATCCCTCCAAGTGGCCTGAGGTATCTAGTTTTGTTGGTCCAAGGTTGTGAACCTTGGATCCTGGCAGAAGTGAATCAGAGGGTTTGCAGGAGAGGAATAAATCTGACAAATGACTAATCATTGAATCTGATGGTTTCCCAGGGATGCTTCTCATGGTTTCCAAGCTCCTGTTCCCTGTTGCAACTACTCTGACTCTCAGAACCTGTGTTATGATGGTCGATGATTGTGTGCTGATCTGATGCAGACCCTGGTTCATGGGGTCTGCAACATTGTGGATGGGGGAGAGACATTCACACAGACTACTGAGTCCTGTGGAAGAAAAGCACCCTGACTCCTGAGTCCTGTGAGAGCAGCTTCGCTCTCAAGGGGAGCAAAAAGCTGAGGCCTCCACCATGACAGGCCTTTATTTCTTTTCTCTGTGCACATTACATGATGGTCCTCATTTCCTATGCCCAGGTTGGCTTAAGTGGTTACCTTTTACAGAAAACAGAAGAGCCAATGCCACTAATCACACACAGAAGAGGGATATTTGCAAATGAAAAGGCAAAAGTGGTTGAACCGGTTATACTCATCCTTGGAAGGTTTAGCATGGATTTTAGGAAGTTATTTTGCAGTAAATCTTCTCAGTTCAGGGTGAGGGGTTTTTTTTAGCAAAAGCAAGACTCAAAGTGGCCTAGGTACATTGCAGGCCTGATTCCCCACGGGAGAATCTATCTATGGGCATGGGTCCTGTGCATCTCCAAGTGGGAGCTGGGCCCACGCCATGCAGAACAGTCTCCTACACTGATCCACTTTTCTCTTTCCTTTCATCTGGACGGGAGGGAACCATGTTGACACAGAAATTCCCATCTAAAAACTCCACCTGGGACTGGGATTCTTCCTCATGTCTTTCCCAACCTGCTGGAAATCTCCCCCAAAATCCGTATTACTCTTCTAGGATCAGGTTCAAGGCTTGCACGTGGCCATGAGCTTTAGGATCCTCAGATTCCATAACATCAGCCCCAATTTCATCTAGGCCGGAGCTTAGCACTGGGACTCATAGGGATTTGTCCTTTTGCAGTGGGCCTTCCTTTCTCTTGTCTTTGTTCCTGGGAACAAAGCCACTAAATAGAGCCTATCTTTGTTCCCATTTTCCTTTTGGCAGGAGTGGTGGGGTCTTATTTTCAAGGGTCTCAGGTCATTGGTTGACCCAGGTGGTGTGATACTTCTAAGTTGGGCATCTTACAGTCTTCTGCATTTCCTGATATGCTCTCCTGCTTTGGGGCAACTAGTATCCTGTTTCTCAGCCATAGGAATGCATTTCTCCTGGTCCTTCCTTGTACCTGAAGCTTAGGATGCTTCCACTGGTATAGGCTGCTCCCTCTGGCTTTCCTATTGGCATCCAACATATGGGAAGCTGCTGGGACCCCAGTGTGTCCACTCTGGGAATGAGACTTAGAGAGCCAAGAAACCAAGCAATTGGGGACTAGGGCCAATTTCATTGGACAAGTCTGAGGTTGGAGCTGGGCAGGAGCTGTATGTCTACATGACAATTATGTCATCAGGAAACTGCTCTTTAATTCATGGCTCTCCTGGATCTTGAGCAATCAGTATGCTTAGTGGTGTATGGCATTCCTTGCTGAAGCCTCTAGACCACGCAGATGCCCATCTACCTCATTATAATTTCCCAGGTTACTAGTTGCCACCAAGTCTTTGAATTATTGTTAAGGAGAACAGAAGTGTTTGCCCTCAACTTTTTTTTCCAGGTGTTTCCATAGTAGGAACACCTAAAGACCATTCTATCAACTCCCTCTTGACATATATATTATGCTTAGAGGAAGATGCACCCCCTTCTTTGGTGAGGTAGAAGTGGGCAAGCCTTAGTACTCAGTGTTTGAAATGGTTGAGAGAGAAGAAGGAGCCAGAAGGGATTATATGCAGTGGACCTCAGTAGGATTGGAATTAAAGGTACTAAGACGGGGCAGCTGATATTGGTGTAGAGAGAAATGCAAATCCACAGATGCAGAAAATGGATAATTTGTTGCCTAAGGAGGTGGTGGTGTTAGGATGGGAAGTCATTACTAAAAGATAAGAGATTTTTTTTGGAGGGGGTGATGCAAGTGTTTTTTTAATTAGATAGTGGTGTTAGTTTAACAACCTGTGAATATACTAAAACAGAAAACTGAATTGTGCTCTTTAAAATGGTGAAGTTAATAATATTTAAACTATATCTCAATTTTTAAAATGTGTGAGAAAAAATAAATGTCATAAGATATGTGAAAAATTGGGATGAGATGAATAAAGTTGGCTGGCCACTCTTGATTTTTGGGGGCCTAATTTTGTATTTTTAAAAGCCTGAGACAAAATAGAGTAAATGTTCTAATTATAATTTTTGCTTCCTGGACCTCATAGAAAGCTTAATAAGCAAGAGAAGGAAAATATTAAAAATATGTTCTATATTGGTACCATTAATTATTATTTTTTTAGTTAATGAAAGTGATATTTATTCTATAAAGGAATGTGAAAATGTAAAAGAGAACAAAAGTTATATTAAAAATAAATAATTAGAAAAGTAGAAAATAGAAATCAATGTTACTTCTTACTACACAATCAAAATTCTGTATGTTTAATACTATCTAAAATTTTCAGGGAGTTTATAACTTTTTTTACATATCAGTTTAGAATATCAATAAATGTCCTATAACTTGATTGTTAATGATTGGATAGGTTCCAATAGCAATATCTTTGCTATAGGCATTGAGATTGTTTTTAATCTTCTAATGCTGCAATTATTGTGCAGAGTGGGTCTTTGCAAAATTATCTTTGTGTACATATCTTATTTTCTTAAGATATATCCTGTAAGTGAAATTTCTATATTCAAGGTCAAATATATTAGCAAGACACTTTATAAATATTTCCAAATAAACAACTCCAAGTTGTACAATCATGGACATTGTTTATTAGTTTGTCAGTTTCTAGATTCTTGAAAACTCAGGTAACTATCATTTTTTAAAAAATAATTATTCTCATGTAAATAGCATATAATAATGAACTTGTATATTAGTATGAAACTAGTTCTCTTGTTTGTAGTTGCCTGCTTATATATTTTGTTTGATGTTTTTGGTGTTTTTCTTAAGGAATATTAGAACTAAAAAGAAACTTAGATACCATGTATCACATTGCACAGATTTATATAAAGTTACCTCCCTTAAGTCAGTGTGTATGTTTAATATAATGTATAACCTTTCAATTATAAATAAGAATCCATTACTGAATGAGTGATTTATTAATTCAATAACCTTCTTGGCTAATTTTGAAAGGCTATCACTGGTCAGGGCCTGTCATTTTTTTGAGGTTTCCGTGAAAAAGAAATCATGGTCACTGTCCTCAAGGTTAAAAGGGTAGAGATATCAAAGCTACAAGTGTACATGCCTACTATAGATAGTAGTATATAATATGATGGAGACACTGGAAATGTCATAGCGATTCAAAAGAAAACAAACTTTGTGGAAGAGGTGGCTGAATTGTGAGGTCTATGTTTGGGTTTGTAAAGTAGAGAGTGAACAGAGTACCTTTTCATTAATTGGTACCAATATTTGAAAATTCAAAAGTATAAATATAAAAAGGAATAGTTCCTGGAATAAACTAAGAAAAGCCAGATTCAAGAATGAGTGTGAAGTACCATGATATGTCTCTCAGAGTATATATAACATTAATGTCTGGCTCTTACATCTGGAAAAATTTGCACAAACTTTTGTCCCTTCAGATCACATCACTTTCAGGTAGTGATGTCAGTATTTAATACAAATAGTTCATGTATTCAACTATTTCTCAGATTCCTCTCCAAATGTGTGTTTTACTTTATCATTTTAATTGGCAAACGAACAAAAAATATTTGAAAACCTTCCTCTGTTTTCATAATTATTTTTCATTAACAAGCCAAAACTACAAAGCTATATATTAAAAAAACAAATACCACCAAGTACTTTTCTAGCTACTTTCCTCATATACATATTATATATAAAGTATAAAAAATTCATGAATAATCTTAATCTGGACATTTAAACAGCCAACTATCATCATGAAAACATTTCATTACAATGGCTTCTCTATAAAAATAACTTTGCATCTAATGCTTAGAACAATTTAATTATGGGGTGGAATGTTAGGGGTGAGAAATAAGAGAAGTGAAATAGGTGGTGGGCTACATCAGTAGTTTTTACACATGTGAAAGTGAACACCTCCTCATTGGAATGAACAAATATACATTGAAATTATGTTTCTTGATTTCCTGGGAATAAAGCTTTCAGCATCCTCTGGACTCACTGGGTAAGAGACTAAGAAATCACCAAAACAGTCATTGAGAGACCTAGAGGTCTTCAGTAGGACCAGCCACCAATGAACCAGGGGATACTAGGTGAATAATTTATTTACTGGCTTAACCAAATACTGATAACCAACCCCATGGATACCTAAGAAAATACTCGTAGTTCAGTGTAGATTTGAATAGGGGACAGGCAAATATGACAGTGTGAGTAGTTTGTTTTTATAGATTATACTGTCTTTGAAGTAATACATTATCATTTACATTGTGAATGAGAGCATACCTTGTATTGCCATTATAAGCATTCTAACAGTCATAGTGCATCACTTATTTTTGTACTGTTGGGGACATAAGATGCACTATTCATTTCAACATACTCCCTTGAAATTGGAGACAGGAACTGTTTTAATTTGTTTCCTGGATTTTTTTCCCTTTCCCCTGTAGAGAGAGACCACCTGGGAATAAGACAAATATTATTTTATTACATTTCTATCTCCTTCATGTTTTCACTTTTAATAAATATTATCTCCTGTTTCTATTTCTATTGTATAAGAATAAACCTTAACTTCTGAAGAATAATTTATTCAAATGAAATTTAAAATAGTCAGTGGATAACATACTTTTGTCTTTTGTGCCAAGCTCATTTTTCAATGTGTAAGACTCAAAATTCCAACTATCCCATTCAATTCATTTTCACTTATTCTTCATTGATTTTAACTCACAGACTTGCTGTGAGGATTCAAGAAATAAATAAAAGGAAGAAAAAATTCCTATAACTATTAAATGATATAACACTTTAAAATAAATTCATTAGATAAAAGGTATTACCCTCATTAAAAATTAGAAAGCATATGCTTACTTGTACAGTACCATACCAATGTAAGAAAATATCATTATCCTCATCATGCTGAAGGATTTACAGGACTCAGCATATAGTGCTTGTGGCTATGATTTATTGCAGCAGTGTAAGGATACTCAGCTGATCATAAAGAAAAAGACAAAGACAAAGTTTGGAGCAGTGCATTTGCGTGTCACCCATTCTTTCTCCCTCTCATGAAGAGTTGCAGACAGCATACTCTCAAACCAAGAACGAAACTGCATTAACGTGTATTTGATGTTTCTATCCAGAGAAGCCCATGAGAGACCAAGTGTCCAATGTTTATGTCAGGAGCTGCTCATGTGGGTATTCTCCCCAGCATACACCAAAGTGCCAGAGTCCCAGAAGGAAAACAGGCTTATAGTATAAGCCACGTGCATGTACAGTTTATGCACAGTGAGTCACACTTATCAATTAGAGACAGTTCTATATGCATTTGGAACTGTATATCAGCCAAGTTCACAGACACTAAGCAAGGGTTAACCTTACAAGCAAATGTTTCTATGCACAGCAGTCTCAGGCTTACTATGGTAACTCCTTTCTGCACAGACCTCAATTTCTATCTAGATCTCTTTGGCCAAGTATTCTTAGTATTCCCTGGATGTCTCATATGGGGTATTGTGATATCTAGGCACTGGCTTCTTACACCATTTCTACTAGTGATTATATATAGCCATCTCCCAGCTACCACCCCACAGACATTAAAAAAAAAAAATAGCAGAGCACCTGTTCAAGTAATGATATAAAAGTGACCATCAACCTAAAATTCTATGCTCAGATAGATTTCGTGCCTTGAATATGACTGAAATAAGATTTTTTAGACTAAAACTTCTTTTTAGGGTTTGTCTCTTTTGTAATAGGATCTAGATACATCAACCAATCATGATGTCACCATAATTCAAAATGAAAATTGATAAGGCCAGGGCTTAGAAATCACAAAAATTTTAATAGTTCATAGAAATTATCAGTGAATAATTTTATATTTTAATCACTTTATGGCCAATACCTTAATTTATGTAAAAGTTTATTAAAAAAGCAAAGTGACTATTTTGAAACACAAAAGAACATAAATTATAGCAAATGTTTTATAACATGTAAATACTGCTACTCCTACCCTCTTTCTTTATTTGATATCAATTTGTTGCCTTAAATCCAGTGAAATCTTTTGGGTGAGCCTTTCACAGGTAGCCACATATTAAAATTCATCAATGCAGTAATAGCAGGCTTTTAAAATAATTGTAGCTTCATCTCTTGATCATGGTTCTAATTTGAAATTTCAAGCAGAGAACAGAAATACTTTTTGATATCTGGTGTCATAGAGGTGCTTAGCAGTTAATAATTAGATTGCACTAAAAGAAAAAACAATATTTTATTATTCAAAGTTAAGTACAAATAAATATTAAAATTTTGGTGCATTAAGGTATCCCTCTTTATCACATATTAGAGCTGTGTCTGGATGAGGTGTCAGTGCCAAAATGAGACAGTTGAACTGTTTCCTAAGAGGGCTAACAGAGTGTTAAGATCTAGCAAATGAGGCAGAGACGAGGTCTGTGGTAAGATATCAGAAAACCTCAGTTTCTATCAAGGAGTGTAAAAACATGGACAATTTCAAGATCAAAAATCTACCTAGTAGATTCAAATGGCATTTTGTATGACTTTTAGAAGACTCAAAGCTTCCTCCTTTAAACAGTTCTGCTATACATGAATAAACCCCCTCTAAAGCTGGAATTTAATGAGCAAATAACATAATTATTTGCTTGAGTCTCTATTCTACTGGAATAACTAAAAATGAGATAGTTTTTTAAAAAGAATAATTGATAACTCAGATCAATTCCACTGTTTTGTCAATGTTGGCTTCTTAAAGAAACATGGTTATTGCTTAAATGATTAATTTCAGGAAAATATGAAATGAGAAAATAATAGTGTTCAAAATTTACTATAGAAGATTCCATATTTATTCCCTAAAAATGTGGAACTTCATTTAAATGAACAGAAACTTTTGTTTTAAAGCCAGATTCAGGAGATACCTTCAGCAGGAAAATTCATCTGTGGAAAACAAAAGATGATATAGAAAGTGATATGGCAGTTATTTGGGTTTTATCTGCTTAGTTGAGGGTCAAAAATTACTCAAACTACTCAAAAGTTCTGCCTTTTGATATCTGGGGTACAAATATATCTACCACCATGCTCAGAACTGAAAATATGGCAGAGTGGTTGAGTGGTCACTTCTCTCTCTCTCTCCATGGAACCAGTTTGGGCACCAGGAGAAAAGGAAGCTTTGAAAACATGGAGAACAAAAGCAAGAGTTATTGATGATAAAGAAAGATGATGAGACTTCTCTGAATGGCCTTTAGGCATAAGATTTAGAAAAGTAGGATCTAGAGAAGGAGAGAAAAATCAGTCCTGAAGTAGAAAATGGCTTAGTACATCAAGGAACTGAAAGAACCAATTTGGCCAGGTCACATGAGGACATGAATTCCATGGAATGAGACACAGAGGTGGGCAGGAGTCAAATTATTCAGGGCTTTGTGGGAAGACGTAATGCACAACCATAAAGGATTATTTATAGAAGTCTAAGGCTTATAGACATAAGCAGGAAAAGTATATTATCCTCCTTTGTATCTCTTCTACTCTACATACACACAGAATGGAAGTGCTTGTTTGTTTAACTTGACCAATCACCACACTTTGCTATTCTGAAAGGTGCACCAGTAGACAAGAAGTCCTTTATTCATTAAACTCCATTATATTTAACTTATTTTAGATATTGTCTTATGTACCTATACGGCATTCAGAATTATCAATTTAGGTACTGTTTTACAAACATGAAATATCAAATATAAATGTTATCTATGTTTGTAACCACTATCAAATCTTATCACTCCTTATAATCATTTGGATTCCAATGACCCTTCTGTGTTTTGTGATTTAATAAGCCATACTAAAAAGCCATAATAAAATGTGTATCCTAATTATACACTTCACCTAACTCATCAGTGCACATACTACAAATGTTCAACAGTCAGATAATTGTTTACTACAGTTTTGAATTTATAGTCAAACGTCTACAATTTGGGGAAAGCAGTTCTTTGCCATGTATAATGTTAATGATGCATGAGAATGCTTACAGAAGGCTGAACTAATAAAATCTGTCACAGATTAGCCCATTAAATGTATTTCCTTGGTTCATATTGGGAAACCAAACAATAAAAGAGAACAAAACAGAATAAAGTAATAAAACATCTTGGAAGAATTGTTATCCATTTAAAATATAAGCTTTTTTATAATATTAACTTGTATGCTCTACAATTTGATCTTTATTGACATATTTTTCTCTTGTATCCCTAGTTTTATATATATATATATGTATATATATATATAATTTTTTAATTTTATTTTTCAATTACAATTATATTCAGTATTATTGTCTATTAATTTCAGGTGTATAGCATAGTGGTTAGACAATCACATATTTTACAAAGTAGTCCCACAATATTTCAGTTACTCACCTGGCTCTGTACATAGTTATTATAATATTATTGACTATATTCTCTATCCTGTAATTTATATCCCCATGACTATTTTGTAACTATCAATTTGTACTTCCTAATCCCTTCACCTTATTCACCCAGCACCCCAATCCCACTCTCCTTTGGCAATGATTAGTCTGTTCTCTGTATTTATGAGTTTTTTCCTATTTTATTTTTCTCATTAGATTCCTCATAGTGAAATCATACAGTATTTGTCTTTCTTGGTCTGACTTACTTAACTCAGCACAATACACTCTAGGTCCATCCATGCTGTTGCAAATGGTAAGATTTTATTCTTTTATATGGCAGAGTAATATTCCATTGTGTGTATGTATGTGGGTGTGTATATATACCACTACTTTTTCTTTGCAATTTCATAGCACCATTTCAAGTACCATCCAATACCTGCAGGATATTTATTTCATACATATATATTTTTATTGAATATATTTAAAGATATATGTCATACTATCAAAAACACACAAACCTAAATCTACAATTCAGAATTAACAATTGTTAGTGACATCAGAAGAATGGCAGCATGAAAGGTCCCCTTGATCTCTCTTTGTGAAGTGTCAATAATTTAAACAGCTATAACTCAACAAAGCATTCTCTGCTCAATGCCAAACATGCCTGAGAGATCCATGCATTGAAACATCTAAAGGTGGGCAAGTGGGAATGAACTAGGGAGGTAAGAAGAGAGAAAAGCTGAGATGAGCCAGGAATGCAACCCTGTAGCCAACAGCTTACTGTGGGGTTCAGCCTAAACAGGAGAGGAATCAGGTTGTGACTGGTATTCCATTCAGTCACAGGGAACAAAGAGATTCTGTGGGCATTCCTGCAAGAGCGGGCAGTATGAGCCATAGCTAAGCCCAGAGACTTGGGCAAGGACATACACCTTGTGACTATGGTTGTTGGATGGTCCTCATTCCAGAGAGAAAAAAACAACATGAAGGCTGGCCACCCTGTAACCTCTTAGAGCTCATTTCTCTTTGACCTTTGTGCTGGGTTGCAGAGCACATTATCTGCAAACCCAAGAACTAGAACTGCAGAGTCACTTTTTTTGCTGAGCAAAAGTTGCACACAGTGACTGGTCCTGGGGTCAGATCACAATGGAGAACCCATGAAGAACCAAGATCACCATTACTGGAAGGGTGTAATAACAAAGAAGCTCACTCTACTCCCACACATCATTGCTGCACTGACAGCAGCATCTGGCTGCAGTCAGCCCTGGGATTTCACAGATTTGTCACCCCATCACCCAAATATTTTCCTTTAGGGTTGGTCCCAGGGACTGGGTTGACCAAAGCACAGGAGAGAAAGCCAACATACTCAGGGCACCACCACCCTGTAGAGATCTGAATAGCCAGAGAAGTGAAAGAGAACTAATAACTTGTAATTCAGTGCCACCTACTAAAAAATAATAGAGAGACATCTTTGTGTTAATCTGTTAGACGAGTGCTACTCATATATAGTTGCCTAGATAGAAAAGGAATCCATCAAATAACATGAATAACAAAGGTAGCAAGATAACTCACAAAGAAAATAAAAATCCTGTAGAAAATGAACTTAAAGGCATGGAAATATGTAATATGAATGACAGAGAATTCAAGATTGTGGTTCTGAAAAATCTCAACAAAATGCAAGAAAATACAGACAGCAAATTTAATGAGCTCTGAAGACAAACAAATAAAACAAGCACTTTACCAAAGAGATTGAAACTTTAAAAAAGAACCAAACAAAAATTCTGGAGATGAAGGACTCAATTAAAGAGATCAGTAATAAATTATCAAGCATGGAGAATAGAGTGGACCAGATACAGGAAAGGATTAGTGATGTCAAAGACAGAAATCTAGAAATGATGCAGAGGGAAGGAGAGACTTGAGCATTAAAAAAATGAAACAAGTCTGTGAGAACTATCTGACTCCATCACAAAGAGATAAGAATAATAGGCATACCAAAAGAAGAAAAGGAAGATGAGGGAACTGAGAACCTATTCAAACAGTTAATGACAATTTTCCAAACCTAAGAAAGAGCTAGATAGACCCTTGAGTCCAGAAAGCAAACAAATACCTAACTACCTCAATCTACAAAAGGTGTTCTCCAAGGCACATTGTATATAAATCTGTTAAAATTATAACAAAGAAAGAATTCTCAAGGCAGCCAGGAAAAAGGAGAAAATAACCTGTAAAGGAAAATCCATTAGGCTATTATTGGACTTCTCAGTAGAAAATCTAAAGCTAGAAGAGAGTAGAATGAAATATTCAAACTGCTGAAAAAGAGAAATTACCAGCCAAGAATAATATATCCAGCGAAGTTATTCTTTAGCTATGAAGAAGAAATATAAGACTTTTCCAGACCTGCAGAAGCTGAAGGAATTTATCTCCAGAAGACCTCCACTGCAGGAAATACTCAAGGAGGCCATTCTACCTGAAACAAAGAACTAAAGGTCACAAAACTATGAGTAAGAGCACCAACAGACTTACAGCATAAATGGATAAATTGTGGCAACAAAAAACATGAAAGGGAAAGGAGTAGAGGTCTGAATTTGCAAAGAGGAAACAGGAAAGAAGTATGGAATACCACTAAACAACAGTAGAAAATGATTCACCAAGCAAATACCATCCACAGAAAAGCAGGTGTAGCCATATTTATATCAGAAAAAAATAACAATTGCTTTGTTTAGTTTTTTAAATACTCTCTTAGGATGATAAAACGTTTGTATTTGAAGTGATTTAAGAAAGTATCTAATACAACACATTTTATAAATGAATAAACTGTAATTCATAGAAATTAAAAATTTCTCCAATATTACATATCAGTCAACTTGCCTATCCTGTTGCAAAACATTCAGGGTTCTTCCAGTTTGTGTTTTTCTGCACACACCCCATGCACATATCCCACCCTTTTTCCCTCTGCTCTTTATACAGTGAAGTGAGCAGCAAAACTGAATGTCCTGAAAGATAAATGGGATAAACATATTTCTTGTCATAGTCAGTGTTTTTAAGACCTTTGATTGTTAGAAAAGAGCATGGAGATAGTTCTCTTAGTATATCATCCAAATGTAGAGATAATTTGAAATTGCAAAAATTTACCCAGAAATTATATTTTTGTTGAGTTAACAAAAAAACAAGATGCACTTACTATATAAGAGGCAATATGCATTTTTCTAGGGAGATAAATCCCGAAAAAGACAGACATGTTCATTATAGAGTTTTTATTTTAGTGGAGAAGACAATATAAAGAAGCAAAAATTCACTTACAAGTTCTGTATTTGTAGTTTAGTGAATATGGATTTAGAAAATGGTAACACTTGGCAAGAAAGACCTCTTTTCTACAGCCTGTTCTCTGATAAGTATATTTTAATGTGAGGCTGAGAACAAGTGATCCATGTGAAGAATGGAGTCAAGAATGATGTAAGTATATATATATATTTGTTGAATTAGTGTTTTGGATTTCTTCGGCTAAGTTCCCAGAAGTGGAATTGCTGGGTCATACAGCAGTTCCCTTTTTAATTTTTTGAGGTAACCCCATACTGCTTTCCACAGTGGCTGCACCAGCCTGCATTCCCACCAACAGTGCAAAAGAGTTCCCTTTTCTCCCCATCCTCACCAGCACTTGTTGTTTGTTAATTTATTGATGATAGTGATTGTTACAGATGGGAGTTGACATCTCATTGTAGTTTTAATTTGCATTTTTTTATGATTAGTGATGTTGAGCATTTTTTCATATGTCTTTTGGCCATCTGTATGTCCTCTTTAGAGAAATGTCTATTTGGGTCCTTTTACCATGTTTTAATTGGATTGTTTTTTTGGTGTGGAACTTTATAACTTCTTTATAAATGTCAGATATTAACCTACTCCTTATCAGATGTGTCATTGGTAACTATGTTGTCCCATTTAGTGGGCTGTCTTTTCACTTTATTGATGCTTTCCATTGCAGTGCAAAAACTTTTCAGTTTGATGGACTTCCATTTGCTATGAGAAATATCCAAGATTTTGCTACCTGTATTCTCTTCTAGGATTTTTAGGGTTTCTAATATAAGATTTAAGTATTTAATTCATTTTGAGTTTATTCTGTGTATGATGTAAGAAAATAGTCTAGTTTCATATTTTGGCATGTTATCTGTTCAATTTTCCCGACATCATCTATTGAGTAAACTATCTTCAGCCCATTGTAGATTGCTTTGGGTAGCATGGACATTTTAAATGATGTTAATTCTTCCTATTTATGAATACAATATATGCTTCCACTTATTTATATTTTCTTTAATTTCTTTCTTCAATGTCTCATAATTTTCCAAGTATACGTCTTTTGCATACTTGGTTAAATTTATTCCCAGGTATTTTGTTCTTTTTGATGCAATTGGAAATGGTATTGTTTTCTTAGTTTCCCTTTCTGATAGTTCATTATTGATATATAGAAATACAACTGATTTTTGGATATTTATTTTGCATCCTGCCACTTTACTGAGTTCATTTATCAGTTCTAGTATTTTTTGGTGGAATCTTTAGGGTTTTCTTATATAAAATATCATGTTACCTGCAAATAATGACAGTTTTACTTCTTCCAATTTGGAAGCTTTTATTTCTTCTTCTCATCTGATTGCTGTGGCTAGGACTTCCAATATTATGTTGAATAAGAGCAGTGAAAGTGGACATCTCTGTCTTCTTCCCAATCTTAAGGAAAGCACTTTTAATTTTAGCCCATTAAGTGCAATACTGGCTGTGGGTTTGTCATATATGACCTTTATCATATTAAGGACTGTTTCCCTCTACTTCCACTTTGCTGAGAGTTTTTATCATAAATGGGTACTTGATTTTATCAAATGCTTTTTCTGAATTTATTGATATGATCATGTGATTTTTACCCCACATTTTATTTATTTGATGTAATAGATTTATTTGTTTGTGGGTATTGTACTAACCTTGCATCCCAGGAATAAATCTCACTTGATCATGGTGCATAATGTCTTTAATGTATTGCTAGATTCAGTTTGCTGACATTTTGTTGAGGATTTTAGCATCTATGTTCTTTTTTAAAAAATTTAATTTTATTTTATTCCACTCTTGGTCATAGTTTGAGCCCTACACACTCCTTTCCCTTTCACCTCAAAGGGAGCTCCTTTGTAAGTAGCCACACACTCTCTGTTAGTGTACAGATCAGGCTGGATCTGCCCCCAAATCTTCTTAGGATTCAACTCCTTGTCAGGCTCTCCAGGAAAAGCATCAGAAGTAATTCTGTCTCCAGGAACAGACCCATTAAGAAGTGCCAAGATTTCAACTTTCTCTGGTCAACTAGCATACATCAGCATTACTTGAGATAGTACTCCCCTCATCTTTGCAGGATTTAAATTACAAAGTAAAATCACCATCTGATTTTGCATCTGATCAAGAGGGATATGATTCATCAGGCCACTGGCAACAGTTCCTGGGACTGTTTCTCCAGCATCTACTTCTTCTACATACAAAGAGTCTGCATCAGGATGTTTTTTTAGCAGTGATGACACAACCAATTCAAAGATCCAGATGGGAAACATCTATTGGCTTAGAATCAGTACTTCCTGCTATCAATTGTTGTTTTTTCTCCTTTTTCTGTCATTTCTTTTTAAGTTTCTCTTTCATCTTCTTATGTTCTTTAGCATCTATCAGGAATACTGGCCTATGATCTTGTTTTATATAGTGACTTTATCTGGTTTTCGGAATTAGGATAATGCTGACATCCCTATGTTCGTTGCAGCATTATTTATAATAGCCAAAATCTGGAAGCAGTCTAGGTGCCCATCAGTAGATGGGTGGATAGAAAAAAGCTGTGGTACATTTACACAGTAAAACACTACTCAGCCAGTTAAAAAAAAAAAAAAGAAGGAAATCTTACCTTTTCTTACAACATGAATGGACCTGGACAGTATTATGCTAAATGAAATAAGCCAGACAGAAAAAGGCAAATATGATAGGATTTTACTTATATGTGGAATCTAATGAACTGAATAAACAAAATAGAAACAGACTCATAGACACAGAGAACAGATAGACAGCTGTCAGAGGAAAGGGGTATGGGGCTGGGTGAAAAAGATCAAAGTATTAAGCAAACAAAACAAAACAAATCCCCCCCCCCAAAACCTCATCAACAGACAACAGTATGGTGATTGCCAGAGTGAAAGAAGGGTGGAAGGTGGTAGGAGTGGGTAGAGGGGGCATATGTGGTGATGGAGGGGTCTTGACTAGGATGGTGAACACACAATACAATATACAGATAACGTATTGCAGAACTGTACCCTTGAAAACTATGTAATGTTATCAACTAATGCCACCCCCATAGATTTAGTAAAAAAAGAGTAATATAAGCAGAGGGAAGAGCTTGAGTTTTAAAATATGTTGCAACGTTGGTCATTTTATTTGATCCTTATATATCAACTTTCTGAAGTGGTCAGCCCCCATGTTTTTGGATTTTGCTTTCATTTTCAAATGTAACTCCCTTACATTGTAGTGTGCAGAGATTTCTGCCTTGAGTAGAATCCTGGGCGTTATCAAATGTCTTTGACGTGCAGCTTCCAGCTGCCACACTTGCTTGTGTCAGCTGTTTTTGTGACTTTTTCTCTCACACAAAAAGCCATTTTAATCTCTAATAAACCCTTTAGATTCTATAAAATTCTCTTAGTTTTATTATGGAAAGAAAAACCTTGAAACATGCAGTCATATCCTTAGCTGTTCTCTTACAGTCTTCAGTGTGTATGTCCAGAGAGACTCCCCCAGCATGGTGGAATTGCTCATAAGGGACCACTGAACATTAAGCCCATGATTCCCAGCCTGCCCCTGTGCAGAGAGCTCTGAGCCGACACTGACTTCTTCTTCATAATAGGCTCCCCCAAGCAGATAAAAAGTAGCAAACTCTAGGATTTGCCCTGGTATTTCATTGGTCTTTATATTACTATAAAAAATTAACAGATAATAATAGTAGAGTCACATGAGAACACAAGAACCTTTTGACCTTCCCCATGGTGTTATAATATACTTGAATTTGCTAAGTAGGAGAAGGTCATTTTATTCAATTCTTATATTTTCTACCAGGTATAAAAAGCCCTGGAATACATACATTGACTTTCTGTATTGAGCCACTTTATACACAATCATTTATTAATTTATTTTTTACTGAGATAAAACTGACAAATAACCTTATGTTAGTTTCAGGTGTACGATGTAATGATTTGGTGTTTGTATACATTGTGAAGTGTTCACCACAGGAAGTCTGGTTAACTTTCATCACCACATAGACTTATAACTTCTTTTCTTGTTATGAAATAAGCTCTACCATCTTAGCAACTTTAAACATGCAGTACAGTATTGCTATTAACTGAAAAAGCTGGAGGCTGGGACCACAGCACAGCCTGTGAGTGCTGTGGCATAAGCCTCATCTGCAGAGGGACAACGGCGAACCTAGAAGTGTTGACAGGGAGGTGGATCAGGAAAGATCCCATGTATCACTAATTCCAAATTTTTCAGATTTCATTGATCATTTGCCAAGACACTTCCTTAAAGTTATATGCAAATAAAGTCACATTTTATAACAGAAATTGCTTTCTTATCATCACTTAATGGAACAATTGGCATAATTTCAGTTCATTTACATTGAAATAGACAAATTCTAAAATGCCTCTATAAATCAACTAATCTAAGATTTATCTTTTAAATTAATCTATGTTATGAAGCCCACTATTTTTAATTAATTTAAAAAATGGTAACATTATAAAATATTGAAGGTTACAAGATCTATCATCAAACCATTTCAGATGGATAAAACAGTCATGTTATGTTTTTACAAATGGAAAAATGCTAATAAGAGCAATTAAATTTCTGTGAGCCAAGTCATCAATAAAACTCTTCAAGCAAGTTAGATTTAAATACATTGTTTTAATGGTGCTGATTGTCTTTAGATTTGTAGCTACTCCCTAATGATAAAAACAATATGTGTAACATCTTTCAACAATAATTATAGGAATACTACTAATTATTAATAACATTTTGAATGGCTCCTGTGTGCCAGGCCCAGCACTGAGTGCTCTATATTCCTCAGTCATGTCTAATTCTCACAATATCCATGTATGGTAAGAGCCATTATAAACTACATTTTAAAGGGGGAAAATCTAAGACTTAGGAAGTCTAAATTAATGGACCAAAGTATGTTAGCCAGTAATTATTAGAGTTCTGATTTAAAGCCATAGTTTCCTGCTTTCTCAGGCCAAGTAGAGGAAAAGACTTGGAATAAGCTTAGCTTTCCTTTATCTATGGCAACCTGCTTTGTGTTTTGTAAAATAATCAGCTAAATTAGGAAACAATAAAAAGCTGATAATGGATTCTGTTAATGGGAAATAACTTCTTCTTCCTGCTTAATAAATCAATTTTTACTCTGAAGCATGAGAATTAATCAAGTTTTTCATGGTATGCCTAACTCTGGGCTGCTATTAACCGTCATAAAATTATCAGGACACAGCATTTCACTTGATAACCTGGCATGAACGAATTTCCAAAGGTTGATTTTTATGGTGCATACGTTATTAGTATTCCCATTCATTTGTTTTTAATTGGTTGACTGCTAGTTCCAGCAAAGGAGGAAAAAGAGATTTTTAAGGCTACTTTTTAAAATTTTTCTGAGAACAATATAGCCTTTGTTCATATTACATTAACATGATGAAGTATATGTGATAATTTATTAATATGAAGTTCACATTCCATAAATATTGCTTGGATTCAAAGCAATTTTATCACTAGAGATATTGTTTAATGGAAATATGAATTAATGGCCTATTTGGGCTTATTTTTAGAATCAAAATAGGCCTTTCCTACTATTAAAGTTGCTTCCACAATACAGTTTACTGTTTTCTAGATACAGATTCAATATCTCTCACAGCAAAACATGAATAAATAAATAAATGTTCACACCAAAATAACCATATATAGATAGCACTGAGAAGAGAAGATAATATATGTGACAGGTGGAGGGGGAACAACAGCTAAATCTTACCTACAGATATTATCCTATGGAAAACGGTCTTTAGACAGATATTTTTCTTGTCAAAGACACTAATGAAAACATTTCCTTTGAAAAAATCATGTAGAAGGAATTATCCACTATTTCTCTCACAAGCAGAAGTTAGAATTTTTAAAAAGTGAATTTTTCTGCTATCAATGGCCTACTTTAAAGGTCGTCATCATACCATTATGTTCTTATAATGTGTTTTCTTACTGTGTACAAAGACTCTAGATATATAGTACAGTTTGTAATATATTTGCAATCCTAAAAAACAATGATATACTTTGGGCAAATTCTTTTAATACTCACTACATATATGCTATGAGACATAGACAATTTAAAAAATACTTGAGAACTATGGATAACAATAGATTTCAGAAAATGATCAGAAATCTGGACCAGAAGAATAAACATTGAGGTTGGGAATAAAAGGGTTCAGACAGGGAACAGGTCATAGCCTACTAGTTTTCCTTTCCTCTTCCTTCATCCCATATCAATTGCAGTCCTGCCAATACCCTCAACTTTCCTGGCACAGTCCCTCTGTGTATAACCAATGAACACTGCAGTCACTTTCCTATGTTATTTCACAATTCTTATCACTGCTATACATAGTCCAATCATTGTCTGAATATGTATCTGTTTAAATTCACGCCATTAAATTTCAGCCAGATCCCATGATATTTCTTGAAAATCCTATTTTTGCCTCACTAGGTGTTTCTAATGACCTCAGTGTTATCTTTAGACTTCCAAACCTTCAAACTACTTCTCCAGTTCCTTACAAGCTCAAAGTCCCTGGAGTCTTACTTTACTATCATCTGAGAGCATCCAATGGGATGCCTTGTTCTTGTGCTAACACACCTATTTTCATATTTGCATCATCATTTCCTCGCATATTTCTCCTCTTCTCATCACATCTGCCAAAGCCCATGAATGGTAATTATAACATTCCCTGGGCTGGGACATCTATACTTATTATTGACTACTGCTAGGAGGCTTGGGTGTCTTCATTCAGAGAGCAGCCCTGTGAAAAGTGAGAAATGATTTGCCATTTTGTCCACCACCACAAAATAAAACAAAAGAAATGAGGGAAAAGAAAAACATGCAGTGTCAAGAATTCTTACTACCTACCTACAACTCCCTCCATGAGCAGAGATTGTAGCATCTCCTGACATGTATATTATCTCTCCAGTTTTTATTTAGGAAATAGTCACTCTACTAACACAAGCACCACATGAGTCAAATAGGCTCAGATCTAAAGTGCTTTGTTTTTTGAGTATTTTTCCATCCACATTTGAATTGCATTTCAATCCATGGCCTCAAGGAAGGGACAATTGATTACCCCTAAAAACCAGGTAATAGTTTATAAACAACAGCAATGAATTCTGAACATTCCAGGGCCCATAGGGGCCTGATATATGGGAGAGGAATGACACAGGTCCATGGACAATAAAGCATGGAGCTACTATCATCCAATGGAAAAACCAGGATTAAGAAAATAAGTGGCTACTGAAGAATCTGAAAGTCCTGGGCTGTGAGGGAGAAACTACAAATGAAGAAATAGGGAGGAGACCACATACATGAAGCCAATGTTAAAGGGTGCTGGAATTACAGTAATGGAAGGGGCCTGATGAGATTTCTCATGGTGCTGGATCACAAACATGATTTTTCTGGGGACCTCTGACTTGTTGCTTGCAGAAAGAGAGACTGTTTGCACATGACTAACTTAATTGCTGCCTTTCATATTTTAAGTTCTTGAAAATGGCTCAGATGTGTCAGGTTTTTCATTATGTTAGTATTCTTTCTGATATAAAAAGAGATTTAAAGATTATTCCAATCCTTAATCAGCTTCTTACTGACACCACAGGACTCAACAATTAGCCAAGAATATGTTCCTCTCAAATCCATGTAGTTTATTACAAAAGGTATTGGTCGCCATTGTTTGTGTACATTGCTGAGCCTGGCAAACTGGGCTGGACAACCTCAACAATGAGACAGCATGTGTCTCTCTGACCTAGCACTTGTATTTAGTAATTCAGCAAATATTTATTGAGTACCCATCTTTTGCTACACATTTCTGTGCTGAGGGTCATGAATATAAAGAAAACAGGCATAACCCTGACTTCATTAAAGTCACAGACAGGCAGGGGAAAGAGATAATGTATTAGTAGATAGATTAGCTAACCTTTCATAACAGTAAAACCAAAATGGAATAATTTAATCCAAGCTAAGAAACAAACTAGTGACTATTTTAGTGATACCATGGGGTCGTAAGTGGGATAAGAAACTTCCATATGATTCTGATTACAAAAATTTAGGGATAGACATTGGGGCCAGTAGGAGAAATGAATTTCTCAAAATGTGGAGTGGGATTTTATTGTCTCTAATGATAACTAGTAGTAGTTTTCATGATATACTTACTACATAGGTAAATCATGTGGACACCAGACTACCTGTAGTTCTTAATGCTACATATACTAATCCAGAGCTGCAGGGCCCAGATAGAATAGAGCTCCCTGTTCTCAGGAACCTGTGAGGTGGGGAGAAGGCAAATGTCAATGTTCATCCAGATGAAACTCAAGAAACAACTTTCTTTTCTATAAAATAGGAAGAAGTCAAAAACTGAAATCTCTTCTTATAAAGGGGTAGTTTTGTAATATTCTCTGTCTCTCTTTCTCTCCCTCACCCTGTTACTGGAAAAAGAGATCTCTATGATAATTTTCCCATAAAAGGCATGGCCAATCCAAACCAGGAATTCTATGTTCAAGATCATAGCCTGTCTGGAAGGAGCAGGGCATGGGGTAGAGACAGTTCTAGAAGCAGAGTTGCTGTAAAGATGGTAAAAGTACTGTAATCAAAATCAGGTGTCCCCAGTGTCTTATCTAGTTGAAAAAGAACAGGAGGAGGCCTCGTGTCACTCTCTCAGTTCCCATTTCCTGCTCTCACTCCTGTCCTTCGCTACTGGGAATGATTCAGACTGAGAGATAGAAGAAAGAAGATCTTGACAAGTCAGGGCACAATTCAGGAACTGATGAACAGAGAGAAGCATCTGACCAGCCCATGGCTACCCCAGTACTACTGAGATAGTGTTTTAACCTCTGTCTGTAGGCAGAGAATAAAGAAGATTCCTCCAAATTGGAGGAAAAAAATCTGATGACTCTATGAGAGTCATGAGTAGGTTTGAGCCAGGCCAGAGAGCAAGGGCTGACTCATACACCCTGTCCTTCGTTCTCTGATAATAAGCTCAAGCACTTTGTTACATTGATTCAGTATTTGTTATATTTATTATTTTAGTTTTGTTTTTTATTGTTTTTGTTTTCTCCTCAGTAGTCTCATAAAAAATGACCACAGTTTATAAGCTAGTCAAACCAGGAACACCTATATCCTGAAGCTAGACTCTCTGATTTGAACCATGTTTTTATACCTCTCAGGGTACTTCCCACACCCCTTCTCCTTGAGACATGTCATCATCAAGTCATCAGCTCTAAGCCAGGGGCCAGCTCTGTCCTTTTAGTCAGCAACTGGATGACCTCAATTATGTTTATTTTCTCTTTCTGGATTACATGGCCCTAAATTAATCACTAAATTCACAGCATTAACAAGGTACAGAAATGCTTTAAAAAAAAAACTATTTTAGGGTTGGGGATTTCCCAGGAGGACACATATGAATTTATAAAACCTCTGAAACAATGATCCAAATGAACTCACTTAGGGAAAGATTTATTTATTTTTTAAAAAGTGACTAAAATTTAAATTGTCCCCAAAGCAATTGGAATTTTTTAATAAGTCAGTAAGAATTTTTCATGGATTTTACAATGCTTCCATATATGTTTTATTCTTTTGAAAGAATTCTGTTATTCTTGTGTGTGTGAGATGGCTGATTTCACAGATAAATTATTATTATAACTCAGTAGAATCCAAAATAATCTAAAACACAGTAGAACTACCCCTGGAGAACATGGAGTCAAATAAATCCCATTTTGTAGTATTTCTCACTCACTAAGGAAATATTTCTATCCAGGTAAAATAAGGATAAATACCAAAAGCAATCTTAAGTAATAAGGGGAAAACACAGGAACCAAGAAAAGTGAGTAGCAGAGAAGTATTGCATGCCTTAGGTTTACTATGGGGTGTCCTCGAGGCAATCAAATTAAGAAAAACAAATTTCCCCCTGGGTAGTTGTATTATCAATCTTGCAGATATTCAAGATCATTGTAAAAGACATTCAAGGAGCAAGCAGAGTAAAATGATGCTGCAGAAAAGAATTCTCCCAGGTGACAGAGAATACAAACCTCATCCCAGAGTCAAAGAACATGGTTTCAAAGAGGAAACACTTTCAGAGGGGTTAAGGAAGATAAAACTTCTGATAATTGAGGCAAGCTTTCTTCTTTCCTGTACTCTCCAGAAATTTCTTAAAGCAACTGGCTTTGCAAGATCAAATAGCTGGGTTTTTCTTCCCCAGCTCATTAATTTAGCATATTTCGCTTTAACAAATATATGTCGTCAGGCCTCAGACTCCGTTACTGCAACTTGTATAAACAAAGCAGAGGGAGGAGTTATTTATAAGAGAAACAGGGTAAAGGAAAGGGAGAGGGAGGAAGGAAGAAAGGATGGGGGAAGGCATTCCCTGCCTTCATTAAGGAGGGCGGTAGAGGGAGGGAGAGGGAGTAAACACAGGCAAACGTTTTTATCTGAGCAGCCCTGAGAAGAAGAGGTAGTGTAAGTTTATGTTCACAAACTATGATTCACTCTGGGCAACTCAGGTATAAAACCAGGATCTTCTACTGTACCGTATTTTTCACAGAGATTTTTTCAGATTGTGTTATACTATGAATACTTTTATTTTCAAAGTATAATTGCCAATATGACATATATTAACATTGAAAATTTTCTGACATCAACACAAAAATTACGTTACACTAATTTTATCATCTCACCCTCATAATGACCCTGTGGTTGCGAGACACTGTTATACCTATTATCTCAGATGTAGGATACTGAGACAGACAGGCAGGGACCATGCAGGGCCCCACTGGACATGGGAGAGGAGCACGAGGCTAATCCACACTTGGCTCCCATGGTAGCCTGGCACCTGCAGAGATTTTGCCTTTATTGTCCTCTGGTGCACTGTCCCTGGTTTGCAAAGCAAAAACCAAGCATAGGAGCAGCTCACTGTGGGTTGGAAAGAGGATCCTAAAGTTTCTTTCATAGTTGAAGTGAGAAGATGAGGCTTGCAGTCAAGATAGAGGTGTAGGTAAACATGCATTGCCTCCTCACACAACTACAGCACAAATTACAACTAGACTATGAAACAAATATCACCCAGATTCATCAGAAAATCAAACTGTATGGAAGTCCAACAACCAAAGATTTGAAGAGGCCATGTTTGCACAGATGGGTAGGAGGGGCAGAGATGTGGAGAGGCACAGAGAAGCCATGGATCTGGCAGTCCTACATTCATGTGTGGTGGGAAAAAATCAGGAGGGATACCTCAGGAGCTAGGGGTCCCAGCCCCGGACCAGACCACCCAGTCCGGAGTTCCAGTACCAAGCAAATAAGTCCACATAACTTCTGCTGTAAAAACAAGTGGGGTTTGGGGTGGCAGGATAAACTGCTGGATTATTAGGAGAGTCCTCTTAAAGGGCCAGCAAAGGTCTCAGGACATACGTAGACCCACCCTGTCTGGGATTCAGCACCAGGCAAACAGCAGGAAGGGCACAAGTGGCATATGGAGAGAAAGTGAAGTGACTGGTAAGTGAAGGGTGAGTGCTGGGAGATAGCTTCCTCCTGGGCAAATCTCCAGAAGCCAGGCAATGGCATTGTCCCCTCTTTGAGTCTTCCCTCACACAGAGCCACAAAGCTGTGAACTGGGTTGTCCCACCCCAGTGATTACCTAAGACTATGCCCCATAGAATTTACAGGTGCCTTCTCTACAATAGGCCACACTACTAAAACAGAGTCAAAAACAGCTCTAGTTAATACACATAAATAAACACAGGGAAAGTGCCAAATTGAGGAGACAAAGAAGTGAAGCCCAAGGGAAAGAACAGAAAAAAACTCCAGAAAAAAGAACTAAATGAGGTGAAGATAAATAACCTATAAGATGCAGAGTTCAAAACACTGGTTATCAGGATGCTCAAAGAACTCATTGGGTACTGCAACAGCATGAAAAAGAGCCAGGCAGAAATGAAGGTTGCACTAAGTGAAACAAAGTAAAATCTCCAGGGAATAAACAGTGGAGAGGAGGAAGCCAAGAATCAAATCAATTATTTGGAACATAAGGAAGAAAAAAGCATTCAATCAGAACAGCAAGATAAAAAATGGATTCAAAAAAACAAGGATTGGATAAGGAGCCTCTGGGACATATCTGAATGTAGCAACTTCTGAATCATAGGGGTGCCAGAAGGACAAAAGGAAGAACAAGAAATCAAAAACTTATTTGAAAAAAATAATGAAAGAAAACTTCTGTAATGTGGTGAAGGAAATAGACACACAGGTCCAGGAAGCACAGAGATTCCCAAACAAGTTGGACTCAAAGAGGACTCCAACAAAACACATCATAATTAAAATGCCAATGGTTAAAGATAAAGAAAGAATCTTAAAAGCAGCAAGAGAAAAGCAGAGAGTTACCTACAAAGGAGTTCCCAGAAGACTATCAGCTGATTTATCAAAAGAAACTTTTCAGGCAAGAAGGGACTGACAAGAAGTATTCACTGTGATGAAAAGCAAGGACCTACAGCCTAAATTACTCAGTCCAGCAAAGTTATCATTTAGAATGGAAGGGCAGATAAAGTGCTTCCCAGACAAGGTAAAACTAAGGGGGTTCATGATCATCAAGGCATTATTATATGAAATGTTAAATGGAACCATATAAGAAAAAGATCAAACTATGAACCTTAAAATGACAGCAAATTTACAACTATCAACAACTGAATCTAAAAAACAAACTAAGCAAACAAGAAGAACAGTAACAGAATCATACATATGAAGATCATTTGGAGGGTTATCAGCTGGGAGGGGGAAAGAGGAGAATGGTGGAAAAGTTACAGGAATTAAGAAGTACAAATTAGTATATACAAAATAGACAGGTGGGTGTTAAGAACAGCGTAAGAAATGGAGTAGCCAAAGTACTCCTATGCTCGACTCATGAATATGAACTAAGGAGAGGGGGTTGCTGCAGGGAATGGTGGTACTGAGTGGAGGGGAGCAAAGGGAGAAAAATTGAGATTACTATAATAGCATAATCAATAAAATATATTAAAAAATAAAATGAGAAGATGAAAGGTTAAAAAAAGGTAGGAAACTGAGTCATTCCTCAAGATTCTACCCCTGTTAAATAAGAGGGCCAGGACCTGAATCTGAGAAAATTGTCAGTGCCATATTCCCTTCATTGGACACACATGCAAAACTTAAATTCATACATGGGTCTTTTACTGTTAAAGTTAATATCAAGTCTTAATTTTTTCATGGAGAAAATGATTTCTTCAGTGTCTCTCTGATTCTACATCCTCTGATCTATTCTTGTAATTCACTATAGTCTGCGTTTTGCAAGCTTAATACTCAAGTATAATCAACACCTACATTCAGGGTCAGTGCACTAATTGAAGAGGATTTTCAGGTTAGTTTGTTTTCTGTGTAATTTGCTTAGAGTACACATATATTTCATCATCAACATTTATTTACTCGTTGTCTTTTGCTTTAGTAGTATTTTATAGTTCTCTATCTGTGCAAACATTAGCTAGGCAGTCTGGGGTGTTTAAACAGGTCTGTTGCATCTACTCGGAAAAAGATCTGCCTCTCTATATGAGAAGAATGTGGGGAGGACATGGTTTATGGGCTTCCTTGCTGGATGCTGTCAAAAATTGAGAAGTATCTCTAAAAATATCTGCTCCATTATCAGAACTAAATTATTTCCCATGTCCTACTGTACTATTTTATTAAACATTTCTGGTAGCTACTATTAGCCTGGGCTTTTGCAACTTAACAGAGTTTTAGACACTGTGTGTGTGTGTGTGTGTGTGTGTGTGTATGAAGTGGGGCATATTTGTGTATGTGAGTTATGTATAAGCAGCTATTTTATCTATTTCATTATTTATAACAATGAGAATCCTTTTGGGTATCAGATGTTTCCTGGAATCATATGGTTTTTTAGGTCTCAATTTAATGTGGGATGAGAAAAAAATGGAAATAAGTAAAATTTTGGCAATTTTCTGACCTGTAAATTGAATGTACTTGTTTTCTAATCTAGGCATCTAAAACATGGAATTTTATTCTGTATTTAATACAAAATTTTATTTGCATTAACTTCTATCAACATTTTAAAAAATCTGTCTAATTGCAAAGATTGTCTAAGATTTCATGAAGAGTTAGGAATCCCAGGTTTATATTTGATTCTTAACTGTTTAATAAACATCTTACTATGTTGCTCCCCTGCTAACTTGCTTTTTTTCTCCCAAACAGGTTCTATGGCTCATTAATTGTATGTAGTTGCTTCAGACAGGCCAATCAGGGAGCGAGGCATTTACCCAGGGAACCTAGAATGGAATCCTTTTACAGCCAGAGAGACTTCTGGTCACATAGTTGAAGCTATCTCTAAATTCTTACTAACTTAGAAAACTAAATCATTGACACAACAAAGAAAGATTAAAACTTTTGATTTTGCCAACTTGTTTGGTATTATGTAAGCACCAGTAAATCAGAAAAAAATTCATTTGGACTAGGGTACCTGATATCAAATGTAACTCTGAAATTAGTCAAGGAAGGGAATTTTTTCTTAATGGAAAATAGAAAAAGTAGTTACCTTTTTTCTTTTACCATGACTGCCATTTATGCCATTATCTCCTGAAAACGGGATGGAGAGGCACAGCCAGAGCAGCATTGGGAGAACTGCCTTCACGGGGCAGAAGCTCCTGGAAACATAAGCTGGTAGGAGCACTCAGTTGTAGTTTTGAAGAATTGCTGGGGGTCGAGGATGGACTGGTAGGAGGACGAGACGAATAGTTATCATGAAATACACTCTAAGACTTTTCTATAGCAAAGCTTTACACTCTAGAGGCAAAGATTCTATCAGACTTTCCCACCGAGGAAAAGGAAATTTCTCCCACACCAGCCACCTCCGGGCTTTCTGTATCATGTAATGGCAAAAATAGTCAACAGGGGTCAGGGGTTCATGCAAATAGACAGGGAATTCTGCAATCAGGGAAATGGGGAAGAGTGCGGGGGCGGAGGAAGCTGTGCCACTAGAGAAGCACATTTGATGGTCATAACCCTAAGACACAGTCTCACAGAAAGACTGAGATGTAATCAATCAGAAGACATTAAAGTGCTCCCTCTGCTCCTCACCTAACCACCTCACCAAATGGGATTCAGTATAAACACAGCAAATTACAGCTGAAAGAGCTGTAGGACACAGCGTTTCTCTGGGCAAAAAAAAAAAAAAAAAAAAAAAAGGAGTACAAAGTCATGAGAACACAGTGACAAACACACAAGATGATTATAAAGGTTTTTGGAGCCCTAGTTACAGTAAAAATTAAGAACAGTCTCATTCCTAGCCAGAATAGCATAAATCCTCACACCAAATGCCAATTTTCTTTAGCTCATTATCTAGTAAAATGTTTAGTTTCAACAAATAATTACAAAGCATGGCAAAAAATAAATTAAAGAGACAAAGAAATCATCAAAAACAGGTTCAGATACGATACAGATGTTAGAATGACCATACAGGGAATATAAAATGACTTGATTAATATGCTAAGGTCTCTAATGGCAAAAGTATACAACTGCAAGAACAGATGAGTAAGGTATGCAAAGTGTCTCTAAAATAATAAAAATAAATGCTACAGATTTAAAAAAATGAAACAAAAATGAAGAATGCCTTCTATGGTTCCCTGATGAACTAAAAAGGCTGAGCAAAGGATCGTGGTCTTGAAAGCAAGGCAGAAGTGAATCTCCAATCTGAAATGCAGAGTCAAAAAAAGGAAAAACTAGACTAACTTCTGAGAATGGTGCTATGATAAAAAAAAAATGTAACCTGCAAATGGGGTACTGGAAGGAGAGCAAAGAGAGAATGAAACAGAAGAAATAGTTAAAGTAATAATGGCAAATAACTTTCAAAAATTAGGGATAGCCACCAAACAGCATATTCAGGAAGCTCAAGAATATCAAGCAAGATATACAGCAAATAGACCACACCTTGGCATATGTCACATTCAAATGGCAGAGTATCAAAGACAAAAGGACAAAAAGAAAGTACATGAGAGACTTTGATCTATATGAAGAAAGAAAAAATGTTCATCAAGGAATAAATGATGATAAAATATTTTATTTGTGCTCTTAATTGATCTAAAAGTTGTGTTACTAAAATAAGAATGTATTAGGTGAAAAATGAAATGACTGTGGACAGTGGAAGCTAAGCTTTTAACTGTTTTAATAGGAGGTTACAGACAGTAAGGAGAGAAGGTTAGAATGACCCATGTGCCAATAGTTTAGATTTGGAGACATCAGCATAAACTTGGGTTTAGCTTAGTGTAGATACAGATGGATGTGTTATAAATATTTATGGACATGTGCCTACGCATGGATTAGTATGCACACATCTAGTCTCCTGCTCAGTCAGCTGAGAGGCCCATAAGCAACAACATCCCAGAAATAAAGAGCACACCTAGAGGTCAGATTTTATTTTCTTAATATCAGCCTTCAATAAAAGAGATGGGTTCCTTGGAGAAATGGCTGACTGTACAACTCAGGAGAGAAATATACAACATGGTTCTAGAGCACCAGAAGATAAGGAAGTATACTAAAACAAAACAAAATAAAAAAACACAATGGCTTTAGTATACAAACTAACTGAAAGAACCCCCAGCGGTTAAATCTGGAACAATTTTAGCCATATATATATCTATATATCTATATGTACATATATATATAGCATTGTACTGTAATCCAAAATATAAAATAAATATTCATGAACCTATACTAATATAAATATATGATTGAATAACTAAGTACTTGAAGTAGGAAGACACAGCACTCCCATGCAGAAGAAGAACAAATGATTAATTTAGATTATTTTGCAAGGAAGTGGAGCCTAACTCTTCTACTTGAGTGTATGCTGAACATAGTGAAATCTTCCCAAAGAGTAGAGAAAGGGAAAAATGAGTTATTTTACAGTGGAGAAATATAGCAAACACTATCGCAGCCTGGTGATCAAGGTTAACATCAAAAACAGTAATTCATGTTGATAACACATACCCCACATATGATGTATTAAGGATGACACTTTACCTCTGTGGTCTTCCCCACAAAAACCAAGAAATCCAATCTAATCATGAGAAAAGTATCAGATAAATCCCAATTGAAGCACATTCTACGAAATATCTGACTAGTACTCCTCAAAGCTATCAAGGTCATCGAACATACGGAAAGTCTGAGAAACCGTCATATTCAAGAGGAGCCTATGGCGGCGCGTGACTACTGAATGTAACGTATTATCACGGGTGTCACTCTAAAACCAAAAATGGACATGGTTAAAAACTAAGAAAATCTGAATACAGTACAACTTTAGTTAATAATGTGTCGATCCTGTTTCCTTTATTGTAATGAATGTACCATATTACTGGAGGATTTCAGTAACAAGTGAAATTGGGATATATGGAAACTCTCTGTCCATGTGTATAAATGCAAATCTTTGCCACTGTTCCCTAAATCTACAACTATTTTAAAATCAAAGCTTATTATGATTTTTTAATACCCGCTAATGGCTGATGATGGGGAAGGGATTGAAGGAACAAGGTTTTAAAAATTGATTGTAAATTAGTAGACAAAATTATTTTGGAAAAAAATGGACTATTGTCTGAATCATAGGATTATGGCTCTGAAACAGACCCTGTTGTTTAATCCTACATCCTCTTTTATGTAGGTTTATGAAGAAACTAACCCCATGGGAAATAAAGAGACTTGGTCAGTGTGATATTTTTATATTATTTCTGAAATCTACACAGAAATTGAAACCTTGAAGGTGACATTGTTGTTCTTCACTTTATTCTAAAACTCTCTAGCCTAAGATTTGTTAAAATGCTTTTATTTCTTCTGACTTAAGACATTTATCTGAGGTTTACATTTTTACTTTGTAAAATGTACTTATGGATATAAAATCTTAGAATAATGTTTTTAAACCTAAAATAACAACAAATTTGAAAGTATTGTTTTTTAAAAAGGAATATTTCCTTTATTACTCCTTTGTTAAGATTTACTTCTATGTGTTGCAAAACTCTACAATTGTGTATTTGCATAAGGAGTTTCTTTAAATAAATGATTTTTTCTTATAGATTTGGAACCATTGAGGTCTTTGCATTAACATTTTTCCACCATTATTCAAATGAATTAGTTTCCATAAATAAAGGATCTGCTTGTATAAAAAATTTTAAACCAAAAATTTCAACAGCAATCTTACAGTTTTATGGGCTTCCAAAATACTATAGTGACAGAACTTTATAACATTTATAGAAATTTTATTCTATGATTTCAAGTCAGACAAGGAGAAAAAGCCTTATGCTTTTCCTCTTCTGAGGCCTGGATCTGACTGCTGCTTCATTTTGGTGAATGATTTAACAGCGCAGCTATCCGTCCCGAGATATATTACAGGAAAAAGATAATCAAGATAGACAATGATCCTGAGAAATGAAATAATTCTAGAAACTGAGAGCAGCGGGTCTGCCTTTCTGTATTTTTCTAGCATTTGCACTTAAAGATACCCATTGGGGCAGTTTGCTCACATTCAGTGTGGAACTCCCCTCCTGGGCACAGTTGTACATGAAGTCACCTCGGGGTGCTTTCCCTTCCTCTTATCATAGTTACCTCTTCATGTATCATTATCTTTGCTTCACACACTGGGTGTGCATCTAATGATTTAAAGCCAGGAAACCTGCCATTCTCAGTATAAAACAGTGGCGCTTACCCAGAAAAGAATCTGGAGTTGTAGGTTCTTTGAGTGTCCATGGCATTTCTATGGTAAGAAGTAATAAAGTTATAAAATATAATTTCTCTTTGATATAAGAAATGCATGTGCATCAATCTAATATTAACCCATAATTGAATCCTTTATGTTGTAGATAATGATTGTTATATACATATAAGAAACAAGAAAGAATTCATTTCAAAGGGTTTTAAGTTTTGTAATTTTATGAACAAGGCTTGAAAGAGCAGTGTAAGATCTACGCATGTGTTGTCCACCAGGTCATGAAAAATAGCTTTTTTGTGCAAACAGACTCAGTGAAAGCAGTCTGTAGTGGTAATTCACCTGTATTCAGTTGCTTAACACTGTCACTGTCCCTGCAGTTTCTAGATGAAGCAAACCATTGCATATTCCAAGCAGGTCTGCTCACTGACATGATATTAATGAATAGTGGCACCACATCAAGTTTGGAGGAGGACCAGCCACAAGGAAGTTATTTATGTAACTTATTATTCCAGGCTGCAAACCAAGAAGCAATGGCTCTTTAACAGCCAGGGCCAAGAATTAACAGAGCAAGGAATGTCTTATTCCTGACAAATCAATATAGTGAGGCTTCTCACCTCATTCCACTGGAGTAATTAAAACATTTGTATCCAAGGGGATCCATGGGACGTGATGCATGACAAATTTTAGCCACCTCCCAGAACCATTTCTAAACTGCACTAGAGCCAATCATTTCCAGAAATTGCAGCCAAAAGGAACAAGTGAAACATAAAGCAGTGTTCTTTATTGATTCATGCAGAGGAGCTCTATAGTGAGGCATATGTTTTGGTGCTATTTTTTTTCTAATTGAAATGAAGTAATCCATAAAGTGTCCAAAGGAACAAGCAACCTAAGGTGTTATCATATGCTCACAGAGAACTGTTTTAGATGTCACAGTTTATGAGGTTCACACTTTTGACCAATCGACTCAATGAACTAAATACATCTCTGTTGCTATTTAACCACATTGTAATTATCAAAAGTAATAATGCACATTATTAAAAGGTAAAATAATAGAGAAGATTTTTTAATTAAAAGACCTTCTGCTTCATCCTAGTCATCTCAAATTACTCTCCTTGGAAAAAAACTACATTAAACAGTTTTTGTTTTCTGTTTTCCGGTGCTTATTTTATCTCTCTAAATCATACATGTACACAACTCTTTATTCAGTTATTGATTTTATAAATGAGGTGTGAGGGGATTGTTCACTAACATCTTGCTTTATAAATGAGTCACCTGACATACAAGTCCTGGAGTTTTAAACTAAAAGATGAGAAAGGATTGGCATCATCAGTATATATGCAGTTTATAAAACATGGAACTGAGTGAGCTTATCTGGCAAGAACAGAAATGTTCTCAGAAGGTGACAGGGGTACTTTAGTGTTAATGTTGAAGAGAAGAAAAGTCACCTGAGAAGCCTTGAAAGTGGCAACAAGAGAAATCAGAAAACAATGAAATAATGTCACAGAACTGCTTCAATTAGAATTCAGTTGTAGATAGTAGAAACCTATCATTTTTAAGCAGAATAGGATTAAATACAGAAAATTAAATGCTTACACACTTGACGGTTGGGCTACTCCCACAAAAATTACTCCCAGAACAAGGTAATTGAAGTTTCCTATCAAAGGGAGTATCATATATCATAAGCAGAAATCTGGTAAAACACATAAGCATTTTCTCAACTTCTGGCTCCAGGATTATACTACCTTAGACACAGTATAGAGATTAAAACCACCACAGGATCAATTGGCTTTATAGTCATGTTGGACAAGCAAAAAGAGTACTTATTTCATGCTCTATGCTTTGATCCCTCTATCAACTTCCATTTCTAGAATTACTAGTGCATTTCATTAGCATTACTTAAATTCTTACATCTAGAAACTAATATATACAGAAGTCTGAGAAATGCAGTTTTTAGCTTTCTATCTACTATACTACAGGAAGGTAAAACAGAAGACTATTAGAACAGATATTAAATGAGTCATGTATCAGAAAAGATGCAAGAGAGTCATTTCAAGAAGAAATCAGTACCCAGTTTTTTGCAATGCTACTGATAAGGCAAATAAGATAAAAACAGAAATGATCATTTGATTTGGCATCCTGGGAAATTCTTGATGATCTTAACAATAGCAAAGGAGGATGAAAAGTTTAGCAAGTTGGGCTAAGTTTAAAAGTGAACAAGAAGTGAGCAAATGGAAATAAGAATAAAAATAACTCTTACACCAAGTGTTTTTCTGAGAAGCAGCAATGGGACAATAGTTGGAGGAGGATGGAGGATGAATCAATGAAAAAGTTTTGTATTTTGTTGTTTTGAAATAGAGCATATTGGTAAACAGGTGGGAATAATTTGGTAGAAAAGGAGAAATGGTGCTTCAAAAGAAACAGGGCATAACTATGAGATAAAATCCTTAAGAAGGTAACAACCGAAGTTAGTGCTTTTTCAAAGAGAGAAAATAAAGGAGAAAGAGAGACAAAAGGGGGTCTAGAGTGTTTGTAGGACCTGGATATAACAATGGATTGTGAGTCTAGTTGGATAAAAAGACAAATGAAGATAAAAGATAAGGAACAGATAGTAGAAAAGTTTGGTGGATCGATATACTGAAGGTCTAAATCAGGGCAAAACATTTTGGAGTGGACCAACGAGAGTGAAGGGAAAACAGAAGTGGCGGTCAGAGTGATGTGGTTATGGTTACCGGTTATGAACAGGTCTAGGCTGTGTCACAGGAATGTGAGGGTGAGGAGAGATTAAGGAAAAGCTCGATGTTTTGAAGTGAGGATGTCAAGAAACAAAACCAGGGATGATGAATGGGTCATCTTTGCTTGACCACTGGTAATAACAACACTAGCACAAATGGAGAATAAGATGCCGATCCAGGAGACAAAATGCAGAAGACAAAAATATTTTTAGGAAGTGAAGCAAGGTGGCTTAGTGATCTAGACATACAATGAGTAGTTCAGTAGAATGGTATGGACATCAGAGAAGCTGGGATTTTGAACAAGACAAAGAAAATACACGCATGCTGTATTTAGATTAGTGGTGAAGACTAAAAATGATAGTTGTTGTAAGGCCCCATGTCTGCCCCCCACACACACACACACACTATTGGAATGTTATGTTGCTAACTAGGAAATCTCAGTGCATGGCCTAAATATAGAAACTTTCTACAGCAAGTAAAATTTGAGCTATTACATGTTACTTTGTGATAATCCTCCTAACAAAGACAAGATAATGAAGGAATTTCTTTTTAAATTCTGTGTATTTGTTGATGTGCTATCTGTCCAATGATGCATTCTGTCCTGATATTTGCTGTTTCACTAACTTCCATGTTCTCAGGTGTTGGCACAGTGTTAGGTACACTAAACTAACTTTGTTGAATTCAGAGTTTTATGGACCTCAATTATATTAAGGGATTCTTCTCAAATTAATGATTGATGTATGAGGAATTTGACAGTATAAATTAGTCATTGCATAACAAGTGGAAAACATATTACATTATAGTGAATAAGAAGAAATTCGAATAGCACTTTCATTTATCAAGCATTGTACCCTTTGTATTTCAATGTTTAGCATATTTCCAATTTGCTAAAATAAATGTGGATTGAAAATGTGATATATTATTTTGGTGCATGTAATAGCAAATGATTATTATGCATAATTTCAAGAAAATCAAAAGATAGGACCCCCCCTTGATCCTGGAAATTTGTTCAGACAATCTGTGTTTATGGCTTATTAGTGATAAGCTCTACCAACCTGGTGAATAAATAATCATTTTCATTCCTTTTCATGGTTTCTTCTGCTTGTGGAGGCCATTAGCAGATAAGGATGACATTAATGCACATTTTGTATAATAAAGATTCCATGAACCTAAGAATCTTATTTTCACTGTCAAGGACTATAACCACAGTAGGAGGATGATGAATGAGATAAAAAGCCAGAAATAGCAAAATTCAGTACAATTTTAAGTAAGGTACAACCAGAAATGCAAGTGAAAGACTGCAATTGTATGCTAACAGAAGGAGACTGATGATAATTAAATACAAATGTACAATACACATGTATGTATAAAATATAATCAGATATAACAGAAATTCTATGGATATGTATATATAGTTATATGTGCATACACTATAAAAAATATTAAATTACATTTAAGTGCCAATACATGGAGAACAAAATGATTCACTTAAACCCTTTTCTGACAGCTTTTATGGATCTTTTTTACCTTTAGACATAGCTAAAATTAGTGGCATAGAGAAATAAATATAGAGCAGACTATTTCAAACTCTTACACCAATAGGCACATATATTCAAAAATGGCACAGATAACACTGTACTAATGAAAATTATATCCTTAATTATTGTATTATTTCTCTATTTCCTTCTTATATTGGTAGAAATTCTTTGTAAAGACATGGCTTTTCCCAAAATAAACTATACCAGTAGTGGATAGCTTGCCTTAGTAAATACTATTAGGGATATCTACTGTTCCTTCAACACTGTAAGAGTAAGAAACAGATTTCAACCAAAATGTTCATGAGCTGAAGGGGAAATTGACCTGATGAGTGATATATTTTAAGTGTAATATACAAGAAAATATATTTTCAAATGTTTTGCTTCATATGGTATTCAGCCACTTATGGGATTATATTGGTAAGATTATTTAAAAAATAGACTTGTAGGTACCATGCTCCTATGAAAAACTATCCACTAATGAGAAGTATGCTCAGAGCTTTATTGGGAAAGGAGGACTAAAAAGAATGGCATAAAGTCTAGTAATATGCATTGATTCTTCATAAGGAATCATATTCTTAACACTATAGTATCTTCAAAAGCTTGGAATAAGTCTTTTATCCACTTAGAGTATTTTTGTGTATGGTATAAGTTCATCCTCAAGTTTCATTTTTTTGCATGTAGCTGTCTGGATCTCCCAACACCATTCATTGAAGAGGCTATTTTTACTCCATTTTATGCTCTTGGCCCCCTTATCAAATATTAATTGACCATAGAGACATGAGTTTATTTCTGGATTCTTGATTCTGTTCCATTGATCTATATTCTTATGCCAGTACCAGACTGCTTTGATTACAGTAGCCTTGTAATATAGTTTGATATCAGGTATTGTGATCCTTCCTACTTTGTTCTTCTTTCTCAAAATTGCTGCAGTTATTTGGGGTCATTTATGTTTCCATATAAATTTTTGAAATGTTTGTTCTATATCTGTGAAATATGTGTTTGGTATTATAATAGGGATTGTGTTGAATCTATAAATTGCTTTGGGTAGTATGGACATTTTGATGATGTTAATTCTTCCAATTCATGAACATAACATATGCCTCCATTTATTTGTGTCTTCCTTAATTTCTCTTTTTGGTGTTGTGAGATTTCTGAGTATAGGTTTTTTACCTCCTTGGTTAGGTTTATTCCTAGGTACTGTATTTATTTATTTTGTTATAGCAAATGGGATACTTTTTCCTAATTACTGTTTCTGATATTTTGTTATTAGTGTACAAAAATGCCTTCCATTTCTGAAGACTTAAAAATATAAGTTGCAGCCCCATAAAAGTGCTACAGGAAAGCATAGATAGGAAAACCTCAGATATTCCATGCAGCAGTATTTTCCCCAATATGTCCCCTAGAGCAAGGGACATAAATGAAAGAATAAACAAATGTGACTTCATCAAATTGAAAATCTTCTGCATGGCTAAAGGAAACATCAACAAAATGAAAAGGGAACCAGCCATATGGGAAAATATATTTGCAAATGTTACCTTGGGCAAGAGTTCGATCTCCAAAATAAATAAGGAACTGGCATGATTCCACACCAGGAAGACAAGCAATCCAATTAAAAAAATGGGCAAAGAACCTGAACAGACAGTTCTCCAAGGAGGACATACAGAGGGCCCAGAGACATATGGACGGATGCTCAGCATCACTAGCCATCAGAGTCATGCAAAGTAAAATGAGATACCACTTTAGACCCATCAGAGTGGCTATCATAAACAAAATCAACAAACAAGTGCTGGTGAGGGTGTGGAGAAAAAAGAACCCTAGTACACTGTTAGTGGGAATGCAGGCTGGTGAAGCCACTGTGGAAAACAGTATGGAATTTCTTCAAAAAACTAAAAATGGATCTGCCTTTTGACCCAGCAATTCCACTGCTGGGATTATACCCTAAGAATCCTGAAACACCAATCCAAAAGAACCCGTGCACCCAATGATTATAGCAGTGTTATTTACAATAGCCAAGTGCTGGAAACAGCCTAAGGGTCCATCAGTTCATGAGTGGGTCAAAAAACCGTGGTACATTTGCACAATGGAACACTACACAGCAGAAAGAAACAACTCCTGGAACTGGAGAGTGTTATGCTAAGTGAAGTACGCCAGACAGTGAAAGACAAATGACATATAACCTCATCTATAAATGGAACCTAATCAACAAAACAAATAAGCGAACCAAATAGAACCAGAGACTTGGAAATAAAGAACAAACTGACAGTAACCAGAGGGGAGGAGGAAGGGGGATAATGGGGCACAGAGGGGAAGGGTCATCAAAGACTATGCATGAAGGACTCACGGACAAAGACAATGGAGGGTGGGGAGAGAGAATTGAATGTGGGTGGTGGGGGTGGGTAAGGCAGGGGAGAGTAACAGGGGTAAAATGGAGACAACTCTAATCGCACAACAATTAAAAAACAGGAAAAAAAAAAGCTTGGAATAAGCCCTTGCTCTAAATAATGGATCAAAACTAGCTAACCTTAGTTAAGCATACAGGAGGGGCCTCAGTTGTTTCATTTTGTTTCAGGTTGAGTTTTTTAAAAAGAATAAAAAATTGTGATATGTGTTGGATCTTGTTTTAGTGAAAAGCTTTTCAGGAAAAGTAAAATGACACTTAGGCCTCTCAAAGGAAGGACAAAGAGACAACTGGTTTTTGTTGTTGTTGTTGTTGTTGTTGTTGTTAATGATTCATGAAGATGCAAAGACCCCAAGAAGGATACTTGAAGTTCAAAGCAATTCTTTTCTTCCAAGGGAAGCAAAGAACTAAATCCGTATTTTCACCATCCACATTACAATTTCAACTAAATTTTATATAAAAGTATATCAAAATATTTTTATTACTTCATTTTAACTTTAAAACATTTTAAATACATAAAAATTGTATAATACATACTAGTGTTTTCACTCTCTAAAAAAACAATAGTCCACAAAGTTTAATTCAGAGCTTTAAAAAAATAGCAAATTACATATATTGCTAAGACTTATCACTGCATTATATTTCTTGAAAATGATTCCTCTTCTGTTCTATAAGTATCCTCCCCATGTAAGTTTTGTATCATCACATGTATAGGTTCACATATACCTGTACTTAAGACGATAGCATTGTATGGTTTGAAAATATATCAGAATCCACATTTATTGACTTAGATCCATATTAATCCACGTTAAAACCCCAATTAAGGGGCAATACATTGTTCTAATTTTCACCATTGTGATACTTAAATTATGCCTATTTTACATGTGTGAGTTTTCTAGGATATACCTAGTTTAATGAACAACCTCAACTCAGATGTATATAAAGTTGAAATAGTTTTCATTTTCTGCAGTTGCTGCCTTTCCCGATATCCTGCTGACTCTCCCTTTCCAGTTTCTTAAGAGCTCATGTGAGCTCCATAAGTTCTCATTTTAGATAATAAATTCTGTATTAAAGCATGGTCACAACTTCCATTTAAGTCTTACTTTCTCTCTTCCCTAATCCCAGCTTTTAGCTGGGACACTGTTAGCTGCGGGGACTCTAGGTGGCAACATGCACCTCTTAAAACTCTTACCCCTGCCTCCTTCTTCTCTAGACATTTAGGAGGAGGAAGAAGGGGATGAAAAGTGAAATGGTGTTTTGTTTTTTTGTTTTTTTGCCATTGGATTTTTTGTTTGTTTTACTTAATTGCCCATTCTGTTGATATTCATGCTAGTTGCTGCTTCTCTGTACAACACTGAGTGGCCAGCAACACTGAGTGTATAGCACCTATGGCAGCCTTATAAGTAATGGATCTCTTTTGGGTGGCTTTATGGACAACACGCCCTTCAGGTAAACTCTTTGCAACATCTTAACTTGTGGAATTTAAATTAAACTCAAGGTTTTCACCTTCCTTACCTCCAGCCACAGTCAGTAAATACCACTGCTGAGAGTTCCCTGTCTTCTCAGGGCAAAAAGCTCCACTCTCCTCCTCTCTTTCTGCCCTGCTTTATCTCTCCAAATTTCCCTTCCCTTTACCAGGTAGCCACAGGGCTGATGAACAAGTTTGATGAGCACTTCCAAGTCCTTTCTTTTCCCAGGTGTCTTTCCAAGAACACTGTAATCATTAGACTGACTCCAGTGACCTCTCTCTTCACTGACTCTAGTTTATAGAGAGATGGAGAAGAACATTGGAGAATGGGGGGATGCTGGACGAAAAATAGGAGTGAGCATGGTTGGCTCACTCATTCCATAGTCCACATTAACATCCCTGTTGATAACTGCCTTTAGAACATGTGTGTTCAACATATTGGTCAATATGTTGAAATTCAACTATTTCTTAGCTCATTTACTTTTCACGTTCTTCTTGCTAAATATATTCTTAGAAGGTTATTTATTTTCTTCTAGTCTCTGCTTGAGGTATACCACAAATCTTTAATATTATTGCTATTGTCATTCAGTTCTGAATATTCATCTATATTTTTTGTTCCACAAACAAGCATTAGTTAAAATACTTGATTAATTATTATTTTATTTTTTTCTTGAAGATAAATGTATGCTTTGCCTTGCTGTGAACTTGCCTTATGTAGGTCTTATTTTGTTTTGAAAATATCTTCCAATATCTGAAACAAAGAAAAACTGATTGTTTGCTAAACAAGAGAGATTTTCACTCGTAGAATCAGTCATGCAAGTGATGATCAGGGTTGGAAGCAGCAAGTTCAGCAATTAGTGGCCTTTGAGAAGAAAAATTGTCCTAAACCCAAATGACGTTCACCTGTGAAAACTTTGTTACTAGAGTGAATTTGTTGCTGGTTGGCTTCCAAAAGCATGGGATCTGTTTCTAATTGATTGAGATGGGTTCAAAATCGTACTTCCTGTGGTTACTTATTCATGGACTGGGACTATGCGGAAGGAACTTTTTCGTTTTGGTGAACAAGATTTCTATCCTGAAGAACACTAGCCTTGATCTTCCTGTATTAGAATCTTGACAGTTGTAAGTCTTGACGACCTATGTTAAGGTTTATCTATAACAATACTTGGAGGTATTCCAGACTTTGGACATTTGTAAAGATAAGAGAAGTGGTTAGATAAGACTCACTGATATCATGTTAGGAATAAACTAGATACAGTTTGCTAAATGGTTAGGACATGGAGATAAGGAGAGCAATGATGATATATATTGGCAAAATTGTAGACATAGTAATAGATATATAATAAACATTTAAATATAGATATGTTTAAAAACTCTGGCTCTTCCTTTCTAAAGATTAGTAGAGATACTCTAAAACAGCTGTGGCAAATAATCTTATATTGACTAGATCGTAAAAAGACTTTATTTCTGCCCCTGAATTGCCAGTTAATGCTTGCTCTCTCTTTCCCAAGTCAGACTATTTCAACATGGTAACTTTTACGTGTCAAGGATAATTTAGCAATTCAGTGGATTTTTTAAATTTTCTAAAATTTAATAGTTGAAATTCAAATGCTGTCTATAATAATTTTAATAATAGCTGCTGTCTCCATGCTTTGCACCATCAACCAATAAGTCGTTCTCCTTCCCCCAACCCACCCCCCCCAACACACAGACATACAAAGCCTAAGGTCTCATCAAAGTTGGGTACATTCTGTGGTTTCCAGGCTCTGCCCTGCCTGTTGAGGGCAAGGTGATAGAATAATTTTTCAGAAAACTAAAAGAATTGGGTGATCGATGACTCTTTTAATATTTCCTCCAATTCAACAAGCTTAAAAAAGAAAAAGATAAATTGGTTTGTGTGCAAGAACATGATTCATATTTATGAAACATTCCTTAAAGGCATCAGAATGATGGGCTTGAGACTGAGAACAGGATTTCTCTCAAGCAATATAGGGATGATACAATTAATTTGCTGGTGACAGATTACCTCACAAAAATCACTCTTCAAAATTTTCACCAGTTTAAAATTAGCAGTGCATAAGCAAACCTGTTTCACTGCACCTTTATAAGCACTAGAAGTAATATCCATCTGTTTAATTTGTGTGTGTGTGTGTGTGTGTGTGTGTATGCATATCCAAATGTATGTATGTCTTAATTTGAGTATCTCTATGACTTGATGAAATAAGACATATAGAGCTCTTTGGAGTAAAGCAGAGTGCTACTGAATGTCAAGAAGCTACAAACATGTAGAATTAATGACCCCAAATCACATACACCAAAGAGAGAAAAGGATGTGATTGAAGCTGAAAGACAAGTCTAACACACGTAATATCACTGAAATGCTGTTCTTCAGAAAATCTGGCAAAATGGGAAAATTCGTGATGCATTCTTAATATCAGTGAGAAACCTGATATAGTATGAGAAAATTATGACAATCTAAATGTCTAGATATTTTATTCTACTTAAGGGGAGTATTTTATAATTACTTCACTTATCCTACTTACAACTTAATCTCCTGAGAAAAGGTAGCTAAATAAACCAACAAGAAAAATTCTAAAGATTCAATTAGAACAACAACAAAAAAAACCTCACCTTTTTTATTAGTGAAATGTAAGTACATGAAGCCTTTGGGGAAAGTAAATGTTTAATTTTGTATTTTGGGTTAAATGGGTAAGAAAGGCCCTGGCTGATGTAGCTCAGTGGATTGAGTGTCAGCCTGTAAACCAAAGCGTCTCTGGTTCAATTCTCAGTCAAAACACATGCCTGGGTTGCAGGCCAGGTCTCCATTTGGGGGCGCCTGAGAGTCAACCACACATTGATGTGTCTCTTTCTCGCTCCCTTCCCCTCTCTCTAAAAATAAATAAATAAAATCTTTTAAAAACTGGGTAAGTAGGGCAAGAGATATTCATATATGCACCTGAGATTGGAAAAATGTATATACTAATTCTAAGCAAACATAAACAAAGATTTTGTAAGAGAGCGGTATATCTCACTTTTCCACCAGAAATTATTCTGAATTTTTGGATGGATTACTACATTTAATACACTGCAACTTTTTATAGCAATATTTCACCAATAAATTGTCTGTTTTTGCCTTTATTAATATGACTTAAATGAACATAGTAAAATATGTGAACAGTGAAAAATGAATCTCTCACATTTTTTCAAACAAGAAAGAAATTTCTGTGTTTTTCCAGACTGCCACACTCACCTCTAGATGTAATCATGAACCCGAATTTTTTGTGCTTTCTTACAGAAAATGTGCAGAGGTATTTGTATATGTGCATGCAAATAATATTTACTACTTTAATTATATCATTATGAGTAGAAGCTCACTATATGCATGGTTCAGTAGCTATTGGGGGCAGTATTACATATAATTGTAACACTGACTCAGAATAACATGGTTGGCTTTGGTAGAAATCTGAACTCCATCTCTTTCTAGCTATATGACCATGGGAAAATTATGTAATTTCTCTGTGTTTCGGTTTCCATATTTATAAAAATGTGCATGATAATAATAGTGAATACTTCATAGTTTTGTTGAGAAGATAAAATGTATAAACTCATATGAAGCACTTAGAATAGTGCCAGTTGATAAAAAAAGACACTCAATAAAAATTAATTTATATTATAGTATCTTCCCTCTTCTCTCACTTCCTATTAATATATCTCAGAGTTCTTCTATCTGCACATACAGAACAATGTTATTTTTTGCAGTGGTTACTAGTATTTTCTTCTCTTATACTGTTGAACATTGTGATCATCAATATCATCACTATATACTCATATTACATAAATGTGCAAACATATACTTAGGATATAGTCTTAAAAGTAGAATTACTGGTTCAAAGAATATAACATATACTATATTTAAGAATAATGGCCCACAACCAATAATCAATGACAAAAATCTGTACAAATATATTTAATAATTGAAGAAGCATTGGAAAAAAGATTGTGGAGAGTACTGTAAAGGAAAAAAATTACAATTATGTTTGAGGCACAGACCACAAAGGACTAGACCTAGGCTTGTGCTTGGTTAGTAGTGCCAAGTAGAAAAATGAATAAGAATAGTATATCTAATGTCTATTATCACCCCCTTCATTTGTAGTGATATGGTGTTATGATGAAAACAAATCCAATATGTGTGAAAAAAACAATGTGTACCTTTCTAGATGCTTCAGAAACTTGTAGATAAGGTTAAGCAATGACCATTGAGAGTTCACTATCTTCAGGTGAAGAATGCCCAGAATATGAGATCAGAGGACCAGCTGAACATTTTTGATTAACCCCAAACAATTTGATTAAATTGTTTGGTAGATATCTTCTGCTAAGCTAGCTTTAAGAGCTTATCTCCTTAATTATAAAATAAAATTTAAAGGACAAGAAAAACAAGATTACTACAAAGGAGAATTTTGAGAATTAAATAAACAGTATAAATTTAATAAATCATAATTATTACTACTAATAATAACTTTGAAAACTAGGACAAGTGCCAAAATAATGGCTGTCAAAAGTAATATTTATTTTTTTGAAAGCAGAAGGAAGTGAGATTAATGTGTGAGCCTCTTATATGCATTTTAAAAATCTCCAAATGAAAGGTAATAGAAGATTTAGTAAGAGGAAATTGTGATAATTGGAAGCCAGCATGAATTCACCTAAACATGTCAAAACAGACTAGCTTCATTTTTTTTTTTTTGACAGGAATACTAGAATACTACACTAGCAAATGTAGTGGATGTAGAATATCTGAAATTCGGTAAGTCATTTGAAAAAATCTTTCAATATTCTTGTAGACAAGATGAAAAATAAAACTAGTTGAAGCAGGTGGGATCAGGATTATGTGCACAAAACAGAAGTCACTTGATAATCAGTGGAGCAACCTAGTGACTTCTACAGAGTTTTACTTTTATTCCTTGCTACCAAAAGTTTTATCTGTTACTCATTTGAACATAGAGAACAGTACCTTCCAAATGGGGAGCTCATATGAGAGCTTAAATATACATGTCAGGAAGGGAAAATTTCCCCCTCTCTCTATAGGTTTTTTTGGCTGGTCTAATTATTAAATTGACATAAGAGAGATTAACAAATGAAATACAAATTTTAATTCTGTATGTACAAGAGCTCAGAAATATGAGCCTCCCTCATGTGACCAAAGTAGGCAGCTTTAATACTTTTTATGAAAAAAACTAACTTTATGAAGAACTGAAAAGATGAAGAAATTTGGGCTTGCGTACTCATTAGTAAGCACAGTTTGCTTGCTTTAGTTTGTGTTTACACAGCCTTCTTGGTCCTGAACTCCTTGTCTCTAGCCTTAAGGATGTCTCTACCTCCCAGGGCAGGGGCAGGAGGTACCTTTCACATGGGGATTTATTTTCTGCTTTCAAGGGGACAAAGAGGAGGGTCAGTGTCTTTCTCTTACCCCTGTTTCTCATGTAACTTCAATTCAAAATAATCAGTATACCAAAGTGGCACATTGTGGGTCAACCTGCCCTGAACACTATCATACAGAAGGTAACTTTCTTGAAAAATAGAGTCAGAAGCCACAAGGATTCTCACACACAGAACATAAAAATGGGCAAAGCAATGACACAGAAGGTAAAAATAATAAAGTTCATGATCATCACCAAAATAAAACACGGAGAAGTGCAAATTAGCTGCTACAATAAAACATGGAGAAATTCAAGTTAGTGGCGAAGACAGGCATGTGAGATGGCAGGAAAGGGTATTATGAGTAAACCATGTCATTTGGTTGTCCAGAAAATACTAACGGGTTTGAAACTACATTGTAATAAAAGGTGGTATGAAGATTGATGGAAGTTACAGTTTCTTTGAACTTCATGTTGCTAAATTCGTTAGGGGAATTTTTGCCCAAATTTACAACTTCAGAAAGACTTTGATAATCTAGAGAACATTCAGATGGAAAAGGACAGAAGAGAGGGAACCTTAAAAACACCTATGAGAACTCCTTAAATGACCTGGAGCATTTTAACACAATGAAGTGTGAGAGAGAGATCAGCCTTATTTAAATATCATGAGAGCTACAGGGTAAAAACAAAAGGGTTAGACATGTCCTTTGTGATATTACAGTGGAAAACAAAAAGTTACGTGTAGAGTTTACAGTGTTTGATGTCACCAAAAGTAAAATCAGTAACTCTTGCAATGGTTAGGGTCACCTTTGAATGGTGAGATATTTTGTCACCGGAGTTGTTTACAAAGAGGTAAGATGGTCATTTACAGAAGTCAGTCTCGTAAGGGTTTGAACCCTCTTAGGTTTAAGATCATAAAACTGTCCATTAGCTAACTTTCTTCTCCCTTAGTCTAGTCTAGTTTTTAACTTTCTTTGCTTTTACTTGGCTTTCTTTTTCCATTCTCCATGTTATATATTGTAATAGGCTGACTTGAAACATACCATGTCAGTCTCACCTTTTATGTTTCTTTTCCCCTAGCTCTTTTCTATTACTCGCTGTGAAGTCTTCATAAGGATTTATGTATTCGGCTTAACTTTGCTGCCTCCAGGCATCTGCTTGTATCCTTCATCGATCTGTTGTTTTATTGCTAATGATCCAGATTTTAAAATGCCAGACTCACCATACTTTTATGCCATTTTATAACATTTCTAGTAGTTATTCTGAGCACCATTTAATAGCTTATTTTTTAAAATAGCTTATTTTTAAAGTTAAGCATGCAGCTCAAATACATGTCCTGGTGAACTAGATAAAAAATCATCTCTGACGGGTTGATATGAGTCTATATTTCTCTGTATTTCATTAGTTAATAACCCATTACTTAAGATGAATAGGTATCAATTTCCACAAGATATCATATGAATGCTAATTAAAATTCCTACATATTTTCATAAACTATATTTTTAATTTTTATTATTGATTGATTTGAGAGAGAGAGAGAGAAACATCCATTTTTGTCCCACTTACTTATGAATTCATTAGTTGATTCTCATATGTGCCCTGACCAGGGATTGAACCTACAATCTTGATATATCAGGACAATGCTCTAACCAATAGAACTATCTGGCCAGGGCCCATAAACTATATCTTACTAATTATGAAATTATTATATTAATTAAAATTTTGAGAATTCAAAAAGTATGAGCATTAAAATTTAGCTTGCTAATAAGAATCAAGTTTGTTTAATATTTTATTATCTTTTCTGCCACACTTCTTCCCGGGTCATTTTAACTTAACTCATTACACACACATGCACAAATCCAGCTTTCTCCTTAGTTCTCTCATTATCATACATGTATAATTTATCCTGTACCACTTCTATAGACATCATTATTTCCATTTTTATTATTCTGAATAGTGCATCTATGACTGAATTTTTGCTTAACACATTTTATGTATTTAGAAACTATTTCTGAACCAGAGTATACAGATTTCACAGGTGTTCATAAGCCCTCCTCTAAAGTTAAGAAGGGTCAACCTGGAATATGGGTGAACTAGAAATAGTGTTGCATTTCAAATCAAAGTGTCTGGACTCAGAAATTCAGTGTTTTAATAAACAAAACTTGGACAGCTTTACTCTCAGTGTTGTAATAAACAAATGAGGTAATATTTGCAATATTAGGTGGTAAAATATAGGTATACATAACAACTCTGCTGGTTAAAATTTAAATTATTTTTTATTTTTGAATTACATTTAATATACAGTTTTTATTAGTCTCAGGTGTTCACTCCAGTGATTAAACAATTATATATTGTTACATAGTAAGTGATCATTCCAATAAATCTCGTACCCATCTAACACCATATGTAGTTACTAGAATATTATTGGCTATATTTCCTGTACTGTACTTTACATCCTCGTGGCTATTCTATAACAACCAATTTGTACTTCTTAACCCCTTCACTGTTTTCACTTATCCCTCAAAATCCCCTCTTACTTGGCAACTGTCAATGTGTTCTCTGTATCTATGAATCTGTTTCCATTCTGTTTGTCCATTTGTTTTATTTTTTAGAGTCAATTGTGATAAATATGTATTTATTTTCATTTTATGATTCATATTTTTATCTTTTTTTCCTTTTTCTTCTTAAAGAAGACCCTATAACATTTCATGTAATACTGGTTTGGTGGTGATGAACACCTTTAGCTTTTTCTTGTCTGAGAAGCCCTTTATCTGTCCTTTGATTCTAAATGGTAGCTTTGCTGGGTAGAGTAAACTTGGTTGTAGGTCATTGTTTTTAATTACTTTGAATATTTCTGCCATTTCCTTCTGGCTGCAAAGTTTCTGTTGAGAAATCAGTTGACAGTCTTATGGGAGCTCCCTTGTAGGTAACTGACTGCTTTTCTTTTGCTGCATTTAAGATTCTCTCTTTGTCTTTAAACTTTTTCATTTTAATGATGATTGGTCTTGATGTGGGCCTCCTTAGATCCATCTTATTTGGGACTCTCTGCCCTTCCCTGACTTGTATGTCTATTTCCTTCACCAGTTTAGGGAAGTTTTCTGTCATTATTTTTTCAAATAGGTTTCCAATTTTTGTGCTCTCTTCTTCTTCCTGAACACCCATAATGTGAATGTTGGTATGCTTGAAGTTATCCCAGAGGTTCCTTATACTACCTTCACTTTTTTTGGATTTGTTTTTGCTCTTCTGATTGGGTGTTTTTTCTTCCATATATTCCAGATTGCTAATTTGATTTTTGGCTTCATCTATTCTACTGTTGATTCCCTGAAAATTATTCTTTATTTCAGTTAACATCCTTCATTTCTAACTGGTTCTTTTTTATGGTTTTTATGTCCTTTTTATGCTGTTGAATTTCTCACTAAGTTCATCATGCATCCTTATCATCAGGTTTTTGAACTCTGCATGTAATATATTGCTTGTCACCTTTTTTCTTTTTTTTTTTTGGTTCTTTTTCTGCAAATTTGTTCTATGCTTTCATTTGGGATATGTTTCTTTGTCTCCTAATTTTGGCAGCTTCCTTCTATTTGTTTCTATGTATTAAGTAGAGCTGCTACACCTCCTAGGCTTGGTAGAGTGGCTTTGCAGAGTAGGTGTTCTGTAGGGTCCAGTGGCACAGCCTTCCTGACCACCCAAGCTGGGCACTCCAGATACCCCTTGTATGAGTTGTGTATACCCTCCTGTTGTAGTTGAGCCTTGATTGTTGTTGTCACATCATTGGAAGTGATTTACCTCTAGAGTAATCAGCTATAAGACCTGGCTGTGACCAATGACCACCAACCACAATGGAGAATCAGCTGTGCAGGGGCCCACCTCACAAGCCAGGACTTACTTCAGCAGGACTCAGGTGCCTGCTGAGTCTTCCTTTGAAGTGTGTCACTTGTGGAGGTAGTTGGGTGGTGCTTTGACATGGTCTGAAGCTGTCCACTGGGTGTGTTGGCTCTGGGGCCTCCTGAGAGGTGCAGGCCAACATCAGCCATCACCTGTGTTCTGCCCAAGACCACCTGGCATGACCTACAAAGCAATCTGCAAATGGCTGCTTTTGCTAGACTTGGAGGTACCCGGGTGAGGCTAAGTTGAGAACCAAGGTCAGCTGCCACTAGTGCTGGGCCTGGGGCCACTTAGTAAGAGGTATAGGTCACAACAAGACCAGATGCTGTTTGTTCACAATTTGTGAACCTTTGAGGGATTTTAGGAGAGTCTGCAGCAGGAGTTAAGAGAGGTAATTTGTATGAAAAAGTCGCTGGAAACAGCTTGGGTTAGGACCACGAGTTGGATGAGATGTTTTCTCAGAGAATCACCCGGGAAGGGTGAACAGTGTTATCCAGATTCATGGGTCAAGATATGGCTCCTGCCTGCTCACTATGTGGCATGGGAGGGAGGATCTCAGAACAATGGCCTATCTGTACTTTTGTCTGGCAGAAAGCTGCCTCCGCCCCCAGCTCTTTCCCTGATGCCAGATAATTCAATTCCTCCCCATATGTCCTTAGTTCCTTTCAAGCTGCTGTTCTAGCACTGGAACTCAGAGAGGGTGAGTGCAAGTAAATCTGAGCACAGGCCCTTGAAGAGGAACAGCCTGGGACTCCAGAAATCCTCAATCTCACTTGGTCACAATCTCCATTGTTTTTTATAACCAGAAGTTAAGGTGACTTCTCTTCATGGCACTGGAACCTTAAGATGGGCATGGGGCTGGTGTTGGGCTGGGTCGCCTTGTGCCCCAGGTGTACCTCTATCGCTGAGATAGCCCTTCCAATTTTTATCCACCACATGTGTGAATGGGACCAGCCCATTCCACATTTCCACCCCTCCTACCAGCCTCTATGTGGCTTTTACTTTAAATCCTTAGTTGTAGGACTTGCATTTAACTAGATTTCAGGCAGAAATGATGGTTGTTCTACAGTTTAGTTGTAATTTTGATGTGGTTGTAGGAGGATGTGAGTACCACATTTGCCTATCCTGCCATCTTGACCAAGAATTTCTTCTTCAACAGCCCTGATTATTATTTGCAACAATAAAAAGGGGGATCTTGTTTTAATGACCAATGAAAGTTTAGGAAAATTCATTCATTTGAAAACAAATCTGTGCTTTGAGGGTATCCAGTTTTGTGCTTCATATGCTTCAAATTGCATAAATTTGTTTCTTAAAAATGGTGAAATTCACTCATATACAAGATAGTAATCCTCAAAAACTTATTCATGAGTTTATTACCCACTCTCTTTGTTTTCTACTCATCAAATAATTATATAAACTCTAATTGAACAATATCAATTTACAATGTAATTAATTATAGATGAATCTTATCAATAATTTTAAATGATAATTATGAGATTTCTAAGCCTCTCTCAGGTAAAAGTTCTTACTTCAACAGGTAGTTAGCCCCACCCAACCCTTCTCTAGTCTTCACATGGACTATGTTTATAAGTAGACTCAGATCAACAGTTTTCCCCTTACTTTTACTATACGGACCAACTCCCTTGGCGAGATAGTACAAATGGTTAGCATTTTTTAATCCTCACCAGAGGATGTTTTTATTGATTTTAGAGGGAGAACAAATAGGAGAGAGAGAAAGAGAGATGGAGATTGCCTCCCATATGCATCCTGACTGAGGTTTGAACCCACAACTTAGGTATGTACCCTGACCAGGGATCGAACCCACAGTCTTTTGGTTTGCAGGATGACACTCCAACCAACTGAGCCACCCGGCCAGGGCCAACTTTTAGATTAGATTCATAAGAATCAGGGACCTTAGCCTTTACTAGAGTTTAGTAATTATTTCAAGAATATCACAGGGCATGGGCAAAGCAGGATTGCCAGTGTTGTTACCCTGGTCTTTTCTTGTCACATTAGGGTGCTCTCTGACTCAGATGTAATATATTTGTTTTCTAAGCAATCTAATGCAGCCACATCACTTACATAAAATAGAGCTATTTTGATCTCTAAACATCTCACTTTTTGTTAGAGGATTATGTGACATATTCCAAGAAGCTATGTCCCATAAATCCAGAGATTCCAGAATTGTATAGTATAAGCAAACCTAGATAGACCAAGTACATCTTGCTAAAAGCATGTCATAAATACACTCTACCACTAGCAAATTACATTAGTGTCTTTGTCAAGAGGTCTATCAATAGTGTATTTTCAAGGAGATCTGGATACCTAGTTTTTCGTTTGTTTGTGTGCTTTGTTTTGTGTATGCCCTTATAAAGGAGAGAATTAATATAGTCCTACTGCTAAATTTTCCTTCTATTATGGCTCAGCTTTGAATTAACACTAATTCAGTAAATATTTATAGAATACCTGCTATATACCAGAAGTTATTCTAGATGTTTGTGACATAAGAGCAAATAGGTGAGCAAGATTTTTCCTTTTGTGAGGCTTATAGTCAAAGGAAAAAAGACAGGTACTAGAGAAGTGAACTAGACAGGATCGCTGCAAATTACATTATATGCTATGCATAAAATGAAATAGCAATGATTTTAGAGAGACAGGGCTGGATGGAGCTAATTTTGATTAGGGAATAAATGAAAGCTTCATTGAGGAGTTGTCTTCATACTCAAAACTTTGTTTTCCTAATATCAAATTAAGTACCTAATATATAAATTGGAGCCCTACCTTTAAAGTTGATATAGCCCAGAGTTTTTTTCCCCCAAAGAAAGTCCAATTCTATCTACAGTTACCCCAGCCACTATTGTGATCCTACTCCAAATATTCTTATTGCAAAGAACTATTATGCTACTAGTTTAATTTAATTCAAGAAGTTCCTGATATCTCTGCTTCTGCTGAATCCCTAATAATGGGCTGAATCTCTTGAGATGAAAGAAGAGTTCATATACCTTGTATAGATATCACACTGTGAACTTATGCCTACTCATCCTGGGAACAATAACCACTGATTTCTCTTCCATCTTTATTCAACAGTTCAATGTTCTTAAGGTCAAAATGAAACTTCTCTCTGAGCCCATAAAAGCTATTATTATTTAAATAAAAGTTCTATTTTCTGAAATATAACAAACAGATATATATGTATATATTAGTTCCTGAAATCTTTACAAATGGTTATAAACTGTTAGTATATAAACTGTTGGTATATAATCCTTAATGTTAATGATCTGAAGGCTATATGGGAATAATGCTAAACACAGCAGTTGAGCCCATTTGTATTCGAAAAGGTCATATCTCACCTCTGAAATTGGCAATTTCAATTTTGGTGAAAGAGTTTCAGTCTTTAAGCTAGTCTTACCTGTCTATTTATAAATTCTAATTCCTCAAACAATAGGGCTTAGAAATACCACAGTCCAAAAATAATATTGCTAAACTAATAAATTCAGTTTTAAGTACCATAAATTAAGAGAGAGTTTAGATGTAGAGTCATAAATGATTTCTTTTATGAGACCACATTTCATAAACATCATCAGCAAATACTGTTGGCTCTAACTTCTAAATACATTACAAATCCATTCATTTATTACTAACTCTACCAACACTCCCACAAGTTGACTTACTATCATCGAGCATCTAACTTCTATCACCAATTGGACTCCCTGTAGTTATGCTTATAAGGCTTCTTATACTCAGTTTTTCATACAGCAGATGAGTGATCCTTTGTAAAAGAACTAGGTTTTTTATTTTGGGAAATTCAAATGAATACAAAGTATACAAATTAATGTAATAAATTCCAAGTACTCATTAATATTTATCAACATTCTTTCACTTTTCAACCAGTCCTTATTCTTTACCTGGTAATTATAATAACAAGAGAAGATTTGTTATTATTTTGTTGCACAGTTCATTTTATAGCCATAAATCTCATAGGTTTTGCTATACTAAAGCTGGAACTTGAAGCTATTCTATTCCCTTTTCAATTCCCCTGCCATTGCAGGATGCTTTATCAAGGCTTCTGCTTTCAAAACTATTCAGGTAAAAAGCAAATTCATGTGGGTGACAAATTGCAGAAGACACATCGAGTTTTCAATTTCCTTGAAGAGTTCCTTATACTTCACTCTGGTTCCATACAACATTAAGAGGCCATGATTCTGATGTTAAAGTGAGAAATATGCCAGTTACCCCTTCTTCTGGGGCAACCCCAATCTCTAGGAGTGGTTCTTTTTAAGTGTTTTCTTAATTCTCTGGGAAGTTTCCTTCCTCTTCCCCAATAAGAATGGTAGTTGTACTGCCCTCAGCAGCATCAGTAGAAAGGGCAAGGAAGATAACCGTTCTCAAGTGTACATTATTTCTTAAGAAAATTACTATTGCTTCAAAGAGTTTTGAGGTATTGCCTGTTTAGCCTCAGATTTAAACTTTATGTGATGAAAATGTCATAGCTATAAAGAAAATTGAGTAATAATTCATACTCTATATAATTTATAAAAGACATTTCTATAACATATTACTAATAATGAGGAACATCTAAGGGCATGTTCTAGTTAAGACTTGTTAGTTCTCTTAGAAAGAATATTTTCAAGTCTGTTAACTATCTTGAGTTTATTTTGGTGTTAGTGGTCTATTTTCCTTTTTTTTTTTTTTTTCATGTACTTGTCCAGATCTCCCAACACCATTTGTTGAAGAGACTATTTTTACTCCATTTTATGTTCCTGCCCCTTTTATCAAATATTAATGGACCATATTGACATGGGTTTATTTCTGGTCTCTTTGTTCTGTTACATGTCTATGTGTCTGTTCTTGTGCCAGTACTAGACCATTTGATTACAGTGGCCTTGTAATACAGTTTAATATCAGATATTGTGATCCCTCCTCCTTTGTTCTTCTTTCTCAAAATTGCTGTGGCTACTTGTAGTCATTTATGGTTCCATATAAATTTACGAGATATTTGTTCTATATCTTTGAAATATGTCATTGGTATTTTAATAGGGATTGCATTGAATCTATAAGTCGCTTTGAGTAGTACATATGTTTTGATGATGTTAATTCTTCCCATCCCTGAACACAGTATATCCTTCCATCTGTTTGTGTCTTCCTTAATTTCTTTCTTCAGTGTTCTGTAGTTTTCTGACTACAGGTCTTTGACCTCCTTGGTTAACTTAATTCCTGAGTGTTTTATTTTTCTTGTTGCTATAGCAAATGGTTTTTTTCCCCTAATTTCTGTTTCTGATATTTTGCTGTTGGTGTACAAAAATGCCTTCAATTTCTGAATGTTGAATTTTATATAAGCCATGATACCATAAAAGTCCTAGAGGAAAACCTAGGCAGGAAAATTTCTAGGCAGATATTCAATGCAGCAATATTTTCATTGATACATCCCCTAGGACAAGGGATATAAAAGAAAGAATGAATAAATGGGACTATATCAAAATAAAAAGCTTCTGCATGGCTAACAAACCCATCATCAAAATGAAAAGGGAACCAACCATATGGGAAAATATATTTGCCAATGATACCTCAGACAAGGGTTTGATCTCCAAAATACATGAAGAACTCACATGACTCCACTCCAGGAAGACAAATATTCCAATTAAAAATGGGCAAAGCACCTGAACAGACACTTCTCCAAGAAGAATATACAGAGGGCCCATAGACACGTGAAAAAAAATGCTTAATATCACTAGCAATTAGAGAAATGCAAATTAAAACCACAGTGAGATACCACTTCACACCAGTCAGAATGGCTATCATTAATAAATCAACAAACAACAACTGCTGGCAAGGTTGTGGAGAAAAGGGTACCCTAGTGCACTATTCATGGGAATGCAGACTGGTACAGCCACTGTGGAAAACAGTATGGAATTTCCTAAAAAACTAAAAATGGAGCTGCCTTTTTATCCAGCTATCTCACTGCTGGGATTATACCCTAAGAATCCGGAAACACCAATTCAGAAGAACCTATGCACGCCAATGTTCATAGCAGCACAATTTACAACAGCCAAGTGCTGGAAGCAGCTTAAGTGCCCATCAGTAAATGAGTGGGTCAAAAAACTGATACATTTACACAATGGAATACTATGTAGCAGAAAGAAAGAAGGAACTCCTACCCTTCATGTCAATATGGATGGAACTAAAGAACATTATGCTAAATGAAATAAGCCAGGAGGTGGAAGACAAATACCACATGATCTCACCTATAAGTGGAATGTAATCAACAAAACAAATAAATGAGCAAAATAAAGCCAGAGACTTGGAAATAAAGAACAAACTGACAGTGACCATTGGGGGGAGTGGGTTGAGGGGGTTAATGGAGCAAAGAAGGGGAAGGGGCAAGTCAAGGAACATGACTAGAGGACTCATGGGCATGGAAAATGTGTGTGGGGGGATTGACTATATCAGTGGGGGGACAGGGCAAGGGAGGACAAGGGAGATCAATGAAGAAAAAGACAAAACTGTAACTGAACAACAATAAAAAAAATTTTTAAAGAATATTTTTAAATCACCGTTCAAGGCAAAAAAAAAAAAAAAATGTGTAGAGGTGAAAGAGCCAGAACTAATAGGATAAAATTAAAGAAAAGGAAATGTCATCTATTATGGGAGAAATAATGCACTGATGGTAAAATCTATTCTGTCGTTAAGCTTCCATGGATATAAGGGGAATGGTACCTTCTAGATAATTGATGGAAGCCTGATCTCATTGACAGGGCACATAAATGGGAACCATAGAAAAAAGTTCTACTTCAACTTTATTACCTATTTTGGACCACCACAGACAAAAATCTTAGAAACATTCATCTGAGCAACACAATGCATTTGCTTGAGAACAGTTATTTATCCCTGGTCATTCTTTGTAAACATAAAAAAGGGTACTTGTGTATCTTATTTCTGAAACCTAGAAGACAGTGAAAACATTTTTCTTTTTTACCATTGTTGAAAATCTTTTATTTTTAATATACTGTAGTTAGCCAAAGGAAAAAAGGAAACACATGAATCAATATTTTTAAATACTGTGGTGTTTATAATACTTTCCTACCTAGAAAACTAAATATATCATCCATGACATTAGTTAAAATTTCTCATCATCTGAAATACTCTTAGATTATCTTTTCCTCACATCTTTAAGAAATAATAATTGTTATTTATGTGTTTGTCAGGGTAGGCTAACTATTTTAACAAACAATACAAAAATCTCAGTGACCTCAACATAAGAACTTCTATTGCTTCCACATTGCGGCATGTTGTTTGCACGGTGTTGGTGAGTAAGAGCACTTTACTCAAGGCAGTTTATTCAGCACCTGCAGTCTTTCAATCTCCTGATGCCACCATCTTCAGAAGAGAGCAGATTGAATATGTGGAAGGATTTTTGTTCTCCAAGGCCTGCAAGTGGCGTGTACTGCTTCTGTCTACATTCCATTGACTATTCATGGAGCCTCAACCAGATGCAACTGAACTGAATATGTAGTACCAACATTTTTTCAGACTTTTTCAATAAAATTATGATAAAAATAGACCTATAAAAAGAAATTATCTGGCTATCAAAAATTACACTAAGGGGAAGGAAAAACATTTTGTTTATAAAATACAAATCTTTGATCTGAAAAGAAGGAGCCCTTTTCTCTAGTTTAGTCAACAGAGAATGGGCTGGTTTTAATTCAGTAAAACAGTGAATCAGTGCCTAGACTTCCAGCGATCTTTTTATTTAAAAACCAAAAATATGGAGATTATGATAGTATTAAAATATTCTAATATTTGCTATATGTGTTTCCATGACCCCCACCTCCTGCTGTTCTGACCTTGCATGATCCTTGAATATGAGCATGACCCATGACTTGCTTCTAGAAAAACAGAATATGGTGAAAATGATGGGATATTTGTGATTATGTATAAGTAAATATATAATTACATTACATAGAATTGTAGCATCCAACTTGCTGGATTCTCTCTGACCTTTACTGCCTTTTTGGAAGCTAATGGCACTGTTGGGAAACTCCACAGGGAGAGAAATTATGGGTGGTTTATGGGAGCTGAAGGCAGCTTTCATCCAACAGCCTTCAAGAAACTAAAGCCCTCATTCTTGCAGCTGTAATGAGCTGAATTATGCCAACAACCTGAGTGAACCAGTCAACCCTTACTTGAGACCAAAGTCTCAGCTGACATCTTGATTGCAGCCTTTCAGAAGATTCAAGTAATCTGTGCCTGAACTCCTGACCCTCAGAAACTGTGAAAAAATAAATGTGTTATTTTAGGCTGCTAAGTTTGTGGCAATACTATCATGTAGCAATAGACCACTAAGACACATGTCAAGGGGAACACTCAAAATTTTACATAAGTGAGAACCAAGTACTCTGTGTAAGGGCAGGGGTCAGGGGAGAGAGTTGGCTCTATTATAACCCCCAGGGGGGTGTTGGAAGGAAAATGAACCAGAGAGCAGAAAGGGAAATATCCCTGCTGTGTGTCTTGCTTATCTGTTCAGCCAAGAAAAGGGGCTATACTTTATATAAACAGAGTTTTACTGAGAGCACAAGGAGTCTTGGCCTTCTTTCTGTTTAATATCCCTAAAGACATCACCTTTCAGTTTGCCTCCATACTGTGTTCACAGAGTCATGAGGCAAAAACACTGATTTGAGAGCCAGATAGCCCGCCACACAAGTTGACCTCATGGAAGAAGCTATGGTGGACTGCAGACAGGGAGCTCCTCCGTGGAGGACGTGGCAGAGACTCAAAGTCAGAAACCTGCTGGAGCAGAGGTGAGGTTAGGATAGCTAAGGACAATCCCTAGACTCTAATCAAAATGAGAAATTCCACACTCTTGAGTTTTTCTCCCCAAAACCTTCACAGGCAAATGCAGGTAGCACAAGCAGTAATCAGGCAAAAAAAGTCAGACATTTCCCAGGAGACCAGAATGCACAGCTCTCTAAGATCCACTTATTCCTTTTTTTATATCGCATAAGCCCTTCACCCCTGTCTCCATATATTATTTGATATCTTAGAGAGAGAAGCGAGCAAGAAAAGAAGATGAAGAGAATGATTTAATAAGATAAAGTTTACAAGCTTCTTATGGATAGGGACTGTGTCCATTTCTTTCATCACTGTATCCTCAATACCTTACACATAATAAGACAATAAGCAATATACTGTATGTATGTACAAACACACACACATGCTGTACTCAGCCATAAAAAGAAGAAAATCTTACCTTTTGAAACAGTATGAATGGACCTGAAGAGTATTATGTTAAGCAAAATAAGCCAGTCAGATAAAGACAAATACCATATAATTTCACTTATATGTGGAATTTAATGAACAAACCAACTAACAAAATAAGAACAGATGCATTGATACATAGAACAGACAGCTGTCAGAGGGGAGGGGAGTTGGGGGGCTGGGTGAAACAAAGAAGAGATTAAGTAAAAAAAGGACACAGACAATAATGTGGTGATTGCCAGAGGGAAAGGGGGGTAGGGAAGTTGAAAGAGGGCAAAGGGGTGATATATTGTAGTGGAAAGAGACTTGACTTTGAGTGGTGAGCACATGATGCAGTATGCAGGTGAGGTGTTATAAAATTATATACCTGAAACCTATATGGTTTTATTAATCAATGTAACACCAATAAATTCAATTAAAATTACACACACACATATATAGAGAATAAATTCAATTAAAATTACATATATATGTGTGTATATATATACATATATACACACATATATATAGAGAGAGAGCATGACAAAGAGAGAGAATATGAAGTACAGAACATTTTTTTCAGCACTTGCTTATGTTTAGAACTGGATGAGCATACACATTATAATAAATAACCAAGGAGATAAATCTTCTGATTTTGAAAATAAACAGGAAGAAAGAAAACTATTCTATGAAAAAAAATCCTTCTGTACTTAATATTAAAGCATCTGTAGAAAGCTTTATACACATTCTCGGTATTAAGGAAAAGATTCTCATCCCAATTGCAAAATTTGTGGTGGTCTACATTCAGCAGTAGAAAATGAAAACTTCTTTTTAATGTGTAGTTGGTAAATGAAGTGTGAAGCTTCCCTTTAGATTAGTGCAAAAATAGTTCTTAAGGCTTAAGGCCAATAGGAAGGAAAATAATGAAATGACTCTCAAAGAACTTCTCTGAGAGAAAAATCAATGAAAGAATGGAGGTGCAAACAGTCCTGGAAAAATAAATAGGAACATGCATTTTATAAACTTAGTTTAAAAATATGAAATGCATACTATAGAATAAAAGCAGTTTCTCAATCTAAGAATTACCAAGCTTCAAAACAGAAAAGAAAGGGTTCTTTACCAAAGAGCTTCTGGGAATAAAATTCATCCTGGAGAAGTATTTAAGTGACTTTTAGAACACATTAGAAAAGACAAAATGAGTTAGAGAAAATGCGAGTAAAAGATGTTGGTGTTTGATGTTTCTCTGTTCTCTAGTCCACCACTGTCATGGACTGCAGTCCCAGCCTCATTACCTTTCTTTCCCAAGACTCCCTTGTGTAGCCATCACCTGTAAGACCCTTTATTGTTCAGAAATTTCCAAGTCAGCCTGCATAGTGAAATGCAATCTTCCAATTATATCTTTCTTTTCCTTCTTTTGAACATAAACACCAAGGCTTTTCATAATGTTTTCTTTCCTTACATGGAGTGTCAACCCATTTGTTAGAGAAAGGCAGAGGTTAATGCAAACTACAGCTCTAGTTACCTGGATAAGCACATCATTCTTTTTTCTTTATTTGGTTACAGTTGTTCAGTTACAGTTGTCCCCATTTTCCCCCCATTGTTCTCCTCTGCCCCATCCAACCCCCACTCCCAAAGACAATCCCCTCCCCATTGTCCTGGTCCCTGGGTCCTTTGTACATGTTCTCCTTCTTTCCCCTGTTATTCTCTCTCCCCTCTCCCCTCTGTTCCCTGTCAGTTTGTGTTTTATTTCCATGTCTTTTGCTTTTTCGTTTTTAGCAGGTTATAGTTCAAGAGGTCTGCTAAGGTGATATGCAAAATTTGAGGTAATTTAGGACTTCGCCACACCAAACTCTCCCTAATTCCTTAGGAATCCCTATGATGTCAGATGGGTACAAGATTTATCAGGGTAATCATATAGTAAGTTATATAATGTCTAATCACTGGGTAGTATAACTGATACTAGTATAATATTGTATATAAAATGTAATTAAAAATGAAAAATTATTTAAGTCAATAAAAGAAATCTCTTTAATTAATCCACAATGCTCTTCCTTCTCCACATGTCCTATCTCTACCTTGAAGAGTGAATCAAATATTTTTTGGAGAATTCTTACTAATCCTCTCTTTGCATTTTCTGAAAGTAATTTTATGTTTTTATTTATTCTCTCTCTCACACACACACCCATACACACACATTCTGAGATTGAACAACTTAGAATGTCAAGAGATGGACTTCAGCTGGAAAGATATTTATTTTCCTGTTTGTATTTTAAGGTACTTTTCTCTAATTAATCCCAAATCTCTCTACACAGAGTGAAAATCCAAGCTCGATGTATCTGAACATAGTCTTACCAGTTTCACTTTCTTTCTCTTATTTTCCTCCTTTGGAGATACTTCTCCTGAATGATTTGTCCTCCCATTCCAATATTACCGTTTGTTCTCTGGTTCTCTCTAGTCATTTACCTATGTTTACTTCAATTATAAAATGCTGTTTGGTTACCCACTTTGTAACTTAAGAATATTATGTATACATTGTTCCATATCTAAAAAGACTTTTTCTTCAGCATCATTCCTACTGAATGAACGCTCTTACTTCTTTCAGTCATGTGATGGATGTTCTTCAATTGCCCCTTAAAAGGATATTTATTCATTCTCTATCCTTTTCTGTTCCCTGGAAGTTTGACACATATGTACCATATCAACTGGGCTCTTGCCTTTGGCTTCCAATTGAGTTCGGCCAATGGAAAACTTTAGCAGGAGATCAGAAGGCAGATGAATAGTGACCTCTGGTTCTTTGCTCCCTCTCTATCAGGTCCCAGTGTTGGCTGAGTCCCTCAACCAAAATCCAGATATCCTCTTGTTTTCTCTTCTTCCTGTGCTACAGTCACTCTCTCTGGGTTCCAATAACTGCATCCTCTCTTTACCCACTCAAGCAGAAGTGGCACTTTTCTGCTGGCATGAGGGTAGTTCTCCATTGTTTTTTATTTATCTCAACCTGCTATATCAATTAAATTGTTCTCTTATTTATATCTGCTCTAAAAATCATATCTATCCTATTTGTGGCACCAGTAGTCACTCTGGAAAATGGAAGACAAACTCTGAAAATATTCACCTTCATGGGGGTTTGGGGACAGGGCAGGAATATTAGTAATCTATGGTGTTCAATGGCCTCATAATTACTAGTTTTAACTTCTAGTGACATGGGATAAATTGCAGGTGGAGAGCAAAATGTTGGGAGACCAAGTGGCTGTAACACTTACTCACTATATAATAATAGTATGTATAAAACTGGTTAGGTTATTGCATGGCTTCTTAGGGCCCTAGGTATTATATACAGTAAGGAGAGAAAAGGAGGGAAGGAAGGAAGGAAGGAAGGAAGGAAGGAAGGAAGGAAGGAAGGAAGGAAGGAAGAAGGGAAAGAGAAAGGAAGGAAGAAAAGCAATTTCTTTAGCTATCTAACAACATGTATTTCTTTCTCTTCTGTCCCATAATTAATGCTTCTTCCTGATCATGTTCCACATTATGAAGGATACAAAGCATAATACAAGAAGAAATGTTTGAGCTTTATTTATTCCAGCACCATTCTGATTCATGCTCTGTCATGGTTTGGTAGTATTGAGTTTGTTCCTTTCAGCTGAACAATAATCCTGCTAGCATTACCTAATGGGGTCCTATTCCGGACTTACACATGCACATCCATATGTAAAGATGCTGACTCAAAAGTCAGTAGAGTATGTTGTGGTAGATAAGGCCCTACATTAGGGATATCTTAATTTGGGCCTGATTCTGAGATGAGTAGAATGACTTCAGGCAAGATTCCTCATCACATCAGCCCTAATTTTCTCATAGGGAAAATATGAGAACTGTGTTGTATGATAAAAATGTTTCCAGCTTGAAGGTGTTGCCTGTAATTTTAACCCTCTTACTGTTATGGGTTGAACTGTGTCCCTTAAAAATTCATATATTAAAATCCTAACCCACAGTAATTCAGACTGTTCATTTATTTGGAAATAGAGTTTTTACCCCTGTCATTAAAGTTAACATGAAGTCATATTGGTGAAAGATGGGCCCCTAAACTGATATGACTGTGTCCTTATTAAAAAAAAAAAAAGTCATGTAAAGAGATGGACACATGAAAAGAAAAGATGATATAAAAAGGTACAGGGAGAAGGAAATCTCCATGCTAAGAAACAGCTGTCACTACCAGAACCTAGGAGAGAGTCCTGGAGTAGACCCTTCCCTAGTGCCTTCAGAGGGAGCCTGCAGCTGGCCAGAGCTTGATTTTGGACTTCTGGTCTCTAGAACTGTAAGACAATAAATGTGTATTTTTCTAAGCTACCCAGTTTGTAGTACTTTGTTATGGCTTCCCAGTCATCTGATGCACCCACCTCTGAGGTCCCTTTCCCTGACTTGTTTCATAGATTCAGGCAGTAAAAACCATCTCCTCCACCAGCACTGGGCAGATCCCCACACCCTGAGCAAGCCCCAGGACAGGGTGAACCCAAATCAGAGGTTCTTCTATAGTCACCTGCTGTGGCTACTAACTGGATTATGTCACATATTCTTTTTTATATCTAGTTAAATAAAATATATTTATTGACTGCAGCACCATAAATCATTAAGTCATAAAGCAAATCCTTGAGCAACAAATGCCTACTCTGCACCTATTGTGTGTAAGACTATGCCTACAGGTTATCGGTTTCAGGGGTATTATCATCACACATACCTGCACATAATACGCCTTAGTGTAGTTTAAAGACTCAACAAACAACTCAAAATGTAATATTAGAACATTACATTTTTTAAGTAATGTTCTACAACAAGTGTGACAAACATTAAGTATGCTTACTGCATTTAGACACTGTGCCTTCATGCCAGTTCCTCTAATTTCACACTTGCTTTATTTTTTTTTCTTTCTGCAAGACCAGAAGGTTATTTTATCATGCCTTCTTGAATCTTCCACTTTCACAGTGTTTTTTTAATTTGGAGAAAGTCATGAATTACTTTTTTGGTCTGTCTAATTGTGTTATCATTTTTCCCATGGGACTGGTAAACCACTTTCATAACTACAAAATTGTATAGAAGTTGCATTTCCATTTCTTTGAACTCTTTAATATTATAGTTTGTAATGATTAGCTACAATTTTAATTTTTCCAACTAAAGGTTGCTGATGAGGCCAGCACTTAGTATATTATTATGGACTGAATATTGCCCTAAAATTTACATGTTGAAGCCCTTACCCCCACTGTTATGGTATTTGGAGGTAGACTCTTGGGAGGCAATTAGGTTTACACAAGGTCTATAGTATTTTGTTACGGCAATGCAAGTTGTCAAAGATGGATATGTGGGCTCTTTACATAAATTGTTATTAATCCCCATAATGATAATTTTGATTATTAGGATTCCTATTTTATAGATTAGAAAACTAAAGATTAGAAAAATTAATTATCCCAAGATACTCTGTTTATAAGTCATTGACCAGGATTTGGAATTCAATCAGTATGATTTGCTATATTATTGTGCTTAAGACAACCAGCTAACTACTAACTAACTACACTAACTAACTACATTAAAAAGCAAATAATTTTATTCCTTTAGCTTGTATAATTTTAGAAGAAAGGATATATATATTCACTAGTTTTAATGAAACACTGAAAATATGCATTAATTACTCTTAAGAGAATTACAAAGATTCTGGGACCCGAGACATGGAAGTAAAGTACTGTGTTTACCTTTTCTTTTTTCATTGTTTTTCTGTTACAGTTGTGCCAGTTTCTTTTTTTTCCCCTTTTGCCCCCCTTCGCCCAGCCAACCCCTCTTGCCCACAGTCAATCCCCTCTCCATTGTCCATGTCCATGACTCATTAATACATGTTCCTTGACTAGTACACTTTTCTTCAACCATTCCCCCATCTCTCTTCCCCTCCTACAGCTCTCAGTCTGTTCCATGTTTCCATGCCTCTGGTTCTATTTTTCCCATTGTTTATTTCGCTCATTAGATGCCAGTTATAATTGAAATCATATGGTATTTGTCTTTCTCTGACTGGCTTATTTCACTTAGCATAATAGTCTCCAGTTCCATCCATGCTGTCACAAAATGTAGGATTTCTTCCTGCTGTGTAGTATTCCATTGTGTAAATGTGCCACAGTAATATGCTGAGAAAAAAGAAAGTTAAAAAAAAGAACCAAGAAACAAAGCTTAAATTTCCTTTTAATGAGTATGAGTCTGATTTCCCTTTAGTTCTAACAGCTCAATGAGCTTTTTATTTCATTTTACAACATGTACAAATCTTACCTGTTCCCTTACCTTCTCTAATACTTCTATATCCCTTTCAAAACCTGCTTGATTTTATTACAAAAATTTAATTAGTAAAAAATAAATGTTTTAAGTAATTTCTTTCTAAACATGCAAATTGGTATATTTAAAGACTTTAAGAAGCCAAGTTTCAAAGTCTCCCTTTAAACTGATCAGAAATCCAAAGAATGAAATTATAGAGTAGAAATTATTTTATAAATATAGTCATCAAAGAAAGGCATATGCTGTTTGGTTCCTGTGTTATTATATTTCATAATGGACTTTGAAGAAGGATGAAAGTGAGCATCATTAAAGTAGATGAATTATGTAGAGTAGGTCTTTAAAGGTAGCTATCTATTGATGAAAGGTGTCAGTATATTATACTTACAAAATGAAAAAGAATTAAAAATTTAGTTCCCAGAAAAATACAAGATTGAATAACCTAGAAACCCATATTAACAGGAAACAACCAGTTACTTACAGTCATTAAATAAAATGTCTAAAGGGATTAGGCATTTGTTTGATAATGTCAAATGCCAGACACTAGGCTAAATGATATACCTATGCTTCAAGTTGCTATATCTTCATTATCTTCATTTATTTTTCATTCGTTCAACTACTATGAATGATTACAGAGAAAGAGACAGAGATGCTAACAAACTATTTAATTTCCTTTCCTGTTTTTCCCAGTCTCCCTTGCAGTTAAGGGGAAACATGTGACTAGTTCTGACCAATTAAATGTGAGCTGAAATAACATGTTCCTTCTGGATTAAAGCAATGAAGAGCCATGATCATTTGGCTGGGCAATGATCATTTTCTAACTTCCCCCACTCTATTAATTATGGAGGTCTCATATTTGAAGTGATGGATCAAATTCCTAAACAACCCAGATTGCTGAATTAATGCATGAATGACAACTGTTCTAGAGAGTCACCCAAACCAGCAGTAGACTCATCATGAGTAATAAATAAAAGTTTTGTTTTAAGCCAGTGGGATTTGCAAACTATTTGTTACCACAGACCAGTCTACTTTTTTTCCTGACAAGTACAACTATCATGTTCACTCAGCTGTTTGACAAATATTACAGAGTATCTTCTATTTATAAGGCCATGTGCTAGGTTCTGAAGATGTAGTGGTTAAAAAAAATTCCCTAGTATATGAAGATCATAATCTAAAAGGATTCAGATATTAAATTGTTTAACATCCTATTATCTTGCTATTTTTATTAATTTGTTACTCCTCGTTATTATACTACTGCTCATGTAGCCTGAACCATTTGCAAAAAAGAATATATGTATACCTTGTTTAAGCTTCATTCTATAAAGGAGCTTATTTAAGTCATATGCTCATTCTAATTATAAAAATCTTCACTGTAATTGTCAGATGACGTCAACATCTATCAGATAACCATGTGTTCAAATAGTCAAAGATTTCTTATTTTAAGTTTTCTAGAAACAAATACTTTGTTTGCCAAAATCTTTTCTTAGTCATTGTCACTCAATAGGTACAAGTTCTATGTGGTATAGTTCTGATTTTAGCTTCCAGTCCTTCCTCTACTTACGAATATCTGTAAGTATTTTTATACATATTCATTTGTATGTGTATTAGGCTAAATATGAGTTCATAGTGTTGTCTCCAATTCTAACCCAATTCTAACCCTATGGATCATTCTAACTTCTGACCTTGTTTATTGCAACCTCCCAGTCCAATAGTGAGAAACCTTGACCTCCATTCATTCACTTAACTGGTCAATTCCAGCATACACATGAAGAGGTTTTAAGATTGTTAACCCATGGAAAATTATTTTAGCAACTAGACTATATGAATCACATGAAATTCCTTTTGCATGTTATCTTAGTCTGTACTCATTTCCAAAATTACTTTGGTCAGCACAGTTTCTCTACCCCCTTTAATCAGATTATTTTATAAATTTATAACACAGATTATTTTGTCAGTTTACATTTCTTCTTGGGATAACCTGACCTTGTAGGTGATTGTTTTTAATTTTCAGATATTAAGGTTAACTTTTTGTGCTCTAAAGTTTCATGGGTTTTGACAAATGCATAGTGTCATGTATTCACCATTAGTGTATCATACTAGTTTTAGCACCCTAAAAAAATTCTCTGTACTTCATGATTCAATCTGTTTTCTTCCCAAAATTCCTGGCAATGATTGCTTTGCTTAGCACCTCTATAGCTGTGTTTTTTCAGAATGTCACCTAAATGGGATCATAAAATGTGTAGCATTTTCAGACTGACTTCTTTGACTTTGAAATGTGCATTTAAGAGTCATCAATGTTTTTGTGTGGCTTGATAGCTCATTTTTTTATAGCAAAATAGATTTCCATTGCATGAATGTACATAGTTTGTGTATCTATTTACTTATTGAATGACACCTTGGTTGCTTTCAGTGTGTGCTGATTATGATTACATTTTTATAAACTTTCACATGCAGTTTTTCATATTAGATGGATAATTACCTAGGAGTGCTATAAAACTGGGCTATATGGTATGATTAGGGTTAGATTTTTAAGAAACTGTCAAAATGTTGTCCAAGGGGGCTGTGTCACCTTGTATTCCCACTAGTCTGAATATGAGTTCCTGTTGCCCTGCATCCCCATCAGCAACTGATGCAGTCAGGGTTTCTATTTGGTGTTGGGGTTTTATTGAGAATTTTAGCCATGCTAACTGGTGTGCACTTATCCACACTATTGTTTTAATTTTCATTTCCCCAATAACAAATATCAAAAGACAAAAGTCTATGGCTTGTCTTTACATTCCCTGAACAGTGGCTTCTGCAGCATAGAAGTTTTTAAATTTAATAACATCGAACGTCAACTTTTTCTTTCATGGGTCATGTTTTTGGTGTTATGACTGAAAAATCATCACAAACCCAAGTTACCTAGGTTTCCTGCTATTTTGGGGGGAAGTTTTACATATTTGCATTTTACATTTAAGTCTGTGGTCCATTTTGAGCTCATTTTTGTGTAAGGTTTAAGGTGTGATATCTGTGTCCAAGTCCTTTTTCATCTAATTTCAGCATTAATTGTTTAAAGACTATCATTTTTTCACTGAATTACTCTTGTCAAAAATCAGTTTATTATCTAGCATGGTTCAATTTCTTGGCTGTTTATTCTTTTCCAATAATCTGTGTTTCTATTATCACACAAATACCATAATGTTTTTTTTAAATTTAATCTTTATTGTATTTTTTCTATTACCATTTAGTCCCCTTATACTTCCCTCCCCCCCCAGCAATTACCACACTGTTGTCCAGGTCCATGAGTCCTTTCTCCTTTTTACTTAATCCTTCCACCCCCTAACTACGCGCCCCTACACCGCCATTTGCTGTCATCTGTTCTCCATCTATGGGTCTGTCTCTGTTTTGCTTGTTCAGTTTGTTCATTAAATTACACACGTGAGTGAGATCATATGGTATTTGTCTTTCTCTGACTGGCTTATTCACTTAGCATAATGTTTTCCAGCTCCATCCATGCTTCCCTCCCATTCCCTCCCATTACCACCCTCCCCCTAGTTTTTATCCATGTGTCTTTTAACTTTGTTCCTGTAAACCTTTCCCCTTTTCCCCTGAAATTCCCTCTTCACTCTCCTCTGGTCACTTTCTGCCTTTTCTCTATTGCAGTGTCTTTGACTATAATATAAGAATAAACTGTTTCTTAGATTCACATCTATAAACCTACTTTTGCCCTTTTTGCCACACACTGTATTTTATAATGTATATATAGTATTTGGCCTTAAAACATGAGGAAATCTTACCATTTGCAACAACATGGATGAACCTTGAAGGCATTATGCTAAGTGAAATAATATAGAGAAAGGCAATTACTTATGATCTCACTTATAAGTGTGGGGGGGGAGAAATCCACCTCAAAGAAAAAGATCAGACTTAATGATTATCAGTGGTGGAAGGTGGAGGAAGATGGTCAAAAGGTACCAACTTCCAGTTACACGATAAGTAGGTACTAGGTATGTATCATACAACATAACTATCAGTAGCATGTTGTATAATGTACAGTATAGGAAAGTGGTTATCACAGTAAATCCTATGAGTTCTCACCACGGAGAACTTTTTTTTGCTTTTTCCTTCCTTTTCTTTTATTGTACCTATGTGGGATGATGGATGTTAGATGAACCTATTGTGGTAATAATTTCACAACATATGTAAATCAAAGCATCATACTTATACAGTGAAGTATATAAATTTTTTCTTAATAAAACTGGAAAATGATATTTTGTTTTTATCTTTTATAAAAGATGATGGAGAATTAGTATAATTTCTTCCTTAAATGTTTGGTAGGATTTATTGCAAAAAAAGTCTGTGCCAGATCCTTTTTGGTTTTGCTTTAATTTGTATTAGTCTTTTTATTTTGCTTGCCTTAGATTAATTTTCTCTTCTTTCTTTAATTTCTCAAAGTAGAAGTTTAGCTACTAGGGCTTTCTTTTGTAGAGATGCAATAAATCTTCCTCCAAGCACTGCTTTAGCTACATCCCACAAATTTTGATGTTGTCCTTTTTTATTTTTTTAGTTCATATTTAATACTTTTCTTGAAACATTTTCGACCTTTGAGTTATTTAGAAATGTGCTGTATAGTTTCAAAATATTTTGATATTTTCCAGCTATTTCTCTGTTATCAGTTGTTAGATTGAGTTTATTGAAGTCTGAGAAGATACTTCATATAATTTCTATTATTTTCTGTGTTAAAACATGTTTAATGATAAACAACATGGTCTGTCCTGGGGAATTTTTCACAGAAGTTTGAAAAGAATATATATTCCGTCATTGCTGGATAGGGTATTTTGTAAGTGTCCATTAGGTGAAGTTGATTGATTGTGCTGCCCGGGTCATCTGCATTCTTATTAATTTCTGTCTGCCTCGTGTGTCAGTTACTGACAAAGGAGTGTTGAAGTCTTCAAATGTAATAGAAAATTGGTCTTTTTCTCCTTTCAGTTTTATTAGTTTTTGCCTCATATATCTTGATATGCTGATGTTAGATGCCTATATGTTTAGAATTGTTATGCCTTCCTGGAGAAAGGAACCCTTTGCCCTTATGTAATACTTTGCTTTATCCCCAACAATTCTGTTTTCTGAAGCCTACTTTGTCTGAAGTTAATATCAGCACTTCAGCTCTCTAGTGATTGCCTATAGCATATGTCTTTCTCCATCCCTGTGCCTTTACTTCTCTGGGAAGTGCCAGAACTTCTCTGGGTCTTCGTACTTAAAGTGAATTCTTATAGGCGATAAATAGTTTAATTTTGTTATTTTCTGCCACACTCTGACAAGTGTTTACAATAAACATTTCGGTCTGATCTATGCCCACCGTCACCTAGCAGTGTACAACACACCTGCCTGTGTAGGGCAGGTGCCTTATGACAGAGAGCTCCCATTTCCTCCCTCGCGTCCTGGTGGCACATCTGCCACTCCACTTACTCAAATGCTATATCAGCCAATACACTTCTTCTATTACTTATTTGAAAAGGAATATTTAGATAAGAATAATAAACATAAAAGATTTTATTTTACCACTATTTATTCCTGCCTACTCTCTTAATTTCTTTTTGTGGATCCAGTTCTCTAACCTACGTCATTTTCCATTGCCTGAAGAACTTCTTTTAAGATTTTTCTCATGGCAGGTCTTTTCATGTTGAATTTCCTCATTTTGTTTTTGTTGTTGTTGTTGTTAGACGGAGAAATTCTTTTACTTTTGAAGGATAATTCCACTAAATGAAAATTCTACATTGGTGGCTATTTTTTTCTTTCTATACTTTAAATATGTCGCTTAATTCTCTTTTTTGCTTACATAGATAGATTACTATAATTCTGGTTATTTTTTTCTCTCAATAGATTAGTTTTCCTTTTCTCTGAGTTTTTTAACACTTTTTGGGGGGGAGGTGGTTTCCTTGTGTTTGAACATGATATGCCTCAGTGGGTTTTTTTTTCTTTCTTTTTTCTCTTTTGGATGGGTTTGTATTGTATGTTGTTGTCTTGGTATTTTTGAAGCTTTCTGGATCTATGGTTTGTTGGCCATCATCATTTTGGGAAGTTTTTGGTCATTGTCACTTTAATTATTTATCATGCTCTTCTCTTTATTCTCATTTGTGTATTCCAATTATATGCATGTTAAACTATTGTCATATTGGCCCACAATTTTTAGGTGTTTGTTCTGTTTCTTTCATTTTCTTCTCAGCATTTCAGATTCTCTATTGCCCAGCTTTTAACTAACTGATTCTTTTATCTTCCTGTTACGTTATTTTTTAATTTCAATTTTTTTTTCATTTATTTTTAGTGATCGACTCCATATACTATTCATCTTCTTAAATGTTTTTAATTAGAATTTTCAACATAGTAATCCCAGTATTTGTTTCTTTTAATCTCATACCTGATAATTCCAACATCTGCATTATATCTGAGTCTGGTTCTGGTGATCCAGAATGAGGGATCTTTCTGAGGTCTTCACTGTTAGAATCTGGGACAGAGGGATTCTGGATAGGGGTGGGGGATCCAGCATGGTAGTTCCCCTAAAAATAAGACTGAAGCCCCCAGAGTTTCTAATACTCAAGCTAGTCCACACTTAGTCTCCAGCAATTCATCAAAATTACCAAATAAGTGTCCCTACAGGTGTATAACTGAGTGGCATCTGCTCCAGATAAGCAGATCTCAGCAATGATTCTCTCTACTCACCTGTCCATTATATTTTGTGATGATATTTTCCCCATCAATTATCATATGGGTTCAGGGAAAGTCATTGATTTTCTGTTTGTATAGCTCTTTTCTTATTGTAAGGATGTAATGATGACTTTTCATCTCTTCACATTTCAGAGCTGACCTAATATTTTTAAAGCAATCAAAAATACTTTTTATTTACTAAATTATTCCTTGAATTGCATTTATTTAAAAAAAATATATTTTATCTACTGAAATAGTCCTACAAAATGTATATTGAAACACATTCTAAAAGTTTGGTTCCTAATACACCAGGCTATCTTTTGAAGGCAACAATGATGAAAATATCTCAATACCAACTAAATTTTTGTATAGATTTTAAATCTTTGTACAAAATTGAATATCTTTGTTATTTAATTTAAATGTTGATTGATTATGGTGAATTAAACTGGGACTAAATGTTCAGTCATTGCTTTACTTCTGCTTATTTTAGAGTTATTTAGCACCAAAGGGGAGAGATTATAGTCTTCCATTATATGATTTTCCAAAAGCTCTTGTGCTAGTTTTTCTTCAATAATCTTAATACTGACACCCTTCTTTCCAAGTGACAGATGATTTAACCAGAGGGAAGGAATAAATAGTCGGTCACTTAGAATTAGAAATTATTATAGAATTAGAAATAATAGGAGCAATAATTTTGAAAAATCAGGTTTCAGATTGATGGTTTCAGTTTTTCACTGGCATTAAGGAATTTTAATAAACTGTGGACCTCATTAGCTAGGGCCATCCTAAGAGCACTCTAGAATTGTGCTTCATTATTATTCACGCAGCACAAAGATCAAAGGAGAGTAGTCACCTTTATTTTAAAGGATGTTCTAAATTAAAATTGTCCAAACTTCATATCTGCACATGTCCAGTTTTTCTAATTAACATGAATATTCCTTTCTCCAGGGAACACTTCAGTAACGCTGTCTGAATACATTTTTTACGTTCTGCATTTTTTAAGCTCTACTTATCCTGACAACCTGTTTTTGCATTCAATCTCAGTGAAGAAATATTCCTACACACTTCTACAGAAAGACCAAATCGCTATAGCTTTCCTATGCTCTGATTGGGCATTTCATTTTCCACCTAGCACATCGTTCAGTCATTCCCACATTCTGACCTAGGAGAGACAGTAGGGAAGATGCTACGGCCCCTACTAAGGAATGGAACGTCTTGGAGCCCTGTTTTCTTTCCTTCTATAGATAGTTAGTATCTCTCCAGAGACTCCAAGACTTACAACTCTAGAGAACCTGCAGAGATATTTGTTCTTTCCTCCACGGCATTTTTACTTTGTTTTTAAAATAGGAAAATATCAATATTCATTATAAAATAACTACCTCCATGGCAATCAATCAGTCCAGAGAGCACTGTCAACCAAGGTGTTTCAACTCCACTTAGCCAAAAGGTGAAACTGTGCCCAAACTGTGTAAACGGGTCTGTCTTTGGAAAGTAAAGCTTAAGCAAAGTACAGAAAGAACATGAGAGAGTTCAAAGATGGCTCCCAAAATTCCCTACTCCCTAGTATACATACACACACAATTTTCCTCAGCAGAGAATCCGTTTACACCTTGCAGAGACTTTTGACCTAGAGAACTGTGAGATAAACAGATGTTGCTTTAAGATGCTAAATTTATGGTAATCTGTTAAACACCATTAGCAAACAGCGATAAACAGAAAACTGATACAGAAGGGAAATGGCTGGAGCTGGTTCAGTCCAAAGGTTGAACCATAAACAGATGATATCATAACAGTGTGAACAGGCCTTTGCAAGAGGAAAGAGGTTTATGTTAGGGGGCTGAAGCAGGGAACAGGGTCCCGTATGTAAGTCAGTAGAATGCCTAAAGACCTGGTTAATTGGTTTTTTCGACCCAGAGTCTCTGAGCTATTTTCATTCCAATCCTTCCTGAGGCTCACTTTTCTCAATTACTCTAAATCCTTTCAGTAAATTTCCTCTTTACTTAAGTTAGCTAGATTGATTTATTACTTGCAATCAAAATCCACTAAATGATATGGTGCTCTGAGACTAAAATACTCCAAAACGCTTCATCTGAAAGGTTTACCAACGAAAGCACCCTTCAAAAAGGTCTCTGGAACTTTTCCTTCCAAGATTGAAAAGGCTTTACTCCCTCAAAATGGCCCTTACAGCCCAATTTTTGATTTTAAAAATAGTGTATAGGGGAAAGAATGGCCTTGCATTGTGAGCACAGTGGTGCATTTCTAAGTTTGCTGGTTTGATTTTTTTTTTCTCTTTTTTGTATTAGACACTTTGCTTTGGGAAATTTTTCAAGGTCTTTTCTTTAGAATGTAAGAGTCGAAGTCTCTTCTGAATGTATAATGCCACACAGTGCTGAATAACAAACCAAAAATTTCCACATGTTCAAATTCTCAAACATGTGTTAGGTGTTCTCCTACACGATTCTTTATGTTTTTGTTTGGTTGGATAGCTAGCTCTTTGGCTGGAGGAAAACCTGCATCAGTGATAATTCCTGTACCATATTCCCATTTCACCCTATCATGTACCAGCATTCTTTGGTTTATAGTTCACTTGACTATATATTCTACATTTATTTGAAACAAAATAAGATGGAACAATATACTCAGTACTTTTTTCTTTTAATACTCTTATTCCACTATAAATATTTATATGTGTGATTAATTAGAGTAAGGAGTATAGTTTAGTAGTTGTGATGGACTTTTAATGTGTCAACTCAGCTGGTCTACTGTCCACAGTTATTCAAACAAACATTAACCTAGGAGCTGCTGTGGAAGTATTGTATAGACACTATAGTGTCTATAATCAATTGACTTTAATTGAAGTACAGTATCCTCAATAATCTGGGTGGGCATGATTCAGTCCATCTAAAAGGCCTAAAAGAAGAACTGAGACTTCCTTAAGAAGAGGTTATGCCCGTGGACAACAGCTTTAGCCCAAACTCCAGAGTTCCAGCCTGCTCTCGGGAAAACTTGTTCTGCCTTTTGAACTAAGCCAATGTTGTGACTTTTAAAATTAACATTTATTAAGTAGAGTACTTTGCGGGAGGAAGTGGGTATTGGATGCTGAGCTGCTGTGCAGAACAAGACCACAGGAAATTGAAATGAAGTTTATTACTCCTAAGTTCTGGGGCGGGCGAATGCTGTGCTTCAAGAGGCAAGCAGGGAGGGCAAGGCAGGGTTCGGGCAGAGAGTGCAGTGAGACCTGGGGCACTTGTCTTCATTGTGGCCCACGATGGAGTGCTTTATGGTTCCTAGGCTAGCACCAGATTGGTCAATTCAAATCTTCCTGGGTGGGTGGGTGGGTGGGTGGGGCCTTATCTAAGGGAGAACAAAGAGAAGACCCTGGGAGGTGAGCCAGACTTTTTATCACAAAAAAAGTACATTTACTTGTGACTCTGCAGGCTGTAATCTAGGGCATGTGCTCATGGGAGAAGCTAGACACAGTTCAAGATCCTCGCAGGCCCACTGGCCACACAAAACGATGCTGAGGAAGCAATATAGTAAAATAGTTTAGCAAAACCTCCAAACCTAGCCAACCCCTGCAAGTTGGTAAACCGATTACTTGTAATAAATCTGGAGTATACTTTCTACTGGTTTTGCTTCTGTGGTTAAATCCTATCTGATACTGCGGTTGAGAGAAGCAACTGTGGAGCCAAACATTCGGGAATCAAACCCTAGAGATTTTCCTCATTAGTTTCAGGACCTTGGTCATTAGAGTTTGTACCTTTGGGTCTTTAACTGTGAAATGCATATGAAAGCATCCTTTCTCACAGGGTTCTTGAGGGGATTAAAGAAGTTACAAATCCAATTTCTCCACTGATAAATGAGATAAATTTGATCAACAGGGTGTTCTGTTAGACCTCATTTGCTTGCAAGAAGCACAGACCCTTTCAAAACAGCATAAATAAAAGAAACTTTCCTGTTTGGTGAGAATAAGGAATCCTGCAACAACAAAGTACACAAAGTAGAGCATGGTTTCACAGTAACTGGAAACTCATAAGGCAACTCCATTGTGTGTGTGTGTGTGTGTGTGTGTGTGTGTGTGTGTATTTTCTCCATATTTTCATCTCACCTGTTTTCAGCACATAACATTTTATATGTTGGAGGTATACAACATGGTGACTTGATACATGTATATATTGCAAAATGATTGCCACAGTAGAGTAGTTAACACATTGATTACCTCACATAATTAGAAGGGTGTGTGTGTGTGTGTGTGTGTGTGTGTCTGTCTGTCTGTCTGGTGAAAACATTGAATGTCTACTCTGTTAACAACTCACAAGAATAGAATATGCTGTTTTACATAGTCGCCATTGGATACATTACATCTCTAGACGTCATTTCTCTTACACCTGAAGTTTGAATTCTTAGACCATCATCTCCCCCTCCCCACCAACCCCCTAGTGCCCCAGCCTCTGGCAGGCACATTCTACTTTGCTTCTAAGATTTGAGTGTTTGTTTGGAGGATTTGTTTTTGCTTTTGTTTTTAGATTTTACATATAATTGAGATCATACAGGAATGTCATTTTCTTTTCCAACTCTTTCATTCAGTCTATGCCCTCAGGGTCCATCCATGTTGTTCAAAGGCTGGATTTCCCTCTTTTTATTGCCGAATAATATTTTACTGCGTGTGTGTATGCCATTTTCTTTATTCATCTGTTAGAGGACACTTCCAGTGTTTGATCTCTCTTTCTCTGTACATGCTCTCTCACTCAAAATTCTAGCATTTTCTGTGGCTCTAATCCACTTGGAGTTTGCTTTCATGTGCTCAATACATCATACATCAGACTGACTTGGTCTCAGTATCTTTCCATTTAAATTATTAAGAAAAAGAATCTGATTTTCTCAGCCCAAGCTGTGGATTGATTCACCTTGATTCAATCAGGTGTAGCCTTGAGGTGAAAACTCACGGAGCCTGAGGCTATCCCTTCCACACCAGGAAGAATTGATACTTCACGAGAGGGTTTAGACTGAGGGGGGAAGTGACAGCCATCTTATTGTCTGGAAGAACTGAGAGCTTCAGGGAAGTTATTCTGAGTAACTTCAAATTCTAAAAGGTATGGACAGTATGAGAACAACCGGAACACAATACAGTTCCCTGAGAGAAGGAGAAATGAAGAGCCACTGCCTTTACTGGAAAACTGCTAATTCAGAGCAGTGGCTGATCCACGCCATTTTATTTGCATTGTCAGGGCAGGGGTGGGGTGTAGGGGAAAGGATCAGAGGGACTCCAGGTTATAAAGAGAGAGCCTGAACTTTCGCGGTTTGACATGGAAAGAATGGATGGCGAGGTTCCCACGTGCTAGCTGAACAAGTAATAACGATTGCGCATGGGCCATCTTGTCCATGGTCTGCCCCTGTAGAGGAAGAAACTGTGGACAAAATTAAAATGACTAAAAACAGTTCGTAAAAGGTTGCTTGAGGAATATCAAAGAAAGACGCATGGGTGCAGCAAGGTTTCCTTAAGAATAATCTGTGTAACAATTTAGCATTTGAATATGCGTCCCCTAAACACTTTGATAAACAGACTTCAACATTGCAACTAAGTAACACACCTCTGGCCTCTGTCAGCAGTTCTCCATTCCCTTTACCTCCCCATCGCCTTTACAGGGGCCCGTGGAAGCCAAAACCAAAACCCAAACCAAAATGTGTATTAGGGAGAGGGGAAGAGGTCAGGAGGGATAAAGAGCTGAACAAATTATCTTCCTTCAGTCTTCAGCGCAGGTCACAGGACTCGGGTCACAGGGTCACAGGTTGGGTCTGAGCTAGGATGAGAAAGGCTAGAGAAAATTGGACTCCGATATGAGAATGATGCTTTAAACGAGCTTAGAGAGAAATATGCTTTTTAATGCCTGAAAGTGACTGGAAGGAAGGCAAATACAATGAGAGTGTTTGAAGGTGGTAACAGGAGAAAAAACTAAAACTGTCATATCTGTATCCCGCCACATTTAGACTGTGAAATATACCAGTTTATTATCAGAGTAAGAATTTGGAAAATCAGAAGTATATGGCAAAATAAATAATTAAAAAATATGAAAAATTAAAACATGCAAACCCAATGAACAATTAATAAATAATCATATATAAGTGGGAAAGGACTTTGTGTACACAATAGCTATAAAATAAGTCCTAGAAAAAAAAACATAGTTTTGACTACACAGTATTTAAAATATTGTATACTTATTACATATAGAATATTTTAAACTATCATTAAAAGTTTGGTAGACATTCACAGATTTCTATTTTTTTGTGTCAACATATCAAGTTACTCACTTTAACAATGTCATTCTAGAAAAAATACATATTTCTTATTTAAATGTCAGAAGTTCTTAGTCTGTATTCTTTAATTTCTTATGTATGTGAATTCTTAAAATCAGATCCATGTATGTTAATTATTGCCTATCATGTACTTACATGCCATATGTTACTGGAATTTGCTTGTTCAGATTCAGATTACCTGAATATGCCCATCTGTATACTCTTGTTCATATATATGCATGTACATACACAGATTTTACTTACCACCCCTTCTTAAGTCATTGGAGTCAAATGCCCTGGTCCTTTGAATCAGTTGGCTGGAAGTTTCTCTTCTCCCTCTCAGATTTTAGAATTTTCCATGGTATTTAATTGGTTTGGTATTTATTTATTTATTTATGTTCTTGGCCCTTTTGATGTGGTAATTTTTATTAACATAACTTTCTAACTTTCAGCCGCCTAGGATAAACATTCATGGTCATTGTAGGCAATTTTTAATAAACGGCTTAGTTGTTCCTCCAGATTTTTATTTTTAATTTTGCATTGCCCCTATCCTACCTCACTGAAATGCAGAGAGAGAAAGAGAAAGGGAATTGATTGAGCTTTATGCTCCAGGGCATTGGTTGGTATTTGGTCAATGCAAATTTTAGTGTGATTGTGCATTTTCCTGGGGAGCATATCTATCTTTCGTAAGGTTCTCAAGAAAATATATGAATCAAAAAATTAAGAATCTGTAGTCCATAATTTTTGTCATCTGTGCTGTATAAGTCAGGTTTAATGAAATTTTTATAAAATAAAGTAGTTAAGGAAGAATTGAAAACATTATTGGTACATAATGCCAAGTTACTTTCTAATGATGACCATATTAATACATTTTTGAGAGTACTTATTGAATTGTCATCATTAGCCACTAGTTAAGATTTACATTAAAAGAAAAAAAAATTCTGATAAGGGAATTCTTCAATGCTTATTAAAATGTTTATGAATATATTTTTCTTTTGAGAATTAACATTTTTTTCACATCATTCTTTTCTCTTTTCAAATAGTGCATGTCCTCTGACCATTTTTTCTTAGGCATTCTGAATGTTTGACCTAATGATTTAAATGTGAATTACAAGGCATTCTGTGAATGGGAGGACTTTTGATTATTAGTCATGATCCACGCGTCCAAATTATCAATACAGACCTGCTTTTCTCTCCACCTCCGCAGTCATCACCATGATTATGCTGAAAGAAAAATAAGCTCCGTGGCTTACCTAGAGATACAAAATCCATCAGAGAAACAGGTACAGCCCTCACAGGGCCTGCCACAAAGCACACTCAGGAGGTATGTGCTCAGTGAATGATTTTGTTTCTGGGTAACAACTTGTCCAGGTATCCACATAAACCTCCAGCCCAAGTGATAATACCTTAGAAGATGCCCTTCTTTTCTGGGCTCCCATAGCACTTATTTATATTATGTGAGTATATTACTCTGACATCTGATTTAACATTATTGCACTTATTCCCATTTGCATTACACTATTCACTCATCAGTTCTCGTTTGCACCTCACCACATGGTTCTAAACTGCAAAGTTTGTAACTGTGACAGCCTTATAATATAGACAAAGTCACTCATGTTTCAGGTCTCAGTTTACACATCTTTTAAATGATATAAAGTATCCATTCACATGCTACTTTCATAAAACACATTTTATTTTTTTAAATGTGTAAGCACTACAATCTTTTCCTGGACAAGAAACCAACTAAATCCTTAGTGATAATATCCCTAGTAACAATATAATAGGAAACATGTCATAGGAAAAATTTAGGAGGAATGTTTAATTAATGGGATGGGAGGAAAGCACTACACTCAGTGTTACTCTGTTAAGCATAAGGTTCATCTTTCAGTCATCTGTAAGGGAATTATTAGGTTCTTAAGATGTTGTATTATAGCATTTAGTTTACAAAGACATGCTCCGGGACTTCAGTAATGGATATACTTGTTAAAATTACAAACCAAAAGAAGGAATATAGATACAAGTGTCAAACTCATTTCAGCAGATACTATATTTTCATTTGTTCACTTTAGATAAAATGACTGTAAAGCCAATTCTTCTTGAGAACACTAAGGTGACAATCTGCTAATATAAATGTATAGAGGATTTTTGGTATGTATCATAATGTGTTAATGGTGTCTCCAGAAAATATACTTGTACATTCAAGTCCTAATCAATAGTAACCATTGGTATACAAGGTCTGTCCAGCAGAAGTCCAGCCATTGTAAATATAATGAGAATGATTTGCACGAAACTGATGTAACCTGGCAGCCAAGGAGAGTGGACTGGAATGTGCACACGAGAACAATGATTTCTCTGTACTAGTCAGTGGGGGCAGTAGATGCTGGTGAGTGAGCATGTGTACTGTGTGGCCGTCACATTCAAAATGACTGAGCGAGTAGGGCAATGAATTTGCATCCAATTTTGCATTAAGCTTGAACATTTCTCTATGGAAACCAAATAATTCAGAAGACTGCAGCTATGGGCAACTGGTGATTGGCAGCTTCATCATGATAATGTGCCTGCTCACGCATCACATGTCATGAAGAGGTTTTTTGCAAAACATCAAATTACCCTGGTGACTCAGCCTCCCCTACAGTCCAGTTTTGGTGCCCTGTGACTTTTGGCTTTTCCCAAAACTAAAATCGGTTTTGAAAGGGAAGAGATTTCAGACCATTGGTGAGATTCAGGAAAATACAATAGGATGGCTGATGGAGATTGAGAGAACTGTGTGAGGTGCCAAGGCGCCTACTTTGAAGGTGACTTGAGGCATCATTGTCTTGTGTACAATGTTTCTTGTATCTTGTATCTTATTCAATAAACATCTTTGTTTTTCATATTACATGGTTGGGTACTTTGTGAACAGACCTCTTATGTGAGTGTGGCCTTATTTGAAAATACATTCTTTGCAGAGGTAATTAAAACAATGACGTGCTAGATTCGGGTGAATCCTGACTCCAAGGACTGGTGTTTCGTAAGGGAAAGGGAGATCTGGACGTAGACACAGAGGAAACTACGTGATGATGGAGGCAACAGGGGTGATGCAGCCACAGCCAAGATATGGGTGAGACCGTGGGCAACCAGCAGGAGCTAGGAGGAGACGAGGAAGGATTTCTCCCTCCAAGGCTGTGGAGGGAACATGTTCTTGTCAAGATCTTGATTTCAGATGTCTAACCTCCAGAACTGTGAGGGAATAACTTTCTCTTGTTTTAAGCCACCAGTTTGTGGTAATTTTTACAGTCGTCCTAGGAAACTAAAATGTGTACTAAATGTGTAATACATGCATCCAATGTACACATATTGTGTATACATGCACACATCCTCAAATAAGAGAAACTAAGTATTTTTATAAAAACAGGTATACATTGATAAATGTCAAATGGAAGTTATAAAACATCACAAAGAAAAAAGGTAGAGGGATAAAACTTTTCTATGTAATGATTATTGTTATTTTAACTAATGATACTTGAGACTCTACTGTAGGCTATGTATTGTGACAGGTTTTGGGGATGCACGCCTTGGGGCCTAAAGGTAGACGCAGATGCATGAAAAGAATAAGCACCACTTCTTAGAAACACTCTGGGGAAGGTGACTGAATCGCATGGAGGCAAACAGGACTGATCACTTACTTGAAATGAGAACAGGTGAAATCAAGAAAGACTTGCTGGTGACAGCAACAGGTGAGGAGTGATTTCTGAGCCCAACCTTAAATAAATTAGCCAGGGAAAATGGTGTGCAAGGGCAGTGGGGAGAGAATGGGAGGCAGTATCCTGAACAGAGGGATACTCACCTGAGCAAGAGCCCAGAACAATGCTGAGTGAGATACAAGTATAGAGAATTAAAATCAGTGTAGGAAGAGGGGAAGATGAGGCTGGGAAAGTAACAGGAAAAAGGAATGTAAGGTTATAAACCACCCTGTTGACAACCGTGAATTTACAGCATGGTGGGTTCATAGGTTTTGCTCTTAATTTCCTTTGTGTGCCAGTCCATAGTTTTTCAATCTGATACAATAAAAATGTGTTGTTTGTGTAATAACAAAAAATAATTTAAATAAAAACCATCACATAAAATAGTATTCAAAATGCATCCCTTCTCCACCTTAAATGCTGTGTTTGTTCATTGAAAAAGTGACTGGACAATAACACATTAAGGCTTAATGGTTGCCTTTGAGGTGAAGGGATGTGGAAAATGTTAGATTTTCAAAGTTCTCTACATTGAAGTACTGCTTTCATACCTAGACAATTATTTGTTTAAAAGATCTGCGAGCAAACTACCAATTAAACACCTGGTCACTGATTTAGCTGCGATAATGTTTTATTTTCTAGTTTTTGTTTAGCATTTTATCTTCTGACTCTTATCAATGCTTGTCATTGCTTATGGGCATTTGTTGCCTTAGTTTTACATTTAAATATTTATAAGAAAGGTACTAATGACCTCGTTACTATCTCTTCTGTTTACTATGAATGCTAACACCCACATGTGTCTGTGAGTTTCTCAGGGAGAGGAGCATGCTAGATTCAAAAGCACTAAATATTTGTATGGCTTTTTAATCTTTTAATCTCTCCATCAAGTGGCTCAGAATTGCTTTGGCGAAGGGTTAAAGATGACTGAATACTAAATCCATTTCTTACTCATTTACCTGGAGTTCCATCCTCCAGATGTAAAAATCCCTGCATATTCCTTTCTGGATTTCCAAAGGAACTATACTTTTCTGTATTAGAGCATTTTGAAACTCTTGATTTAATAGAACATTAACTTGTCAAAAATAGCATTATATTTCTGTATACTAAAATATTGAATATGCCAGAAAACATAATGCATTACATGGGAGAAACCATTTCTACAATGAAAAATTATTTTTTTAAATACCCAAGGAAGATAGACTTAAAGCAGTAAAATGCTCAGTCTCCTGTGTGTTGCTTTCTCTGATATGCCACATTTTGCTAACCTTCAGGGCTATTTTCCCTGTAATTTGAATTTTTCAAGTTTTTCAGGAATTCATTTCGTTATTTCTGCTTTCTCTTCATTGTATTTTTTGCTATTAAGTGTTTATATAAATAAGATAGGAGGTTTATAATCGTGACAGCTGTGAAAAGCTTTACACTATGTTACATAGTAATGGAGAGTTTGGGAATTCACTCTGCTCTCCCATATTCTACCCCAGAGCCTAGTCCTGGACTGGATCTCATTCGTTATTACAATATTAGTGTATGATGTATCTGGATAAAACAAGCACATGCTTGGCACACAGTAGTGCATAATTAACACCAATGTATTGGGTTACATTCAATTTGATTTCACTCTTAGAAAACTAATATTCCTTTGGGGAAAAAAATGCACACATTTTTGAAAGCAAACATTAGCATAGGTAAATGAACATATTTCTTTTCATTTCTTTAAATTGCCGAACTCATTGCCAGTCCCTTCTGGGCATTATGTTTTGTTTAAATGCTTTTGCACTTTCATCCTGTGCTAAAACTCTGGTTCCCCAGTAAAACTGAATATCCCAAACAGCACAATCAACCCCTTCTTTTTTTAGAATTGAATCTCTTATGGGTTTTTTATTAACCTTTCAAGAGATAGATAAAGGGCCTGAAAATCATACCATCACCAGCTAGTCATCTCAACAACAAAAAAAATTGATACTGGTACAGAAGTTGAGAGATAGCTGCTCATTTTGCTGCTTTGTTTTTTATTTATAAAGATGCCATGCTTTATTTTGAGAGTGAAAATTTTAAATAGTTTTAACCAGCAGAGCAAATCTTTAAAGTTAAATTACTTTTTTTTTAAAGATTTTATTTATTTATTTTTAGAGAGGGAAGGGAGGGGGGGAGAGAGAGAGAGAGAAAAACATCAGTGTGCGGTTGCTGGGGGACATGGCCTGCGACGTAGGCATGTGCCCTGACTGGGAATTGAACCTGCGATGCCTGGTTCGCAGCCTACGCTCAATCCACTGAGCTACACCAGCCAGAGCTAAAGGTAAATTACTTTTTAAGTGCAGTACTTTTCTTACTAATTTTTGACTTTTCCAATTTTTAAAATGCAGTCTAAGGCCATCATATTGTAATGGAAAAGAGATTAATTTAGTACACTACAGAAATAAACCATATTCATTCCTCAGGACCTAATTCAGACATTTTTCTCTTCTAGGAACTTCAGGCTTATTAAGGCAAAATAATCCTGGAGTTTTGATAGATAGTAGCTGCAAGCAGTCTGTTTAGCTCAGGCTGTTTAACTGAATCACCGGACGTTCACTTAGTCAGTGGACACTTATTAATTACCCACTATGTGCCAGACACTATTTTAGGCACTGAAGATACCATAATAAATGTGAGATACAGGTTGTCAGACTAGTTATGGACATATTAGCTATATATGCAATAGGTAATAAGAAAATATCATATAATAAATCATATACAGATTCTGAAAATGCAGTCATATAATTGTGATTGGGTTGTTTTCTCCAAGAAGTGATATTTATTTATTTATAAACATAATTTTTAAAATGTTTCTATTGCAGTTGACATTTACTATTATAGCATTTCAGGTGTAGAACACAGCAGTTAGACATTGATGTAACTTAATAGGGGACCCAAATAAGTCTAGTACGCGCCTGACACTGTACATACAATTATCACAACATTATTCATTATGTTCCCTATGCTGTGCTCTATATTCCTGTAGCTCTTTTTATAACTGATCATTTGTACCTCTCAACACTTTCACTGTTTTCCACCCAACCCACCAATGCTCTCCCTATCTGGCAACCATCAGCTTGTTCTCTGCATCTGTGAGTTTGTTTCTGTTTCATCTGTTTATTTATTTTGTTGTTTTAGGTTGCACGTAGAAGTGAAATAACATGGTATTTGTCTTTCTAAGGAGGTGGTGTTTAAATGATAGGAAGGACCTATACATTCAAAGAACAGGGAAAAAGAGTGTTCCAGACACAGTGAAATGTAGTGCAAAAAGCCTTTGCTAAAAACAAGCTCTAATATACAAAAAAAAATTATTAAAGCATATTGAGTGAGGGGCAGAATGGTATGAAATGAGAATATAAAAGAAAGCAAAGGTTTGGAAACAAGGATAAGGAATTTGAAGTGCATTTGAAAGGAATTAGGAATGAACTATTTTACTTCCTTGAAGGACTGCTTGATTCTTGTATGAAGGCTGGTTTGAAAATTGAAAACAGTGGTACCGGTTAGAAATCTATTGTAGTCTTTTGTGGAAGACATGGCAAACCAGGCCCAGAGCATAAGAGTGGAGGTAGACCAAAATAGATAAAATTTAGAGTACCAGTATGTCTTGAATAGAGTTAGCAAGACTTACTGATGAAGTAGCTATAAGGTTAGAGAAAGAAAGGACACAAAGATTTGTTTTTTTCTGAAGCAAATGAGTATAACCTTGTTGAGTTCACAGCAAAATAGTGGGTGGACACATTGGAGGGAGGATGTAAGAAGAACTGTGTTTTTACCACATTAATTGTGAGATGCTTATCATCTCAAACAGAGAGACCAAGCAAGCAGTTAAATACAGGAGGCTGGAGCTCCACGGAGTGGCCAGGACTGGATATACATATTTGGAAATGATTGGAACATAGACACTCTTTAAGCCTGTGGGTGCAGCCTCCTGAGGAGATTGCGTGGACACAAAAGAGAAAGTGAAGGACTTGGATGAAACCCTGCGTTACTCTAAAACTTATGAGTATAACAGAGAGAGAGGAACCAAAATTTATAGTAGGAATGGCCTTTGAGGTAAGAGGAAAATGATGAGGGGGATGTAATGGAAATCTAGAGAAAAGTTCATTTAAAAAGACAGAAGCACTAGGTATGTCTAATATAGCTGGAATTTAGGATTTTAGTTTTAAAAAATGAATATTGGATTTGGTACTACTAAGGTCATGGATAGCCTCAATGGACTAGGCAGTAAAATACACTCTATTATCACCAACATCACCATCACCACACCATCACCATCTGTTGAGCATTAAAGATGTGCCTTACACTGCATTATACACTTTACGAATCCTTGGCTCTTAAAAAAAAAAGAATACTATGTTATTTTATATATCATGGAAATTGGCCTCAAAAAGGTGAAGAAACTTGCATAAAAAGCATATAATTACTAAGTTACAGAGCTAAGGTACTAATACAGGGGTTTTTTGAGGGGGGTTCTCAGACTTATGTTCTAAACATTAATTACATCAGCCCACAACTATTCTAATATCTCTGTCCAAACAGAAATATTAACAAAGTAGCATAACTTACTGTTCTAACTTTTATACTTTCAGATAAATATCATAATATTAGGAATATTTTAGGACACTTCTAACCTTAGCCACTCCTTCTTGCAATTCTTCACTTGAAATGTGTACCTTGTATTAGGAAAATGCACAGTAGTGATGAGGAGCACACCTGGAGGCAGTTACAGGTGGGCGGGCAGAGGGATTTCAGAACACATTATGGACTCCTTAGTCGGCCTCCTTAAAGGTCTGCTCCTTTACTAGAGCAGTTTGAAGAAAGAACTGTAGCAGTAGAGGTAATGACTATCGGTAATTCCTTAAAGTTTTTTTTAAGACATTGCAACAGAAAAGTGGGGTAATAATTGGAAGGGCATTAGGGCCAAGATTAGAGAATATTTTGTTAGATTGCAGTTTTACGGTTTTTTGTTATTAAAGGTACACATGGATGCAAAATGAGCATATGTTTTATGCCACTAGCACAAATTTTAGTATCACTTTTGCTCTGGGTTGATGAAAGACAGACAGAAAGAGAAGGTGGGGAGAGGAAAGAAAGAGAAGAGTAAAAAGAAGAAAAAGAGAGTAAAAACAAAGAGGGAGAGGAAAGGAGAAGACAGGAGAAAAGAGAAGAAAAACTAAAGCACCATGGGACCAGAGCAGCCAGGATTTGCAAAAGTGGCCCAGACAACATGTAAGATTTAGAAAACTAAAACTTTGGCATCGTACTGAAGAGACAAACACAGTTTGTAAAAAGAGTGTCACCTATGAACTTATTAGACTCGGATCAACTCAGCCTCAGCACTCTGACTGGAGAGCCTTGAGCAAATCATCTTATATCTTTGAGATTGTGGCTAATTTTCTTTAAAAATTTATTGGAATACCTTTCCATAATTTATAAAACACTGGTTATGAAGATTAAATCAGTAATATAAGAGATGCCACAGAAACACAATAGATTCTCTAAAACTGTGGTAGAATATATTTGTGTTACCTATTACCACGCCAGAAAATAATACTTAATGGCTTAAAACCAACAATAAATATTTATTATATTACATGGCAGCTTTGGGTCGGGAATTTAGGAATTGCTCAGATGGATCACTCTGGCTCAAGTCCCCTGAATGTTTGACTGGGCCAGGAAGACCTGCTGCCAAGATATCCCTCTAACGTGGATAACAGTTTTGTGCTGGCTATTGGCAGGGGGTCTTGGTTCCTTGCCACGTGAAATCTTACAGCATCACTGCTGAAGTGATCCTCATGACATGGCAGCTGGCTTCCCCAAGATCAAGCGGTCAAGAGAGTGCAAGACAGAAGGTACAATACATGTTCTATGTTTCACGGCATAGCCTCCAAAGTCACACACATTCCATCACTTCCACATTACCTTATGGCTGCACATGTCGGGCTTACTTGGTGAGAGCACTGTAAGCCAGCCTACCACAGTGCTCTCAAGAGGGCTGTGCCTGGAACTTTTGATGGGACAGAGTTTTAGCTCTGGTTTACATTTGCTGACAATAATATTGGCCTATTGAAGTTTACTTTTTCTTGAGGCTGTTTTGCATATCTATTGAATATTTTACTAGAAAAGTGTCTAATTTAACTAGGCTTTCAAATATACCATGATGAAGTTGTAGGGGCAGGTTTTTTAAGTGAGCAAAGAGGATCCAGCAATAGGCTACTCTCATAGGTAGCAAGAAAGACGTTAAAACACAAAAAAGGGGGAAGGGGACTAGGCACTAAGTGAGTATAAAAGTATTTCTTAGTGTAAAGGAGTGAAAAATGATCCACAATCCTGGACAAGTTACTGAAACCAGGGTACAGAAGGACTTTTGCTGAGAAGGTGCGGCATCATGCTAGGCATCCTGTAGCTCCACCTGAGGATGATTTCTAAAGTCCAGTGGAAAGTCAAGATAACAGGTAGGATGATGCACTGACAGCTGTGGAGATGACATAAACCCAAAAGCAGGGCATCGTGTGGGTCACATTTTATCTAGTTTTTCCATCATAACACTTAGTTTGCTCATTTTTTTCAGTCAGTTTCCTGAGCCAATTTGTCTAATAGTTGCAAAAGCTAATACTGCCTAATCCACAGGAAATATTAGTGAGATCTGCTTTGCCACCGACAGAAAAAAAGGATTTCATGTATTCCCCATACACACATTTCTTTTGCCACTTTGTTGTTATTAGTCCAGCAGCTCAGCTAAAATTCAGAGTGAGAATGAGTCCCCTCTCCAGGACCGAGAGTGAACATTGGCCCTTTTGAGCATGTCTCCAGGAGGTCAGCTGGAGGGCAAGTCACTTTCTCACAGTCAGTAGGAACTGTAAGGGTAGCTCTGCCAGCATTCAACATTTACTTTCGAAACTCCTGTGTTAGGTATTATTCCAAGTGCCTAGACTAGAGAACTAATAGAAAAACAATGACAAACAACTTATGTTATGGATCTTATCTTTTAGTGAGAGAGATAATACATAAGACAAGTAAAGTACGGTAGATGATAATAATTACTGAGAGAGGAAAGAAGAGCCAGAGGTAGGGGATGGGTATATAAATGCAGATGGCTGGAATTTCAGAGGAGGGGCACAAGGGTAGCCCTTACTGAGAAATTTATGTTTGAGTAACTAGCTGGAGGGTATGATGAGAGGGACAATCCATGTGAGACCCTTGGGCAGAGCATTTCAGGTAGGTGACACTCAGGGCAGGCATTATTAATGTTGTGTGTATGTGTGTTGGCTTTTGTTATTTTTTTCATTCTTGACACTATTACTGATGTTTCCCATTTTTCCTCTCTTTGCCCACCTCCACCCAGTCACCACCCCCGTTCCAGCCATCACCACACAGTTGTCTGTGTCCATGGGTGATGCGTATATGTTATTTGGCTAATAATTCCTTCACCCTCTTTTATCCAGTCCCTCCTCCTCCCTCCCCTCTGATAACTGTCAGTCTGTTCCATGTATCCACAACTCTGGTTCTATTTTGTTAATCTGTTTATTTTGCTCAGTAGATCCCACATGTAAGTCAGATCCTATGGTGTTATTAGTTTTTACCTCAGGTACAGTTACTATATGGTGGTTCACCAATAAATATGTTTTGATTGAAAATATTCTCCACATAAAAAAATAAATCTTTTACAATATCATTAATTTTTAACCATTTTATTAATTTTATCAAATAAGTGGTACCATTCTCAAAATAAAAAGTTCTGAAAATTATTCATAGTAGGGGAAGTAAGCTGGAAAAAATGATGATTGGCAGCAAATAAAAAATAGAATCCCCAGGCTGCCTGGAGAATAAATGCAAAAGCTTATCTTTATGTCCTGATGAACTGATCTTATTTCCTATATATCTGCTTTCTTGTCCTTTCTTCAAGGCAAATAAGATTTTTTGCTGAATGGTTCACATCTTTGTTTTTTTTTGTTTTTTTTTTTTTAAGAAACACTTTCCTCCTACCCCCAGGGACAAACTCTAGGCAAGGTTCCTTGATTGTGGGTCAGACAAAGTTTAGCATGTTCACCCCTTGCCCTTGCACCTCCGGCGCTCTCCTGACTTTTCTCCTCCTGTCTCACGTACTCTTCTTGCCCAGTAGCCATCTCTGCTGGAACACATCCCCAAGCCTATCAGTAACCTTGGAAGGGCCATCAGTAACACTCAAATAGCTGTTCCCCAGTGCTTGTTTAAGAATCACAAAGTCTTTCAGAATGTAAGCATGGGGACCAACTTAAAATCCTAACAGGGAACTGCTCATTCTACTTCTTTCACAAGGTGAATATTACAGCAACCCTTATACTTGCATAAAACTTCGCAATTTTTCAAAAACCTTTGCATAAGTTAGTTTATATGACATGTACCTGTGACAGAATATAAGTCCCTTCAGGAAAAAACCTTATCATTCATTTTTAAATTTCCAGGGCTGAGCACAGTAAGTGGGACCTAAGTGAGAATTAATAAACGGTTATTGACCACATCTGATTCTCACAGCAACCGTTTCTATAGTTTAAGAAACTGAGGTACAAAGCACTAAGTAATCTATCAGAGTTTTCAAACTGTCAAGTGACAGGGTTAAAACTAGTACTTCAGTATCCTGATACCAGAAAAAATTTTCATTTGTAGCTGTTTTAGGATGAAACCTGTCATCAGAGAATTAAGCTTCCAAATAGTTTTTAGTGAAGCATTCCAATGAAACAGGGATATTGTATTGTCTTCCTGTGGTACAATTAGAGATAAAAGTTGATAAGACTGAAGGGGCAAAATATATTAATGCCTGTTTCAATGAGCATCCCTCTGTGTAGAGGAAGAGTCTACGTGGCAATCAAAAATCAGCCAAACGTTATTCCACTTTTTCAGAAACCCTGTGGATATTCTGGTGAGAGCTTATTGTATTTTTAAAGTTTCAATGTCCTCATAAATCTTTGAGAAAATGCCTTCATTCTTAATATCTCGAAGCAAATCTATATATAAATACATCCTTCCAAAAATAATTTAATATGAGAATTAAGCAGTTCTTTTCCCCAATCTTGCATTAATGAGTGAACTACATATATACAGTCTTAAGTTCATCTATTTCACTGATATTATCCTGGGAAGTATATTATTCTGGAGTTTATGAGATTCACATTCTAGTTTTGTTTCTGACTAGCTGTCTGAACTGGGCAAGTCATTTCAACACTATCTGTCAATTACCTTGATGGTAAAATTAGAATAGGCTCATATTTCCTGAAGAGATAGCAAGTAAAGTAGGAATATATTTTATGAGCTTTGAATATCTAACAGAGGATTTTGTGCTAATCTCTGGTGAAAGCACGTTTGCATTACCTTTGGAAATCCATACTGCTTAACATATTCAAGTTTAAAGCAAGATCTTTCTTTTGCGTCTACAGATCTCAACTTGACTGGGAATTTTTCTGAGACATTTCAGATATCTTTCTCCCTGTATAACCACAAGTCTAAGGGTTGGGGACTTTGCAATGGACATTGAAATTAATATGACAAACACTGTCTGAGTTGGAACTCACACGCCATCTCATTATCATGTGTTTGACCCTTGAGCTCATTAACAAATAATGCTGATAACTAATTATAATAAAATTAACATTTGGAAAGAGTTTTAAAACATACATTATTTTATTTAATATGACAAAACCTAAAAAAGTCAAATCAATATTAACATTTCACTCAGTAATACAAACTATAGATGCAGATGTCCACAACATCATTGATTCTTCTTGACAGGATTGGAATTTCTAGCTATTACCCCTGCCTCTACTATATACTACTGATATACAAGGTCTGCCCAGAAGGTACCCAGCCATGTAATATGAATAATAGAGACATTTCTTGAAGATGATGCAAGCTACAAGAAACACTGTACATAGGACAAATGATGCCTCAGTCCTCCTCACAGTAGGCACCTTAGGATCTCACACAGGTCTCCCAATCACCATCAGCTGTCCCATTGTACTTTCCTTAATCCTGTTGGTCTGAAATCTCTTCTCTTTCAAAGGTGATTTTAGTTTTGGGGAAAGCCAGAAATCTCAGGGTGCCAAATATGGGCTGTAGGGGAAGCTGAGTTGCCTAGGTGATTTGATGTTTCACCAAAAACTCTGTACAAGATGTGATGCATGAGCAAGCATGGTGAAGCTGCCAATCACCAGTTGCCCATAGCTGTGGCCTTCTGAATCATCTGAATAGTTTCTGTGGAGGAATGTTCAAGCTTAACACAAAATTTGATGCAAATTCATTGCTGAGAAAACCCAGTAGACAGATACAGACTGCAGCAGAGCACCAGCACCTTACTCCTGCACAGCTGATCCTCCACGGAGGATGGAGGTTGGTAATCAGTGGTCACAGCCAGTCCTTACAGCTGACTGGTCTGGGTAAATCCATCCCATTGATCTGCCAAGAGCAACCAAGATTCAGCTACAAGAAGAGAGTGTACTCAGCCCACACAAAGAGCATACCTTAAATACCTACCTTGGGTGATAGGGGAGGCTGGGCCACTTGACCCTACAGGGCACCTACTACATTAGGCCACACTACCAAGACACAGAGTCAAAGCAGCTTTACCTAATACATAGAAACAAACACAGGGAGGCTGCCAAAACAAGGGGAAAAAGAAACATGGCCTAATTGAAAGAACAGATCAAAACTCCAGGAAAAAAGCTAAATGAAATGGAGATAAGCAATCTATCAGATGTGGAGTTCAAAACACTGTTTATAAGGAACAGTGGTTCTCAAGGAACAGTGTAACAGTGTAACAAGGAACAGTGTAAGCTCAAGGAACTTAGTAAGGACCTCAGCAGCATTAAAAAGATCCAGTCAGAAATGAATGATACACTAATTGAAATAAAGAACAATTTACAGGTAACCAACAGTGAAGAGGATGAAGGCAAGAATCAAATCAATGTCTTGGAACATAAAGAAGCAAAAAACAACCAGTCAGAACAAGACGAAAAAGAATCCAAAAGAACAAGGAGAGTGTATGCAGCCTCTCGGACACTGTCAAGTGATTCAATGTTTGCATCATAGGGCAACCAGAAGAAGAAGAGAAAGAGCAAGAAAATAGAAATTTATCTGAAAATGTAGTGAAAGAAAACTTCCCTAATTTGGTGAAGGAAATGGAAAGTCCAAGAAGTGCAGAGCCCCAGTTATGATGGATGCAAAGAGGCCCACTTCAAGACACAAAATTATTAAAAGGCCAAAGGTTAAAGATAAAGAGAGACTCTTAGCCCTGGCTGGCATAGCTCAGTGGATTGAGCACGGGCTGTGAACCAAAGCATTGCAGGTTCGATTCCCAATCAGGGCACATGCATGCCTGGGTTGCAGGCCACAGCTCCCAGCAACCGCACATTGATGTCTCTCTCTCTCTCTCTCTTTCTCCCTTCCTTCCCTCTCTAAAAATAAATAAATAAAATCTTTAAAAAATATATTAAAAAAAGAGAGATTCTTAAAAGCAAGAGAAAAGAAGTTACCAGAAGGTTGCCAGATAGGAGGGAAGAGAGGTAGAATGAGTGAAGAGGTGAGGGGATTAAGGAGTACAAATAGGTAGTTACAGAATAGCCATGGGGATGTAAGTACAGTATAGGAAATAGTGTAGCCAAAGAACTTATATGCATGACCCATGGACATGAACAATGGTGGAGGGATTGCCAGAGGGGGTAGGGAGTGCTGAGTGGAGGTGGACAAAGGGGAAAAAAATCAGGACAACTGTAATAACATAATCAATAAAACATAATTTAAAAAATAATATTGAGGGGGATATTTAAGATACCAAATCTTTTAAGCTTTAATCAAAATAGGTAATTGAAAGCTATTGAATATATACATATATATATGTATATGTATATATATATATATATATTTTAATGACTTGATGGACTTGTTTCTCTAGGAATCCATCTGGATGATTTGAGTTGGGATGGGTATTAATCAGTAATTTTCTAGGACCAAAAGTCTTAGAAAATAGTGTTATTATTCTGTAATATTTTCAAATCTAAAAGCAGATACCCCTGAAAATGGAGATTAAAATATATCAAATATTTAATGCTTGGATATTAATTGGATGAGGTCGTTAAAGTGAAGAAAAAGTCAAGAATCCTGGAGAAAATTTAGCTTAGGTTGTTAGGTGAATTGCTAGGTTGCCAAGACAGAGGAACGCAGAGAGGAGCAGAGTTGGAGAAAAAATCATGGAAAAGTTGCGGGCCAGCAAGCCTTTGTGGTAGCTTCTGCAGATGAAGCATCTAACTTAAATGTTGTTTGGAATTTTCTATGCAAATATCCATAATCAACTTGGCGTCACCCCAGCAGCATTACCCCAGCACAACATTATACTGGCTGGTTATTAGAACCCGCACATCTCTTGTTTGCTGAGCAGCAGCTGCATAATCTTGTATTGAACCCTGTGTAAAAAGCCCAACTGCTTCCTCTAAAGCTCATGACTTCATTTAAACAGAAAACTCATTGCATCAGCCACCTACTCAAATGAAGAAAACTGCAAAGAATTTCTAGAAAGAACAGATAAAGGAGTCCTTCTAGATGTGTTTAATAGAATTTGCTAGAAAGCAGCAGTTTTCATCTTCTTTAAAATTCTAAGAACAACAATACACTATAAAATGAGAGATAAACATAGATAATAATCTAGCTGTGTTCAAACTGAGTACCCCCATACTTCTGATAATGTTTGGCCCAAGGATGTATTTCTTGTTCTATTATAACTTCATAAATAATTCTCTTGAAAACAAGAGAAAGTAAGTACAGAAACAACATATTTATTCCAAGATTGTGATAAGATACAGTTTCCCATTTGAAACACAAATGAGAACCAAGATAAAAGTAAAGATACCACAATGCAGTGAAGCTGATGAAAAAAACCCACACACTTAAAATGATATATTTTCCTCGTCAGTGGAGTAATACTCAAGTCCTCACTCAGCACTTACAAGCATGGTGTTCTAGTTTCCCAGACTAACTACAGAGGTATTGAGGCATAGTGAAAAGGGAAAAGGCTTCAGATTCATTTATTAACTCATAAATGTCTCAGGGAGAAGAATATAGTGTATGGTGTATATCGTGTTCTGTGTGTCCTGCGTATGTCCTGATGTCACTAATACAGACTGAATAATATTTGTACAGCAGTGTAATTTTGCATTTGTCACGTTTCCTCTATGAGCCTTCCTTAATTGTAAAAGGAGGAAAATGTAACTTGAGTTGTCATGTCCACTAAGTGAGATTTATGGGCACCCAGCACACTTGCCACAGAGCTCTTGTCTTACAGATGTTCGTTCTTCACTCATAGTCTTTAGAAGCAGGGAACTGGAAGACAAAAGTAAAGGGCTGCTGGCATTGAGAACATGGAGAGTCATGAGCAGTAACTTTTAAAAGACAAATATTGGGGAATAAGGTAGACAAGATTATTAAAATTAAATTAAGGATCTACACATTTTAAGGAAAACTTATAGCTAATATCATCCTAAACATGTAAGATTGATTGTTTTGCCTTTAAGATCAGGAGTGAGACACGAATATCCAAAACCACCACTTCTTTTCGACATTTCACTAGAGGTTGGAGCCAGGATAGTAAGACAAGGGAATGAACTAAAAAGCAGCCATGTTAGAAAGAAGGAAGAGAAACTGACAGATGACATGATCATTTTTGTAAGAAATCTGATGGAATCACAACAAAGCTACTGAGTTAGAAAAGTTATGAAATATTGGTATGAACACTGGGGTGTATAAGTTCTTTTGAATTGGTGTTTCAGGATTCTCAGGGTATAATCCCAGGCTCCTACCCTTCATGACAGCATAGATGGATCTGGAGAGCATTATGCTAACATGAAATAAGCCAGGTGCTAAAAGACAAATACTATATGATCTCACCTGTAAGTGAAACATAATCAGCAAAACAAACAAGCAAGCAAAATATAACCAGAGACAATGAAATAAAGAACAAACTGACAATAACCACGGGGTCAGGAGATAATGGGGGAAAGAAAGGGAAGTGTCATTAAGGAACATGTATAAAGGACACATGGACAAAGCCAAAGGGGGTTAGGATCAAGGGTGGAAGGCAGGGGTGGGAGGGCAGGGGGCAGTAGTGGGGGAGTGGGAAATGGAGACAACTGTACTTGAACAACAATAAGAAAAAGAAAAATTATGAAATGCCAAAGCAATGTACTAAGGTTAATTATCTCTGTATAATAGCAATGAGAAATCAGAAATTGAAATTTATAAAAAGTAAAATCACTCACAATAGCATCAAAAATTACAAAATCCCAGCAAATACATGAAATAATTGTATGTTAAAAAACTGAAAACATTGTTGAGAGAAATTAAAAGAGGTTCAGAAAACATTGTCGAAATGTCAATTCTCTCCACTTGACCTACAAAGTTAACACAATACCAATCAAAATCCAACATTTTGGAGTAAATTTCAAAGCTGATTTTAAAATTCATATGGAAATTCAAGGCTAGAAAACTTGGTCAGTCAACCAATACCCTCACACATAGCTGTTTTTCAACAGGGATACATAGGCAATTGAGTGGAGAAAGTATAGTCTTTTTCTCAATAAGCTGTTCTGAAACAATCAAATATCACTACACCACCCCCCCAAAAATTTTAATCCTTACCTCATAACATCCACAGAAATTAACTCAAAATAAATCATAGATCTAAGTGTAAAGCCTATAAAACTTTTAGAAGGAAACAAATGGGAAAACCATTGTGTCTTGGGTTAAGCAAGGATTTGTTAGATATGACAGGAAAAACACAATCCAATCAAAGAAAATAAATTATAAATTGGACTTCATCAAAATTAAAACTGCTGTATGAAAGACACTGATAAATTAATAAAAAACAAGCCATAGACTGAGAGAATATACCCAACTGATAAAATAATAGTATATTGAACATATAAAGGACCCTCAAAACTCAATAATAAGAAACAAACCATCTAATAAAATACTGGCAAAAGATTTCAACAGACACCACCAGGGGAATACACAGATGGCAAATAAGCCCATGTAAAACTGCTAAAATTAAAATGACTGGCCGTGCCAAGTGTTTGCAAGGACGTGGAGAAACTAGAACTCTCATACACTGCTGGTGGGAATGTAAAATGTTACGACTGTTTTGAAAAATGTTTAACGGTTTCTTAAAAAGTTAAGCATAGATTTTCCATATGATCCAACCATCCCACTTCTAGGTATTTTTCCAAGAAAAATGAAAGCATATGTTCATAAAAAGTCTTGCAAAAATATTCAAAGTAGCTTTATTTGTAATAGCCCAAAACTGGAGACAATTTAAATTTTTATCAAAGTGTAAGTAAATGTACAAATAGTGATGTATCCTTCCAGTGGAATACCATTCATTAATATCAAAGAATGAACTATTGACGTAGACCAACATGGTAGATCTCCAACACAGTGAGGGGAAGAAGTCAGGTAAAAGGAGTATATTCCGTATGATTACACTTATTCACAGTTACAGAAAATGCAAACTGATTTATAGGGGTAAAAGGTAAATCAGTGGTTGCCTGTGTATGGGTTTGTATGGTGAGGTGGGACTTCGGATTATAAGAGGCACAAGGAAAATTTGGTATTGATGATCTGTTAATTTCTTGACTATGATGGTAGTTTCATAAGCGTGTAAATTTTTCAATACAACAAATTGTACATTTTAAATACTCATGGTTATTTTCTCAGCTATACTTAAGTAGAGCTGTTTAAAAAATCAAGATGGGGGATTAAGAGTTACAGAGGGGAGACAGGCAAATTGCACTTTTAAACAGCTGGCTCTTTCAGAGCAGGCCCATTAAGAAGGTGAAATTTGGTACTTGTGTTTCTCTGGCTGGCTTTTTGCACTTAGCATAATGCTCTCCAGGTCCTTCCATGCTGTCAGAAAGGGTAAGATTTCTTCTTTTTTTACAGCTGAATAGTATTTATCTTTGTAAATATATCACAGCTTTTTTATCCACTCATGTACTGATGGACGCTTGGGCTGCTTCCAAATCTTGGCTGTGATAAATACACTGAAATGAACATATAGGTGCATAGGTTGTTTTGAATTAGTGTTTCAGGTTTCTTTGGATAAATTCCCAGAAGTGTAATCACTGGATCATAAAGCAGTTCCATTTTTAACTTTTTGAGGCAATTCCCTACTGTTATCCACAATGGCTACACCAGTCTGCATTCCCACCAACAGTGCATGAGGGTTCCCTCTTCTTCACATCCTCTCCAACACTTGTTGTTTGTTGACTCATTGATGATAGCCTTTCTGAGATGGGGGTGGACAGATTGAGCAAAAAAGAAAAAACTCATAGACATTGGCAACACAATGGTGATTTCCAGGAGAGGGGGATGTGGTGGGTGGTGGGGGGTGGGGAGAAGGGTACAGGGTTGGGGGACCGTAAATGGAGATGTCTGGAGCCCTGAGTTGGGGTGCTGAATACACAGTTCAGTGCACAGATGATGTGCTGTAGAACTGTGCACCTGAAACCTATATGAGTTTCTTAAGCAGTGTCACCTCAATAAATTCAATTAAAAGACGAAGAAAAAGGTGTGATTTGAAAAAAGCTTTAGAAGGAAAAGAAATTAGCTGCCCTGTAGGGACACAGCCAGGCAAAGGTGCTAGGGCAACGGTGTGTCTGGCAACGAGGCCAGTGTGGGTAGAGTTCAATAAGAAAGGATAAGTCTAGGAGGAGATGAAGTCAGGGAGCTTTGATCACATGGAAGCTTACAGGGCATTTCAAGAATCTTGGCTTTTCTAAAAATAAAATGGGTGACTTTCAAGGTTATTATGAAGAAGAGTGACAAGGTCTACTTAAGTTTTAAAAGGATTTCTCTGCTAAGAATAACTGTTGGGGGTGGGGGGAATGTGAAAGCAGAGACCAATTAGGAAGCTATTACAATAATTCAGGCGAAACATGATGGGAGCTTGAAACAGAATGGTAACACTGAAGGAGGTAAGAACGGGTCAGGTTCTGCATGTGTTTAAAGATAGAGCCGGTTGTTTTTCCTGATGGATTGGAAGTGGAATATGAGACCGAGAGTTTCGTTAAATCAGTTCTCAGTCCTATTCTCTTCCAGTCATTCATCCCAACTTTTTTTCACATTCCTTTCAGTGTAATAGCGTGACCCAAGTGGAGACTAGCCAGTTCAGTGTAGAGGCTCTTCTTCTACTGCTTATTCTCTGTGGAATTGGACTAATTTGTTTAATGCTGTATCATCGCGTGGGTGACTTCAGTTGAAATTGCAGATAGCAGACTATGTCTGTTCATGGTCTGTTTTCATCAAAAATACTTTCTTCCAAACTTGCTGACATCTTTTGAATGCATTCAATTCGTGTGGCATATATTAAAACATATGTCTTAATTACCCAAACTAAACATATATAACTTCCATAAATGTTGTTGTATCAGTAATTCTTCTTTTAGGACCTTTGCCTATTGAAAAATACATTCCTAGGGAGCTGAGCTGGGGAGTAAGAGGGGTGTGGGACCTAAGAATATTATTTTGTTATTATAAGGAATTTAAGGCTATTTGATTTTTTAGCTATGTGTATGTTACACAAATTGAAAAGTTTATAAAAGGAAAAAAATATTATATGTTGAATCATCTGTTGAGAAGCCAACATATTCCTGCTTAAATTTACTAAGTATCCCTGGTCCTAACACTCAGAATAAAAATAAAACACAAATAACATATTATCAAAAAACAATTTCATTTCCTGGCCGACTATTTCATTCTTGTATTAAGTAACACAATTTACAATATGTCACATGATAAAAAATAAAATATCCCTAATAGAATGTGAATGTGTTAAGGACTATTTACCAAACTGGCAATTCTGTGCAACTTGTTCAAACATAAAGTACATAAACTTTCTGAGAAATCAAAAATAAAAATAAAAATGCATTCCAGTGTGTGAGGAAACTTACCTTTATAGTAATTCAGCTTAATATGTGTGGGCAAAAAATATGTGTAGAAAAAAGAGAAATTGTTATTTATTAAATGGTCTTAATCTTTTGTGAGATTTATCAGGGTAACATTGGTTAATAAAGTTATATAGATTTCACAGTACCTTAATTTGAAGGAAGCCTAGAATTAATGTTTTGCTTTTAACCAACCCTAGTGTATTTATTCCTCAGTTTCTGTCTTCACCTCCTTTTAATTTATTTCCTCAAAGGTGTATTTTATTTATTATTTTTAAATATGGCTTTTTTTATAAATGACAAATTTCTTCCTAAAACAAATGAAACATAAATAGTAAAACAAAGCTCAAACAACCAAAAGAACGGTTTCACCAAAACTTCAGATACATAGTAAAAAGTAAACACTATCACATTGTGCTTTTATTAGTGCCAATAAATTGTTAAATATTTTTAAACCATATTACCTATTAAAGATGATGAAAAGAGCTCACATGTTCTGCTTGGATAAACACTATTTTTAAAGCTATATAAATCTAATCCTACTGTTATTTGCTACTACTTTTTAGCAGAATAAAATTATATTGATTTTCATTTCTACTCCATTATTAAATATATAGGGACTGTTCTCAAAAAATGACATTATTTTTGAAAGAGTATTATATCACAGAAAGGTTAACCAGATCAGCCAATTCTTTTAAAAGTAATTATTAGTCTATATTTAGCATAAGTCAGTGATTCCCAAAGTTGTATACCTAGAAATCCCCTCATTATTTTCTTTCCCAGAGGCTAGACATTTTTAATTGTTTTAATTTTATTTTTCATTTAGGGTTGACACTTAATATTATTTTGTATTAGTTTCAGGTGTGCAGCATAGCGGTTAGACAATCATATATTTTATAAGTGTCTCCTCTGATATTTCCAGTACCCACCTAGCACCAGGCATAGTTATTACGATATTATTGACTATATTCCCTATGCTGTACTTTACATCCCCATGACTATTTTGTAATTACCTCCTTGTACTTCTTAATCCCTTTACCTTTTTCACTCAGGCCCCAACCCTCCTCTTCTCTGCCAACCACTAGTCTCTACGTCTGAGTCTGTTTCTTTTTTGTTTATTTTGCTCTTTAGATCCCACACACAAGTAAAATCATATGGTATTTGTCTTTCTATCTGAATTATTTCACTTAACATAATACCCTAGGCTAGACTTTTTTTATCATTAGCAGTTAACAGAACTTTTTTATAACCAGCCTTTTAAAAAGTGTTGCTGTACTGACATAAGTGCAAACAAACTTAGAAAAATCTGGCACATTTTTCAGCCTGCCTTTTTTCTCTGTGTAATATCACATTTAGGTTTTGCAGTTGTTGACAGCAACACACGCACGAGCGTCACACACACACACATTGGTCTTTAGACCCTTGAGTTGCCTTGGCCATATCTGGGGTTATCAGATTTCATTGCAGCTGTGATAAAAAGTCCCAGGGACAAACCAGCTTTCCATTCCAGGAGAACCTCACAGTATCCCTCTGCTCATCTGTCTTGGAGCTTTCTCCGAAGTCTTAAAAAGTCACTTAATTCCTACTGTTACAGCCCACAGTAGGACGGTCAGCTATTGAACTGATAATCAGTGGATAGCTCTCAGCCTCCCTACTTTTGTTTGGGATCATTTGGAGGCAAATTGTGTGTGATTTCTCAGTGGATCCCCACAGAGGCTGAGTACCAGTGTCACTTCTAGTGGCTGTCAGCTCTATATCACACTTACTTGGCTTTTTTTCTATTTCTTGTTTCACTTTTCCCACTCTTTCACTTTCCAGGTAGATTGTACCCAAATCATTTCAAGCTCTGATTTCAAGGCAACCCAATCTATGTCAACTACCTGTGCAGGCTCTAAAGATTTAGGGAATTCTATAAGGGCACTAATATGTTTAGATCACTAGGTGTTATATATCAGTTAGTTCTCTTAGCAAATCTGGGAGATTATTATTGTCTTCTTTTGAAGGTAGATTAAGGGAAATATCACATGCTTCAGATTAATTAGGAAAGCTGATATTTAAACCCAAATCTGTCTGGTTTTAAAATAATTTTCTTTCTACCATTTTGAGTCTTAAATTATATTTTCAGTAATGTAAGTATTTCTCCCCAAGAAATCTGAACAATTCTTATGAAGATGGGTAGTCAATAGAGGTTGACAATAATAACCTTCAAGACCAGCATTCCAAACTAAAAACTTCCTCTGTTGAGGGAGGTCTTCTAGTGTTTGGGGTTTTGCCCAACGTTATTGCAACTGCTTTCTCTTAATTCCAACTCACAAAACTTTAGTCGTCTATACAATTTCCTTGGAGCTGTCTTAAAACCTCTCTTCTGCTTTTCACACCCTAGCATGACAATTGGAATCAGTTAAGCCCTCTAAAATAGATTAAGGCATAGAATCCTGACATGTTGCATACCAACGATTTCCATCGTCATTAATACAATAAGAGACAGCAGAGAAAGGACTCAACTTAACTGTAGTTAAGCTCCCAAAGTTATAAGTATTATGCTGAAATGGAATTTAACAGTGTACTAGATGCTACATTCTTAGTTGGCAGTATTCAGAAATGCAATAAAGTTAATAGCTAGAATTCCTATAAAGAATTTGCAAGTGGATTCAGTGTTTTAAATCAGTAGTTTGATGAAATGGAATGAGTCTGGTCTATTAGTTTGGATTAGGTTAAATATAAGTGATTGAAAATCCAAAATAGTAATATCCTAAATAAGATTTTTATTCTTCCTCATGCAAAGTCCAGGAAGTACTCCAAGAATGGTAGGGTGGTTCTGTGACCACCCAGGGTGTCCCACCCTGTTCAATGTGATGCTAACATCACGGATATGATTATTATTTAATCTGAAGGCATAATGCTCACGTTTGAGCCAGCAGGGAGACAGAAAGGCGAAAGTCGGGGATATACTTTAGCTTGAACTCCACCGCAATGCAGTTGCACAGAACACTTTTGCTCATGTCCCATACACCAGATCATAGCAACCAGAACAGCTGGAAACTGTACTCTTTAAAATGGGCACCCATGTGCTCAACTAAAACTAGAGGTTATGTTACTAAGAAAAGAAGAGAAATATGATATTAATAGGAAGCTATCATCTGACAAATGGGTTTTAAAGTTAGAAAAATAGTGACAAATAACTTATTGACACTTATTAATTGAGTACTTTTGGACATCATTTAACCTAGTAGAGCCATAACTTACTTCATCTCTACAAATGGGTATTACATGCTTAACCCAATAACTTTATACAAGGATTAAATAAATAATATATTCAAAAAGCTTTCCATTGTGCATAACACATAATTAGCATTAAATAGAGAAAGCAAGAGGGTATTGTATATATACCCTTCATATCAATCTATTTTTCTATACACTGCATGAGTGTTTTAGTTTAAATTTTTAAGGGAGTGAGTAGATTGGAGTTTAAATTTGGTGTGTTTTTTTGCTATTTAGGTTATTTCAATGTTTGAAAGGGAGAGAAATTAGAAAGCAGAGATTTTTATTGAAATATATAGTAAAAGCCCAATTATTATTTTTACCTAAAGCTTGATTTATTATTCATATATCATTATACCAGCAATAATAAATAAAAATACTTAAACATTAGTAATTTATTTTACAAACACTATCTTTTTCCACCCTTTACCATGAAAGTGTTAATATTATGATAATCCTCAAATAATACAAATAAATCAACCTAGGTTCAGGCAAATTTTCAGTCTTGCCCAAGGTCACACGTATAAATGGTAAGTTGCACAAGGAGTAAAGCAAGTGATATTCACTTTAACAGGTACTCACCACTTAACAGATATAAAGGACTGTCTCTGCATTGAACTTCATGGTTTACCTGGTCTCCTTTTAGGTCATGAGTCTTCTCACTCCACCTCACTTTATCAATATTAGTGATCCATATGAAGGCATAGGGTTGGTGTCTGAAAGTGTGTAAAGAAATAATGAGAGGGTGAATTTCATTTTCAGAATAGAATTCTTTCTGACAAAAAAAAACTAGATGAATTTAAATTTTACTATTGCCAGTCTCATAGTGACAAACTGGTTTGACTATGTGTCCAACTTAGTTACATAAACTTCTTCACATTTATGTTGAGGTTGGACTACAAATAAAATGTTTGCTTTATTTGGTGTCTGAAACTGTGAAATGATACATTTACATAACTTTTTTAAATAAATATCTTGGTTTAATAAGGCTTCAAACCATGAATATAAAATAAAATAATATTATATGTCAATATCACACAATAGAGTAGAAAATACTGTAAACTGTAACATTATTTAAAGTATCATCATGCTTTTCTCTGAATCATTTTGATGCTTTTAATCCTTCCTCTAAGCTGAAGATGGCACCTATTTTACTTGTGATGAGGGATAAGAGTTGGTACAACAGAAATCCAAAGAGAAAGAAAAATAATTAATAAACAGTTCAAGGCATTAAATACACATACACACACAAACAGAGGAAAGCATCAGAGATAGAATTTCCTAAAGTTTACATACTTAAGTGTATAAAGAAATCGTGGAAGACTAAGGTCACAGGGATTCTTTCACAGAAAAGACACCTTGGTCCTGAGATTGACTGCCCTAACATAAGAGAACTATGATGTAAGAGGAACAAAAGTCCAGATTCACTTCCTCCAGCTCCGAAGAACAGAGGGGAGAGGAAGAAAGACAAAGAACTTGAGAGCTAAGGCACTCATTACCTACTCTCTCCTAAAACCCTTTTCACTTTCCCCTCTGACATCAGAACAGTTCCATAGTCTTTTTTTGTATTGTGTTTGCATACTTTTAATACTTCTATTTTCGAATTTATTATGCACAAATTCTGTCTGTTGTGAGCAACAAAAATTACAAAGAACATATAACAGTATTTCTAACTCAGTTTTTAAAATAATCACATATTTAATCTATAGATGAAGATATTGCTGGTGTACTTGGAATTTTCTGCCTCCCATTTGTTCCATCTTCTGTTATCTGTTTCCCTCTTATTTTCTTATTTATTAATTAACTATTTCTTTCTACTAGGTTTTGACCTATAAATTATACTACTACTCTTTTGATCTGTCCTAAAAATTTAAGCATAGATTATTGACTAGATTCTATTCTATATGAATTCTATTACTACTTCCTTGAATAAGCGAGAAACTGCTAAGTCATTTCCTCAATTTATTCTCCTCCTACCTCTTGGGTTCTTATCAATTTTGTTCTTCATTAGTTTAAACTTCAGAAGAAATTACAATCATTGCTTTATAGTCAATATTCATTTTGATTTAGCAGCACATTTACCCTTCCCCTTGCTTTTTATTCTTTCATTTCCTTCTCACTTCCAATAAGGATCATTATTTCATTTCCATGAAGAACTTTATTTAGTAAGAAGTTCTTTTGGAATAGGTCTGCTGGCTACAGATCCTCTTAGTTTTTGATTGTCTAAAAATGTTTTTATTTTGTCTTTATTTTTAAGATTGCTTTTCTGGTCATGGGCTTCTCTAATGATTAGGGTTTTTTTACCATTTTAAATAGGTAATTTTATTATTTTTTCTTCCATGGTACTTGCAAGAAATCAGTTATCATTTTCATTCCCCTATGAAGTTAATGCCTCAGGTATAATTTTTCTTAATGCTCTAGGAATTCTTGTGGGGTTTTTTGTCATTTCTTTTTTTTCAGGAATTTTACTATGATGTGCCAAGGTACATTTTTATTTGTAATCACTTCACTTGCTTTTCATTAGTTTGGAAAATATTGCTTCAGTTTATCCTCTCTTTCTTTAGTTAGACTCCATCGCACACGTATGTTATTGTATTTCCGTTTATTTCCTATATTTATCTCTTTATTTTTCTCATATTTTTCCCAGCTTTAGTCAGATTTTTTTTTTTTTGCTAACAAGTATTCTGAATTCTAAATCACTAATTCTTTTTCATCTGACTCCATTCTTATGGTAAATGGTATCTTCTGTGGGTTTAATTTCAGTTGTTAAAGAGTATAGATCTACCTGTGGTGAGTTTCTAACATTTCTGCATATCTCATGGACTGTGACACTTATAAATTGGTGAATGACATTGTTGTTTCTTTTTAATAGCCTAGTGTTCTTGTTTCATGGATAGAACATTTCATGAATCTTTCTGAGGATTCCAGTTAGAAGGTTTAGCAAGTTTCTGTTTGTTCTGAAGTAATTTGTTTTTTTTTTTCAATTTCAAATATTTTATTTAGTGAATTATTCATTCAATAAATATTCTTTGAGCCCTTGTATATAAATGACAGTAGGCTGAATACTGTGGAATATTTGAGACATTTGTTTTCATTTGTATGTCTCTTTCACATTGATGATCAATGATCATTCATATTTAAGAAAAAGGTGAAAAACATAATATAAAAATGAGCTCTTTATGCTTTGCTGGTATTTATTGATTTGAAATCTCTTTCTAAAATAAAGGGATAGACCCAGTCATTGTCTTGGTGTACCCCTAATTCTAAAACAAGAAGAGACTTCATAAAAGCTATATTGATTCTTTGCAGGTAACTTTTTCGATTCATTTTGAAAAAAAAAAGTTTATTTTTTTTCTTTTGTGGATTAAACATCTGGCTTTAAGTCATTCTAAAAATAGGGGCAATATCTCTGCTATATGCAGAAGTGGAACTAATTCTCCTGTTTTCATCTCATAACATTTTTACATTTTTCATTTTATTTGGTGCTTGTTCTGAATTACACCAAGAAAAATTGAATTCCTTTTGTTCCAATCATCTTTATTAGAACTTTAGGCTGTGATTTTCTCTACCTTGTTTTCATTTTCTACCTTTAACAAAAATTATAAATACTTTCCATCCACAAATTATCTCCTCCTTATACTCTATTTTAGTATGTTTGTACCTTGTTTATTTATTTTAATTCTTTAAGTGCTATCTTAGAAAAAATGGTCAATAGATAATACATACAGTATGTTAGCTGAACCCACTCAGCCAACAATTCTTGAATGTTCCGTGGATTTGATACCTGTGAATGTGTGACTCATAAATCAGTGTTAATTTCATAATAAATGGTTTCCTCATGTCTTTTATATTTTTATTTTAGCATTGAACAAATAATACATCTCACATGAAAAAATCTATATTATTTTACACTGGAAGCTAAGAAATAGTGTTTATTTCCCAGTGAGGAGAGTAATTCTATAAGACAAAATGCCAGCTTCGAGCTAAATACTTACAAGAAACATTATTTATTTACAATCAACTTTCCATGTTAATGCGTAGATACTCTATCTTCCACATGACTAGAAAAAGCATTAATGTATTAGGCTTTCATTTAAAACCCAATGAGAATTTAAGAATTGTTCAATAGTTTAGGGAATTAGACCATGGAAATAAAGAACATAAACCGCTTCTAGCAGGAGTCCCCAAAGTTTGTGATTTAAAAAAAAAAATCTAATTGAATGCTTACCAGTTGCCAAATATTTAACAAGCATTGTACAAATGATTCATTAACACAGTCCTCTAAGGTAGAGAACATTTTGACTTATTAAAGGACCACGAAATGGGTATACAGCATTAATCAACTCAGTTGGTAAGTCCCATAACCAGGATCTGACCCAGGATTATCTGATTATAGAGTCAAGGTTACTAATAATGTACTCTATAATTGTTTTTCAGATCTCCACCATGGGTCAGGTAATTTTATGGTGACTAAGGCTGCAGTGGTAAACAATTCACATGCAGCCCTGGTTCCTACAGATACCACATTCCAGTAAGGAAAGCGGGCACTGGGTAGTGAAGAGGAATACGTCAAGGACTTGTATGTCTCTGGCTGCAGCAGCATTGTCGATGGCTTGGTGGTATAGGCTAAATGCTCAGATTTTGAGGTGCCTTCTCAATATTCTACTGAAATTTTTAAGTAGGAAATTATCTATATTGCTCAAAAACTCAGAAGCTAGCTCCAAATGTAAGATTTTGACATTTGCTGATTAATCACAAAGAGGGTTTCATGAAGGTGAATGTAATAGGAGTAAATGTGCTGCAGCTAAAAGGGAAATCCTATCACAGACAGTAACCAAAGTACAGTAAAGTTACAAATCCACTCAACGTGACATCGCCACAGGTAGAGGACCCCAAGGGTAACTAAAGTTAGCTTGCTTGGGTTCACCAGGTTTGGGGGAAGGCATCTGAGATGCTTGTATAACAGACTTCAAGGTGCATGGTTCAGACTTTACTAATCGACCTCCTCACAGTTCCTACTGACAGTATCACAGCATGATGCCGTATTATGCTGCAGACGGAAATGGTCCATGAGCACCATTTTAATTTGTTGAATAATAGCTGGATATAAAGCAAGAAACATATTCTTGAACAATACACCAATCTCTGAACCAAAAAAAAAAGGTAGATGATCAAAAAGAAAGTAAAAAACTAAGTTTTCTTCTATTATAGCTTTGCACAATGCCTGAGGCTGATAGGGTAAGTCTCACTTTGTGTTCAGGCTGCAAGAATCTTCTTTAAAGTACAGGCACTGAAACCTTGGGGAGAGAATGTGTTTCCTCATGAGGACCTAAAGCACTAGGACAAAGAGACAAATGAATGTCAAAACCAAATTCCCGTATTGACCATTCTGCCCAGTGTCAGCCACATTAAATCTATATTTATTTATGTATTTGTGTATGTATGTATGTATGTATTTATTTATTTATTTATTTATTTTTATATATAATAGTTATTTTTAAAATGTGAATCAGGACAATACAATAGTATAGTGAAAGTTTAGTCTAAAGTTAAATAATTTTAATATACTCCCCTATATACTCACACCCTCATCTACATTATGGAGACAGTAGAAATTACAGTGAGGCAATTACTTTTTCAAAATTTTACAAACTATTGTTTTGAAATTTTACCAATCACATCTAATCATAAGTTAATTTGAAAACATAATATAAGCTGATTTCTCATTATCTTATACCATATTTATTCTCCTGAAAAATTATTTCTCTGTGCTTATTTACTCATTAGTGAAAGAGTTTTCCAACCATGCAAAAATCTCATTACTTTTGTATTTTCTAGGTTATATTTGCATTTCTATGGGTGTTTAATTATTTACAAATCAATAAAGAAAGAAGTCTTTTGCACTGAAGTATGAGTCAGGGAACCAAGTTGGACTAATAGCAAAATATTAGATAGTGCTCTAGAAAGTTGGCAGACATAGATTTAACACCCAAGTCTCCTAACTGTATGACCATGGGACAATTATTGCCCCTGAATGAGGCAATAACATGTACCTTTAGGTTTTTACAAATAATTTAATGCCGCAATGTAACAGAGTGGTTGAAGTGTAGTAGGCAATCAAAATATCAGAAAATTTCCCAGTTCCAAATTTAGCTCTAATAAATAGGGTATTTTTTCCGATTCATAACATATTAGGGTTATGTCACTGAGAATTACAAATTATACTGATGAGTACACTCATTTCTCCAATATGAAAATTTTATTGAAATTGTACAAACTGTGCCCTGACTGGTGTGGTTCATTTGGTTGGGCCTCAACCTGTAAAGTGGAAGGTTGCTGGTTCAATTCCTGGTCAGGGTACACGCCTATGTTGCATCCAGGTCCCCAGTTGGGGGAATGTGAGAGGCAGCCAACTAATGTTTCTCTCACACATCAATGTTTCTCTCCCTCTCTTTCTCCCTCCCTTCCCCTCTCTATAAAAACAAATAAATAGAATCTTTTTTAAAACATACAACTAATTAGCAATTCAAAGATAATCTTAACTTGTTTTTAATTATCAAATAAAAATTAACAAAAAGCCAGAGTTACAAGGTAGGAGCTGATATTACAGAATATTTTCTTTGCACCACAGTGCAATGAAATTACAAATCAGTAACAAAAATAATTGCTACATTTGTAAGCAAACACACAGACACACACACACACTAGCGCATGCATATTCTCCTATCCCTAACTAATTCATGCATCAGAGGAGAAATCATAATGGAAAACTTAACGTTTAGAACTAAATAATAATAAAACCAAAACATATCATAACTCAAGAAAATTACAAGTTAAAGGAAATCAATAGCCTAAGAGTTCAATATTAGAAACAAATATTAGAAGTAAATGAGTGCCTCACTCAGAAATTGAGAAAAATAACTACAGGTAAGCCCCCAAGGAAAAATAGGGTAAAAAAAAAATGAAGACAACAGCAGAAACTAATGAAACAGGAAACAAAGAAACATTAGAGAATATTTTTTAAATGAAATGAACTAGGTGAAGCTTTAGCAAGACTGATTAAGTAAAAATAGAATACCGCAATAATTATAGTAGATAATTGTTTATATGGCAATAGTATTTAAACTGTAATTCAACATGTTACAAATAAGATAAAATAATTTTATGTAAAATTTCAATTGCCTAAAAGAAATAGAAAATATGAATTAACCTATAACGTTTAAAGTATTGAAAGAGAAATCTAAAATCTTCCAACACTGAAAGCACCTATCACACACCTTACACATAAATCTTACCAAACTTCCAAGTCACAGGTAGCCTATTTATTATTGCAAATGTCCCAGAGAATATAGAGAAGAACATGCCAAAACTGATTTTATGAGGCTAATGTTGCCTTGATTTCATAACCAAATGAGACAATACAAAACAAATATAGATGAACCTCATTTCTGAATGTCTACAATCCTAACAGCAATTCAGAAATTGTTTTAAAAACATACTCATGACCAAATAAGATTTGTTTCAAGAATCCAGGGAAAATTCTACATTCTAACGTATTTATATTTTCAACAAACTGAAAGAATAAAACAAGAAACCCTACATTTTCATACCAATAAATGCAGAAAATTCAAGCTATCTCCTGATGAGGAGCACAGGGGAATGAAAAAATAACAAGTATAAATAGGATCAGCAAAGGTACAAGGTAGTTTCAAATGGACAGGGGAAAAAAATCACATATGGAAAGCATTAAAAATAAAAAGGTACATGAACAGCACTGCAGTCCAGATTCTAAAATTCATAAATAATATGCTAATTTTGTACAAAGGGGAAAGTTATATTCGCTCTTTGTTTATTTCTTTCAACCAAAAGAAACATATAAAAGATAAGGCACTTAGGGAAATGGTCCCCTGTAGGGCATGGGTGAGAAAAGGGTGGAGGAATAAGGAATAGGGGTAAACTCTTTTATACAGTTTTGACTTTTGAAACTTGTTAATGTTTCACATATTGTAAAACTAACTCACAAAGTTTAAAGGTACAAGCTGTCCTTTTTTTAGAACAACAATAGAAACAAATAAGCTCATCTATTATCAAATTAATAAACGTTGAACATAGTAAGTTTTTAAGCCAGCTACCACAACACAATAACACAAATGTATATGTTCTGACTAAATAACCTATTTGGATATACTTTAAGGACAAAAATAACTCAAAGAGCTTTCAGACTTTGATTAGTGGGTTGTTGTGGGTAGTGTGGTATTGGTATCGCAATTCTGCAGTTGTTTTGCAGGCATTTTAGGATCAGGCAAATGAATAAATGTATTGAAGTGTTGATAGCCTGGGTTTCCACTAAGGGAGAATGAATTATCAATAAAAAAATGCAAAATGAAGCCCTGGCTGGCGTAGCTCAGTGGATTGAGCGCGGGCTGCGAACCAGGCATCGCAGGTTTGATTCCAGTCAGGGCACATGCCTAGGTTGCAGGCCATGTCCCCCAGCAACCACACATTGATGTTTTTCTCTCTCTCTCTCTCTCCCTTCCCTCTCTAAAAATAAATAAATAAAATCTTTTAAAAAAATGCAAAATGAGTAAGAATCTGTGTTGTTTGATTTCAGTTGCAGATAATGGTATAAATTCATGTATATATAGATATATATTTTCAATGAAAGATCTAGAAGCATTAATATTAATTAGCAGCATTCCCTATTAAAGAAGTCCTTTGAGAATAGTCAACAGGGAAAGTATAATGCTAACTTAGCATATAGTTTTGTTCCAGAAAGTAAGGAAGAGCTTCAAGACCAGTGGGATTATGTCAAAATGAAACAGAAGAAAACTTGAAGGGGCTCAAGAACAGTTCATTCTACTTGGGCGTATTTATCGCATTACAGGTCCTGGAAGAGAGAAAAGACTAAGTAAAGAAAAAAATCATCAAACCATGAGACATTCCTTCTATACTGAACTCTTCCTTTGCTCTCTGAGTATTTGAATAAGCTTTACGATTAAACACAGTCACCACGTTTTGGACTTCTTTGAGACCACTGGAGGTTGTAGGTGCCCATGTCACTTGACAGAGATACTCCACATCAGGGGACAGCGTTTCTAAATGACCAAGTTGTTCCCTGACATGGAGTTTTTTTAAAGATTTTATTTATTTATTTTTAGAGAAGGAAGGGAGGGAGAAAGAGAAATATCAATGTGCGGTTGGTGGGGGCCATGACCTGCAACCCAGGCATGTGCCCTGACTGGGAATCGAACCTGGGATGCTTTGGTTCATAGCCTGTGCTCAATCCACTGAGCTACGCCAGCCAGGCTGACATGGATTTTTGTTCAAGACCGAAGCATTCTACACTGAAGGGAGAAACTGTCAAGTTCATTATTCCAAGGTTTGTTCCCCCTAATATTCTGATTATTATGTTTTGAGGATCATGCAAGTTATGCCAAAATATTTAGTGCTTACCAAGTGTATAACTGAACTATATGCTTTAATGAATATCTGTATGATTCATGAAACCTGCCCTTAATATACCTGCAATCTAGGAGAAGATAAAAGACTCAGAAGAAATCCATCCGTAAAAACAAAACAATTTCTGTGATAACCCAATAAACAATTTCCTATAGAAAAGCAGGAGGTCAAAAGCATGGTGATAGTAATTTTGAAAACTAAAAATTTAGAAAAACATTGAGCTAATATAATAAGCTGTATCATGTCTCAATGGGAGTTTAATATTTTGAATGGTATGCACATATATTTCCTCTGAAAGTATGTGTCTACTAGGACAAAATTGCACACTCAAATTGACTATATGAGATTTTTTTAAAAATTAATTATAGCTCTGGGCTGGTGTGGCTCAGTGGACTGAGCACCAGCCTATGAACCAAAGGGTCATCAGTTCGATCCCCATTCAGGGCGCATGCCTGGGTTGCAGGTCAAGTAGGGGGCAGGCAAGTGGCAGCCACACATTGATATTTCTCTCCCTCTCTTTCTTCCTCCCTACCCCTCTCTAAAAAAAATAAATAAATAAGTCTTTTAAAATTTTAATTGTAAAAGTATGGATATTCTAAGGAAAATAACAAAAAATATCCAGCATGTTACTATTTCTGCCCCTAAGATTACCTTATTGTTCTTTTTCCAAATAAAATTTTGCTTTCTCAAAATGAGAGAAACAGAAATTTTCATCAACTCCCTCTATTATTGTGAAATCCTTTCAATTTGCTTAGATTCCCATCTGGAAACAAAATATTAGCTGTCAGCAATGGTTCTCCATGTGAGATAATAAGGAAAAGTATATAATAGGAAGAAAAAAGAACTAGCATAAAACAAATGATTTTCAGTCCCTGCTTCAGCGACTGATCCTGAAGCCTAAGTTAAGTCCAACTGTCTACTTGTACTGACCATTCCATATAATCACTAATCTCTTCCCATACCTGGCTCTAGTTTTCCATTGACCAGGGAAACTCAGCAAGAAAATACTAAGAGGTGTCTCAGTGAGTCTTCTGTGTGCTAGAAATAGTCTCCTTTGCCTTCACTGTACATATATGACAAACCACATTTTTACTTGGTAATGATAACCAATCACACTGAGTCTTTCTTCAACCATTGGTTCAGATGAATAAGAAGCCCAAAGTGGTATTTTCAACTTCTACTCAAGTAAAACCATGACTATGTCCACTGATGGAAAAATTCCTCCCTCGAGACAGACACAGGGACCATCAAATTGATCATAGCTGAGTTACTAAACACTCATCTTTAAAATGGGTTATTAAACACTTTATTTAGGATAGTCACATATATTTTCATCATTTGGTTTCCAACCTGTGCGTTCTCGCTGTAAAGTAACTGGTCACTGCATAAGACACTGTAAAGTAACTGGTCACTGCATAAGACTACTGAGCTTTTTAGGATAGTATCCCTCTGTCTCATGATATATTATCTTCAGCGGATGACATAACTAAGTCTTCAGCAATACATTCCACTCTAACATTAATCTGACTCCTTCCTGTTAGTGGGACACAAAATAAGACTAATAAATTCTATGCTTGTGAGGTACTGCTTTAATTCCAGTGTGCCCTTGGTCAGAAGCATTCTGTGAATACCATGTCAACTGATGGCACATTCTATAAAGTCCTACATATGATGCTGACAGGAGGGCTTTATGTTTAAAGGGCAATTATCTACCAGGAATATGTTTTTACTCTATAAAAATATATTTCCAAGATGGACAGTATCTAATGTAATCATCATTTATGAGGGACTTTGCTGGAATCCACAAGAAATTGTGACACTGTAGATTTATCTTTTGGCCTCTGTTGTTTGACAGTTGGCCACCCAAAAGTAGTGGGAGCCACAGCAGCCCTAGCTGCACTGGAAAGAGATAATAAACTGGTTATAATGCAGGTAGTTTATTTAAGACATGCAGGATAACCAAGGAGTGAAATGGTAAAGTGACACAGGAAAAAAAAAAGGTAGCTAATAACGGCTGTTATGAAGCCAGCTACCACAATGGGCAAATGGAGCTTAATTTAAGAAGACACTCTGAGAAAAAGTGTAAAATACACATCTCAGAACTGACCCATCTTAATATCAGGGAGCTAAGGTATTTATTTACATGTAAGTCCTCCACAGTCATTGGTTGAATTAATACCACTCCAAGTGGTATTAATTTCTAAGAAATTCTGGTCTGATGCATGTATGACAAAAAAAATAAAATAAAATCCAGGAAAAATATTGTTTAGACACACACACAGTTGTCGTCAGTTTGAAGTCATCTAAACACACTGAAAAAGTTAGGGTCCACGGCGTTATCAGCAGGACACTGGGAGCAACTGCTACAGGCTTCATCTCTGAGACTGATCATATAGGCTCATTGAGCAAGCATCAGAATGTGTGAGGGGTAGAGGTGGAGTTGGGAGGAGAAGCTGACACCCTAAAACAGCTCTTGATGTTATTAAGAGTTTAGTAAAAACTGCACTCTGGTGGTATTTATATGGGTCATAAAAATTCCCAATCTGAGAGTCTATTTACATACTCTTGAAACCTCCTTGTCATCAATTTTCCTATCTTGATCTTTACAGGTTCCTCATCAGTCAGCTAAGCCATTAGCAAGAGCCCCTGAAGCAGGGTAATGCACACGTCCAGCAGCAGTTCTCACCACATGGCGTAGACAGCCAAACGGAACATCCAGAGATATGCTCAACTGGAAACCAACTCTTTTGAGGAAATTCTTGAGCATGGATGTAAAGCAGCAACTACTGGCAGGTGCCTGAGAAACATATCATTCTATCACTTTTCATCCCCATTATCTCATGATAAGCAACTCCTCATGAAATGGGGGTTAAGGGGGAAGCAGTCAGGCAATGGTTGCAGGTATCATTGGAAGCTGGGTCTGCTAGCAAGCGTTCAATCTTTCATGGTCACATCCACAGATTTGCTTTCAAATGGAGAGTATACAAGGCCCGTCCAGAAGATAACTAGCAATGTAAGATGAAAAATAAAGATATTTATTGAAGAAGATAGAAGATACAAGAAACACTGTACATAGGACAATGACACCTCAGTCCCCTTCAAAGTAGGCACCTTGGGACCTCACGCAATTCTCCCAATTGCCATCAGCTGCCACATTGTATTTTCTGAATTGCACTGATGGTCTGAAATCTCTTTTTTTTCAAAGGTGATTTTAGTTTTGGGAAAACCAGAAGTCCTAGGGTGCCAAATCTGGGTTGTAGTGGGGCTGAGTCACCTGGCTGATTTGATGTTTCACTGAAAACTCTGCATGAGACATGATGCATGAGCAGGCATGTTGTGGAAGTGAAGCCGCCAGTCACCAGCTGCCCATAGCTGTGGCCTTCTGATTCACCCAAACAGTTTCCATGGAGGAATGTGGAAGCTGAACGCAAAATCTGATGCAGATTCATTGCTCTACTCACTCAATCATTTTGAATGTGATGGCCACACAGTACGCATGCTCACTCGAGGGTGTCTACCCCCCCCCCACACACTGACTAGTACAGTCAAGTCATCACTGTTCATGCATGTTCATTCCAGTCCACTCTCCTTGGTTGTCAGGTTACATCAATGTCACACAAATCATTCTTGTTATATTAACAAAGGCTGGACTTTTCCCAGACAGACCTCTCACTGTCCTCAGAAGATGACATGACTTGTTCCAAAACCCTAGGGATCTTACTAGTGATTGTCAGAGGCTCCACACAGCATGTCTGTTGGCCACAGACCTTCCCAAGACAGAGTGGGGCAAAAGTAGGTTTACAGTTGTGGATATGCAAAACAGAGTTTATTCCTGTATTATTATTTATTAGCTATTGCCTTTTTCCTTACAAACAACCATAAAGCTACTTTTGCCTACCCTTGTACAAAGGAAAGTGTATAGAATACTCTGGAAATGTAAGCTAAAAGGAAACATATAGCAGGAAGATAATTGATGAATTTCTAAATGAATTCTATGAACTGTGTGCAAATAGTTTCAATGACTTCCACAACTGATATGGAGTATTATACAGGGTGAGGCAAAAGTAGGTTTCAGTTGTGAGTACACAAAACACGGAGTTAACAAAGCTATTAAAATAAACATAACCTGCATGTATTTTTCCATATGAACAACTGTAAACCTACTTTTGCCCCACCCTGTATATCTGGGTGTGCTGAGCCACATTGAAATACATAAGGAATCAAATGGCAAGGCAGCTTGTAACACAGTCTGGACCTGCTGTTAAGATTTTTCTTGCTCTGGCCCTAAAACTAGCAGCCTGCACGCAAATTTCGCCAAGAGCCAGAAGAGCCCACAGAGCTGGAGAGGTGCAGCCACAGCGTGGGGAGGCAACCCAGCCAGTGCTCCGTGGATGTAGAGCATCCACGTGATACTTTTACGGCAGCTAATCCAGAGATGAGAACAGATGCACTGCTCCCTTCTCTTGTAACAAAAAGCAAATTTATTGATGTTTAAAAATTTCTCAGCTGACTTTCCAGGAACAGTTACAAGAGTTGAATTTAAAAAAAAGTATCACCACTTCTACCAATAACAACAGAACAGCTCGTGGAAGGTATTGCAGTTCAGATCAACCATGAACTTGAGTATTTGATGATCCAAGATCCAGAGTGGGGCAGGGAAGGACATACATGGATATGATGAGCCTGACCTTCTCTATCAGTGTTTTCCATAAGGTCATATACCAACTAGAGATATGACAAGAGATTAAAGAGAAAGCAAAGTGCTAGGGCATGTGACTAAGGTTATAAAAATTGAAGTTGAAGGATAGCCTTTGTTACATCATGATCAGTGAAGACAATGACATTATATGGTAAATAGCGCTTGCTGTGTCAGTCAGAAATAAATGTAGAATTCTGTGGGTACTAAGTACACAATAAGTACACAATATACCATATTTTTCGGACTATAAGACGTACTTTCCCTCCCCAAATTTGGGAGGAATAATGGTTGTTAGTGCTGCTGTTGAGTTCTGTTTACATTTACATTGGTGAAATATTATGTTATTTATGTTATTAAGTATTTTGCCACATTTCTTGCTTCCAAATTTTCCCATTTTCCTCCTCTAAACCCAAGTGCATCTTATGATCTAAAAAATATGGTATTTCTACCATGTATTTTGAGAATGGGAAAATAACTCCAGTATGGTCTTTTGCTACCCACTACCCTAGGAGACACACTGGACCCAAACTGTCCTTGACCTCCATAGGGTCCTATTATGATTCATGCAGCATAGAAGACTCCCAGATCTCTAGTAATAGGAGGATATTAAAAGCTGGCATCCAGTAATCCCCAGAAGGTCTAGGTGCCTCCCTTTTCCCATTATAAGGTCACCTGGTAAATTAAAGTTTATATTTACTCAAAGGAAATAGTTGACACATATATCTTGAGTCCTATGGGTTCATGTTTTATTCTTTATTTTTTTAAGTATCCAATAAGGTTACTTATGTACAGTTCTATGAATTTTAATATATGTACAGATTCATATAACTACCACAAAATCAGAGTACAAAATAATTCTAAATGTCCAAATTATTCTCACACCTTCTCTCTTCAGTCACACCAGCTTCCCAACACCAGCAGCCATGAATCTGTTTTCTGTTATTGCAATTTTGCCTTTTACAAAATGTTACAGAAATGGAATCAAATAGTTTGTAACTTTTCAAGACTGGTCTCTTTCACATAGCTTAATGTCTTCAAGATTCATCCTAATTGTTGTGTGCGCCAATGTTTCATCCCTTCTCATTGCTGAGTAGTGTCGTGGAGATTTGCCACAGTTCATCAGTCTGCCCATCGGAGCATATTCGGATTCTCTCCACTCTTTGAAAATTATTAATGGAGCTATTATAAATATTTGAGTATGGATTTTTTCCATAAACATAGTTTTTATTTCTCCACAGTAAATATCTAGGAGTAGGATTTCTGGTACATATATTAAGTACATATGTAATTTCATAAGAGAAATTGATTTCCAGAGTTGCTGTACCATTTTGCATACTCACCAACATTGCATGAGAGTTCCATTTGCTCCACTTGTCATTGTCAGTACTTTTTATTTTAGCTGTTCCAATAGATATGTGTAGTGTGTCATATTGTGGCATAATTTTAATTTGCATTTCCATGAAGGCTGGTGATAGTAAAATGTCCTGTGCTAAATTGCCTTCCATGTAACCTCCTTTCGTGAAGTGTGTCTAGGTTTTTTCTCAATTTTTAAGTCAGATGATATGCTTTCTTTTTGTAATTATTTTGTTTCATATTTGGGTTTCATTTTAGATTTTCTATAAATGCCTAGCATAATGGCAATCCACAAATAAACAGCCTCTTGATATTGGTGGCCCTGATGTGAGCTCACCAGAAAACAACTGAGAAAAGAGAAAACTTGATTCCCTGCAGTTAACAGAGATTATGTTATAAGCACTCAGATTAGTCCTAAAAATAAGGTACAAGGAAAATATTCAATTATGTCTCAGAAGTAGACGGCCTATGGTTAAAAAAAATATATAGCAAAGCACATTCTATAGGTCAAGTCTGGCAATAGAAGGAAACATTAAAGTAAGTTGTAGGATATATTCCTTGGTTTCAGAGTTAGTCAGAAAAATGGGTGCCTTAGGCCAGAAGCCGAATGTGTTAGGTAGATGCGACAGAACAGTTTTTGCATATATAAAGGTTGCAAAAAGATATGAAAATTTTTCATATGGAAAATTACAGCTGGTTGTTTTAAGTTTTATACTCTGTGACCTACTATTGCTGTTGAATATAAATAACTTACCATTAGTTTACAATACCTAACTACTAATTGTTGTCTCATTATTTCCCTCCAATTGATTCCTAAAGGACTCCAGGCCACTGTATATTTTTCTAGGCTAAATATTATTTGATTCACAACACCATCAACACCATCTTTCATTTTTAAATTGTAAACTAGCAGAGCGTTTTTTACACCCAAGTTTATTTTTATCTTTTATCAGTTTTAAAGTTGAGATGTAAAATGGATAAAGTGATTTGTCTCTGTCACCAGTCTTTTTGCATCTGTGAAGGAAAGAGAACTTTCACCACAAAAGAAGCTTCATGGCCGTAAGCTGGTTTTACAAAATCATCCATATTTGTCTCATGTGTTCTTATGTAATTACTCAGACATGCTGTATATCTGATTCTTTAAACAAAAATTATTCTTTTATGTTTTATTTTAAAGAATAAATTAAATTCATGGAGAAAATACTTTAGAGTGTAAGAACATATCCAGTATATTACAGAACACATTAACCCACCAAAAATTAATCACCTGGAATCCAGATAAATAGTAGTATAGGGCTATTTAAAAAATTAAGTGTTATACTGTAGTTTAAGAACACTGTAGAAATATAAACCTTCCTTGTAGAAAAATGAAACAACTTTCTTTAGATAATCTGCTTCCATGAAACTGCTTTCCAAATAACTTTAGGGAGTTAAACCCAAATGTAAAAAGGAAACATCAACAGCACCTGGAAAGAGATGATAACAGTGAGGGACACTATTTCAAAAGAGTCTGAAATGAGGAAAATGCCATCAAAGGGTACTGAGTAATACATGCCTGAAGGGGCTGTCAGAAAACTAGATAAATAAAAGCAACAGTGACCACATGATCTTCTTACGTGAAAATCCTTAAACTTAGCAGTCAGACAACACTCTGTCGGAATGGGTCCTAGTGTTACAGTTGGTATTTAACTAATTATTAATAAAAGAAAGGGGGAGCAATGGGACTTAGACACTGAGTTTGATAAACTGGTGAGCATAAGCCTACTTGCTTAGACTGGAAGCTACAGCTTCAGACTCCAAAGGATTACAGCATTTCTCTGCCAAAGAGATAAACACTTTTCTCTTACCTCCAACCCCCATGGCACTGGATTATTGGGGGTGGAGAGGCAAAGAGGGAGGTGCTGGACCATAGAGGTCTGTCAGTCTAACTAAGGGCTGGGCCCACCCCCACCCTCACCCCCACCCAAAGCCTGCAAAAACTTGGGAAGTTGATTAGTCATTTTGAAAAATCTTCTGATATTGTCTAAGCCTAAAATATATTCTCCCAGGGGTACAAAGAAGTGCTCGCTCCCTCTCTCTCCCTCCGTCCCTCCCTCCCTCCCCCTCTTGCCTATCTAGTGATGCATTTGCTCCATTCTTTTGCATGTTCTTTCCTGGGAGCATGCAACCACATGGTCTAGCAGCTACCATGGCTCCAAAACAGACTGCTGGGGTTCCTAACAGGATTAGTCTCTCTCTCTCTCTCTCTCTCTCCCTCTCTCCCTCTCTCCCTCTCCCCCTCTCAACCTATACCTGCACCATGCACTCACATACCTGTTTTCTGAATAACCATGTGGCCCTAATGGCCACGTGGCCCATGGCCATGGGGACTCCCATTCAGGCTCCAGGAGTGAGCCTGAATACCACAGCACAGCAATGGACTGAAACTGGAAACAGAGACTGGACTGGCCTGGATTTTGATATAGAACAGAAACTCTGGACACTGGCTTTTGTTTTGGCCTTGCTGAGGACAAGATTAGACTTCTTCCATAGCAAGACAGACAGAGATGGGACATTGGGAAGTCAGGAGGGGAACCCCCTTAATTTTGCATTGTCAATAAAATTTACCACAGAACCCCATCCTCCCATGTGGGTGTCAGGAAATCATTTTTCTTGTGACAATGCAAGAACTTAATTTTCATCGATAACACTACCTGTGTAGACCTAACAGATATCATTGTGAAGAATTTGAGGATTCCTACCAGCTTGCATTAGACTTCTAAGTGCCATATCTGCTTTGTTTGCCAGTAAAGTCCTAGTGACCAGCATACAGCAGGGGTTTGATTAATATCTGTTTTATGAATAAAGGAGTGAATCAGCTTAAGTTGAAAGGTTGGAGATTTGCTATTAAAATTACTCTGCTCTACACTTGCATTTAAAAGTAAAGTTCTGTTATTCACAGTAAAAAAGTATTTTTGAAAAAATGAGAAAGATTGAAACATGAGACACTTTAATCTCATAACCCAGAGATAGCACCAGTACTTCTTTCTTTCTTTCTTTGTTTTTTTTTTGTTTCAGAAATTAAGAACAATCTAGCAATAGTCAGAGGGGAGTGGGGAGGGGACTGTGGGGAGAAGGGTTTTCAGGAACTACTATAAAGGCACCAGTACTTCTTTAGAGTCCAGTCTTCCTGGGTCCCCTCCCAACATTGAGGAGAGAACAGATAGGAGTAGGAATAGGACCAAACACAAAAATGACAAAGTTTCCCTAGTTTGAACCATTGCACAAAAACAATAGCAGAGGAATATCTGTGAAGTTAAAAACATTACCCTGAAACTCAGGGTAATGTTCAGGAAAGGTAAATTTGCGTAAAAATTAAGTTCAGGGAAGCTAAATTCACATAAAAATGAATAGGAGATCAGTATCAGGGCCAAATCCCACACAAAGTTAATTTAAGGAAAAAGAAAATAAGGAGCAGAGTAACATCCCTATGGGCCAAAAAAGACATGACTACAAAATAGATAAAAACTTGTCCTTCTCTTTCATGACATTAAAAAAACAATACAAAAAATATAAGAAAAACATAAATCAGAACTTGAAATTCTCAAAAATGATCAGAATAGAATTAAAAATAAAAGAAAACAGTCAGAGAATGAATTCAAATAAAAAGGAACACAGGACTGAATACTGTTTTGATTTAAGAAAAAAATAGAAGGTAAAAAAGTTTTTGCATCTTTTAAATCTAAAAGGAAAAAAGGGATAGACTTGGCTTGAAAGTGACAGATGTTTTAGATAGGAGTCCCTGAAGAAAAACTCAATTTCATGCAAAGAAACAGCAGAAAAACTACAATCAGAAAAATTTCTAAGATAAAAAATGATTCAATGTGCATACTATGTGCTTCAGAATATCAGTCCAAAATGATGAACAATAAGACATATTGTAATAAAGTTCCTACACTTAAATTTAAAAAGAAACAAAAATTTTCTTGGGCATTTAGGAAAAACAATAGTATATTATATATTAAGATAGAAAGTTAAATTAATCATCTAACTTTTCAACACAATATTTTATGTCATTAAAAGTGGAAAAACATATTTAAGAGACTCAAGGAAAGAAGATGTGAACCAATGATTTCTATCCAACAAAACTAACTTTCCATAAAGGTTACAAACCATTATCAACATGTAAGAGCTAATAGATTACTTTTCTTATGAGATCTTTCTAAGAACTATGCTAGAGAAAGAGCGTCAAATAGTCAAAATAACTAGAGAAACATTGATAGTTTCCTTTAGAAACTAGACTAAAAATACAAGGGAAAATAGATAATACTCTTTAAAATTGACCAATAAGGAAACCTGCCCATGATTAGGTTTCTTGAAATAGTATCACATGGCTACCAAATAAATAGCAGATAAGGTAAATCATGTCTTTAAAATAGTTTTTCCAATTAATAAACTTTAAATGATTTGAAAGAATCAGAATATAGCTAATTTACAACCCCAGTCATTAATAGCTGTAAATGTGATCATCAACAGCTACAAATATATTAAAATGTGAAGCTGCCTGACACTACGCATGTATTCATGAAAGAGCACACCATTCCCAATAGACTTGCAAAAGGGATGACACATGAATTTCAGTAAGCCTCTGGAACCAGTTGCCAGTTTGCAGGAAATACAGAACACAGAAAAATAACTTGACGTGGACCACAATATGCAACCTACAAAAATCAGACCAGAAAATGCTACAAGTCAAAATGCCCCCAGGACCTTCAACATATAAATTGTATGGAAAAGAAAGAAATGCAAGACCCAAAAGAAAACATGCATATTATAAGAAGCTTGAAAGATGTACCAAATTGCTTTCAATTCCTGTTTTATTCAGCAGAACTGAACTATAATGTCTGGGAATAAATACTTGGGTGATAAAACTAAGAAAGATACAAGAAAATGATAGAAATGCTATCATAAAAAAGTCAGAGTAGTGGTTATTTATAGAAATGGAGGGGTTGTGATGGAAATGGGACAGGGAGGATTCCTGGGGTGGCAGTTCACAGTAGGGTTCAATGTACAGTAATTCATTAAGTTGCATTCATTTTGTATGGTTTTCCATATTTGCATTGTAATGTAAAGTAAAAACTTTATAGAACACTGAGTTAAAATATACCTAATCTTTCATTGTTTGGATATATAGTATTTTATCATTCCAAGTTCCTAGTATGATATTTAAGTTAATTCTACTTGTTTACTATATAAAAGATGTTGAAATCAGTAAAATTTAGCTAAATTTTTATGCACATCTTTAATTACAGGGTTGGACAAAGGTAGATTTACAGTTGTATGAGAAACACAGAGTTTATTCTTATATTGTTATTTATTAATTATTGTATTATTTTCCATATGAGCAACTGTAAACCTACTTTTGTGTATCTTTAGAATAACTCTTAGAAGAGGAATCGTTGGATTAAAAGGTATGCACGTTTTATGACTTTTGATCTACGCTGTCAAAACACACTTCAAAGTTACCAAATTCTTATTTTACAGGCTTCTACAACCTCTTGCCTTGCCTCTTTTGTTGGTTATTTTACTGCATTTGATTTTTTAAATGCTGTGACTTTAAAACATTAAAAACATTCAGTTACATATATAGAAATGCCCAATTATGAAAAAGCATCTTGGGATAAATCCAATAATACATGCTAGGTGCATCCAGTTGTGTTATTACTGCTATTTGTATTAATTCAGAGTGTAACAAAACTTCAACAATGATATATACAAGAAAATCATTCAATCTATTTTAATTTCAAATACTTAGAATAAAATGTACTTTCTGCTATCTAGGTCAATTGCAACTATTATGCTAAATGGACCAACATAAAAGACAAAGTAACCATAAATTCATATTTTAATAAACTTGTCTCTACAATGTCAAAATGGAATTATGTGAATTCATTGCTCTAGGAAAATAGGGAATAAAAGGAGGACCTTTTTCCATTGTTGCTAGAGTCTAATGCCTATATTGCTGAGAGCTGGGTGTCTAAATGGTTTTAAGGCCAACTCTTCATTTGTATAGGGAGGAGGGACTTCGCTATTCAATACTCATAGAAACTGAAATTTACTTTGTGATAGGAGTGCATTTTAGAAGCAGATTAACTCTATAAATATTAGTGTGCGTGTAGCGGAGTCTATTTCTGCCCATCCATATGCCATGTTTCGATGACTTTTGTTCCTGCCTTGTAATGCAGGATTCCAACACCTGAAAAAACCAGCTCAAGTTAAGACGTCATAGAATGTTCTAACTACCTACTAAGTGGCATCACTCAACAACATATGGGTCTCACTAGTAACATGCCCATCACAGTAACCATTAGAGTATAATATCTCCAGGAAAAGGATAACTCCTCAAAGTAAAACAGAATGCCATTACTAAATGGAAAGGACGATCAGTGCTGGCCAGACAAAAATAAGACATTCAGAGGATACCTGATGTTTCCATGTGATTTTATGGGGAAAGGTATGAGTAGTAAAATACATAACTAGGGTGCCTGGCAGGCTCTTTATCATCTATAATGTGCCATCCAGTCATTTATGACTTCCCCAACCTAGTCCAAAAAATCTACTGAGCAGTGTGTAAAAATAACTCTGCTAGATCTACAAGCAGAATTAGTTCTTGAAGTGTCCTCACTCCAGTATCCTGGTTCATTTCTGGTCATCCAGTTATTGACTTTCTCTAGCATTTGGTGCTTTTTCTACCAATTACTGGGCTGAAACCCAGCCACTCCTCTCTTTATCTTTGCTCCAAGATCTTGACCATGTGCTTTATTCCCATACTCCAACTTGTGTTCTCTCTCTGGGCTCTTGAACTAATGACTAATTATTAAAGAATCTTCTAAACATAGCCCAGACCTCTCATACCCAAATATTGCCCTTCCAGACAGCCCTACTGCTAAACAGTAAATCTCTGATTTTTACACCCTACTCTACTTTTGGGTTAAGATTAAGCACTGATATTAGCTTCAAGTATTTAGAGTAATTTTCTGATACAGAGCATTGAACTTGAAGCCTAGTGCATGTGACTTGAGAGTAAGTAGCTGAGAAGGAAGTATATAGCACCTTCATCCTGAGGAGGGCACATGCAGTTGGGAGGCAGTGGCCCAAGCTCTGTATCTTATCAAAGAGCCAAGCATTTTACCATTTAATCTTTCACAGTTTTAGCAGGCAGTGCTACCCCACTATGCCCATCAAGTCGATAAATACCTACACCTAATAAGTAGTCATGAGCAATGGTTTTCATCTGGGCATAGAGCACTTGGGAGTGGAGGATATGCATGAATTACAGGCAGAGTTTTCCTCCCTCTCCCAAGTCCGTACCAAGGCTATGAGCCACTGATAGAGAGCAGTAATCCCCAAACCTGAAATATTTATCTAGAGCTTATTTTAAATGCAGGTCTCTATACACTAACTGAGATCTAATAAATCAAAATTTGTGAGTGGGAAGCCAGGATACTGGTATTTTTAAAAGGCTCCCTAGCTGATTCTGAAGATCAGTTAGGTTTGGGACTTACTAGGATGCTGCATCTGGTCCCAAAGCAAAAAACAAATTAGAACTCAGTAAGCATATGCTCCAATTGAACAGGCAGTCACTTATCACCCCCTTGTTGCTTTGAATCAAAAATAACCCAAGCGCTTCTTCGTTTGGAATTTGAGCAGGATGCATCAGCCCAGCACCCACTCTGCAGAAGCAGCACATTCAAAGGGCCTTCATGGATGGATTCACTCTAATAGGAAAGCTGTTCTCTGTGCAGGTGACCAGCTGGGTAAACCTGCCATCACACTCTACCAATTATCACTATGCCTTATTAAAAACTCAGAGCAAGGTAGTTCCCTCTTTGAAAGAGGCAGTAAAACTCCATGTGCAGTGAGTATTAATTCAGCTTTAGAAGTTCTTTGGCTACATACAAAAGCTCAAATAAAAACAGCATACTTCATTCAAGAGAAAAAAAAGTCCAAGCAAATCAGGCTTTTCATGTGATGCGGATTAAATCACCAGTGGATATTTTCACCTTTCCAGTTTCTATTTTTGTTAACCATTATACACAGCCTCTGAGCTTTTAGAACATTTTCTACCTTTATAATGTGAAAAATAAATAACTAAAAGTGAGTTGTATAGACATATATTTAATGAAGTAGTAACATAATTCAAAATTAATTAATAAATAAAAGATGTACCCCTCAGAATATTTGTGAAGCGTATGAACACATGGTGAAATATTTAAGGTCTCTAACCACCTGGGGTTATTACTGTATTTTCGGTACCACCTCTCTGGCTGTGAGATGTCTATTTCTGCAATAGCTTCAGAGACCACAGACAGAGGCTGTAGCAGCCCAGGGTCTGCTGCAGCTCTGCCCCAGGCACCTGCCTTCCAGACCTAGCTGCCAGCAGTGATTCACCAGGTTTCTGATGGTGCCCGTGGCCTCAGTTTTCATCAACACTGAAACTCTTTTGCAGAGATGTGTTTAAAATAGCAAGACAATGAATAACCCAGTTCTTTACATCTCTATCAATTATAACAGCCTCCCAAACGGCAAACCCCTCTACATCTCCCCCCTCCTATTCTCATCCCCACACAACTCAATGCTATTCCCACTTTATTCTGTACACTCTGGAGCCTTTGTTCATCTAACTTACTCATTCATTGACCATAACTAAAACCAGGCTCTCCCTGAAACACCCAGATTTTCCAGGAGATATCTCCAATGAAACTTCACTATTCTCACACTCTCCATGTACCTACAAGTTACAAAAATGCATAGGGTTCCCTTCTTTTTGCGAACCTGTTTACTATAACTACTATTCCCCTCATTTTTAAATCTCAGCTGTTTGGAATTTCATTGAGCAATACTGGTTCTTTCTTGTCCCTGATATTTTAAATCTCATGGTCACTTTACATTTCTGAAGATTTATAGACCATCCTTCATTCTTTGCATCCATACCAATTCTGTCATAATTCTGAGTGATTTCAAAGCCCATGTGAGTATACAATGACCTAATCATTGACCTCAACTCTAATGATCTCCATGTCCTCTTCAGCTTGGTCCTTTATAACTAAAATGGTCCGGTCTTTGAGATACTGAACTTCCAGGGTAACTCTGACCCTATGGAATCTCTTGGTGCTTTGTCTACCCTATTACTTTCACTCCTAATCTTACTTTGACCTCATTGAGACTTCAAACCCATTTTTCTCCTCATTTTATACCATTATATCATATTCCTCTTGGGTGATCTTCCATTTTGGATCTAGACCTGATGCTTGGTCATCTCAAAAACTACTTTATAAACCCTGAATACATTATTGCATAAACCTAACAAAACTGCAACACTGAAATCATTCTAAAGTCTATCTTCCCCACTTGTAATTTTTAGTAATGCTGAAAAAAGTACAAAACTATAAAGCTGTTATCATTATAAAATGTGTCTATATAAAATTTATATTATATATATATATATATATTTGGATTTACATTTGGGTATACATATATACTTGAAAATATATGTATATATGGATATACAGACATAAATACAGTGATTTTGTTTGCATGTGTATAAAATGCCCCCCCCCAAAAAAATTTCTCAATTTTTTGGTTATCTTCCAGTTGGAGGGTAGTATTGGTTGACTGCATTTTGCTGCTTCCAAAGATTTGGAGTGTGATGTATTTGGTATCTGAATTCCACATAGTGTAAAGAGTCTGGCTTATTACTGTATTCACTGAAGTGGGTTAATTCACCCCATAGTCATTAGAACATGTCCATGAGTAGTTAACACTCAAGAAAGCACAATTTATTCAACTGTAATATACTATTGCAAACAGTTAAAAACAGCTGGTGCCATGGATTATGATGCAAAAAATACAAACATAAGTGCCATAACAAGAGCTTTTAATGGTCATGTTTTGCCCTTTCTAGTCTATGTTCCTACTTTAATCAACTTAGAATGGGAAAGAAGGGCTGTTTCTGAGTTGTCTCTTAGTAACATGGACTATTATCACGTCTATGTTTTTCTGTTCCTGGAGGGCAATTCAAAAGAAATTAGGCTTGGTTACTTTGGATGCTTGCCTTACAGAACTATTTATGTTAAAAGTCACAAAACCCCCTGGACCACCATCTGCTCTATGCAACAGCTCCTTTTCATTTCCTTCCACTTGCTGGAAATTTCTCGTTATAGTCAAAGTTTTGTCCCAAAAGTAACTTCTACAAGTCTATGCCTGCACCCAACCTGCTTCAAGTCGTCTTTTAATTTTTTAAATCATGTAGAGATACTCATTTTAAGTAGTATACTGCATTACAGCTACAATAATATTTAGCTTTTTTAAATCCATATTTGAGTTTCTCTAAAATAAATATTTTCATTTTAGGATATATGTAAGAAAGATAGTAGAGAAGGAATACTGGAGAGGTGAGAACAAGAGTGGGAGATGGTAGAGGCCAGAGAAGTTCTAGTTGTTTTTTAAATAGTAAAATGGGTCAATAAATCATAGACTGATAATAAGCATACAATTGACTCAATTTCATACCAGGTTATTTTTACTGTACTTTTGATTAAAATAAGAAATGTTTGTCTATGTGCTCTTTAAAAGATGTGTGGCATATAATTTTTAGACAATATGTATTTATTCAATGAATTATTTAACGTGCAGAAGATAGAGCAGACATTGAATAAAAGACTTGTCATCACTTGTAATATGAACCAAATACAACCACTGGAAATCAGAATATATGGTTTAATTTCAGTAAAGAAGACAACTACAACCCTGACTAACAAAATACTTTCAAAATGTTCACAATTTATAGATATTTTCCCACTAAGACCTTAAAACCTATCAGCCTATAGAGAAAAATGAAAAGTAAAATTATTTAGTGTTAATTATTTCACTTCTAATTTGTTTTGTTTCGGGTTAGCATATGTGTGCATTTGTATATATGGCACATTGAATAGCAGTTTCTATTTAAATTTCTATTAAATAAACACGTGGGCATACATCGACCTGCACATGCACTCATGGACAAAATTCATTCTTTAGTTCTATATTATAAACATGTAAAGGCAAAGATGTATGTGATGGGAAATGGGAAGGTAAACTAGCAGGAAAAAGGAACTAAAAAATCTATATCACAGATAGAAAAGTGGATTGAAAGAAAATAAGAGTCCTGCACTTCTGTAATAAACTGGTAACAGAGACACCTCCCCTCCCCACAGTCCTGTGGGGGCTACTGTGGAGGAGAAGGGCTTTGTGGACTGATTCGGTGGGAATAGCCTCCAGAAGCAATAAAAGGAGAAATATTAAAGTCCCTAAGAATAAACAGAGAAGGAAAAAATTAAGTTCTGCTCTCCCTTAGCTAACTTAGGAAGAGTTTCAGTGGTGAGAAACACAGGCTGAAGGAGCAGGTAAAGTAGCTAGTGATAGCCACATGATCTGCAGATTCTCAGAAATGTGTAAAGACGACAGTGTTGTTGGAGTGTTCTGTTTGGAAAGGTTTTACACACGGCCACAAAATGTAAGGCATGTTGTCTGTAAAGACCGGTCTGGGAAAGAACCGATGGACATATCATGTTAAAGATGTGTCCAGAATAGGTCTTGAATGCTGTTCAAGTCAGTATCTTCTGTTGGAATTCCAGGAAAGTGGCAGTACTTACAGTCACATTAAAAAAGAAAACGTCCTGCCCTATCCCATTCCTACTACCCAGCTTACATAAAAGTTGTATATATGGACCCAAGGTGTAATGTTTTTTTTTATCACTGCTGTCAAAATTACTACCGACCCAGCGCCTTAAGACAATGCACGTTCATTATTTTACAGTTCTGTAGGTCAGAATTTGAACACTGCCTCACTGGGCTACACTCCAGATGTCATAAATGAGGTCTGCATTTCATTCTGGAGGCTCTAGGGGAAAATCTGTTCCCTTGGTTTTTTCATCTTCTGAAAGCTGCCTGCATTCCTTAGCTCCATCTTCCACATTCCTTTCCTCTGTCTTCAAAGTAAGAAATGTTACTTCTCTCAGAACTTTCTCCAGTGGTAATCCCTCTCTCCCTCTCTCTCTCTCTTCCCCCCACCCCGCCCTCCACAGCTCAGAAAAGTTTTCTACTGCAAATTAATTGTAGGATTAAATTAGGTCCACCTAAATAATTCTGGATAATCTTCCTAACTCTAGGTCCTCAGCCTTAATCATTATCTCCAAATTCCCTTTTGCCATTTAAGGTAACACAGTCACAGTTTCTAGGCATTGGGCTGTGGACATCTTTGGGAGGGGGCAGTGCATTAAAGTATCAACAGATACAGAAGAGGCAAACGGGCTTCCAGAGACAGATGTTAGCAATTAGAAATGCTCAAGGCACAGCAGCACACCTACATAAGGTCGTTATCAATGTGGCCATTTTTGATCATCAATCTTCTAGCTGTGTGCTTGAAAATCAGAAATATTGGTATTTAAGCTCTTTTTAAGAATGCTGGGGGAAAGTATACTCACAGGAAACTAATTACCTGGAGAGATTCATAAAGCATAGTCCCACTGAAGCAGATGCTACACAAAACCAGAGACAGGGCGGCGGGGGCGGGGGCAGGGATTCAAATACCTGCTACATACCTCCAAGGAGCTGAGTAAGAGTGATTCAGTGCATACCCTGCAGCCCCACATATACATACACAGCTGCAGAGAGACACAAAAATCATCCCTCTTTTTTTCATAATAAATTTTTATTGATGTTATTTTTAATGGCACAACACTTTTGTAAATCCTGCACTTAGATTACATATTTTTCTATGTGCTCCTTAGGACAGATAGAGTGAAATTAAGGGTACTATTCATCAATATTCCATAGCATCTTATCCTTTTAGTAAAGCATGAGAAAAGTTAAAGGGATTTGATGTTGATGTATTGGTGCTTTATTGCATGATGAAAGTTCTCCTTGTCAAAACATGTTGCTAGAACTAATTGAGTTACACTCTAGTGGCAAATTGCAGTCCTTTTGTTCCAGTTCTTCTGACTCTTTAGTTATATCTAAACATGCAAAATAGATCAAAGAATTGAGGCCATTATGATAAGAAATACTATGCCTTTTTTATCTGAATTATCCAAGTCATTGAGACCAAAGGTTTCAAGCACTTTAATCATTTGAAGACTCTCTCAAGTCTCTCAGCTTTCCAAGCAGGAACCATCTAAGGAAAGCAAATAATCTAGTCAAATTTTCAGTATCAATTAAATTCTTGAGTATTGAGATAATTTAATATATTTGATACTTTATCATTTCTGTACATTCATAAAATGTAATGAGGGAAATGAACTTACATTTGTAGGGAGCTTTTCATGTACAAGATGCTGGGCTTTATGCTTTTTATACATTTAATCATTACACTAATGATGTACTGTGTTTGCTTTTTTTTTCCCCCTTGCAGAAGAAAAACATATAATTCAAGCACAGGGAATTTGAATATCTTGCTTCAGATCATATAGGTAAGTAGCAAAACTGAAATTGGAATTTTGATTTGAATAATACAGATAAGTTTCTCTGGCCAGTATAGCTTGGTTGGTTGGAATGTCATCCTGTAACTGAAGGATCGATCATCAGTTCCATTCCCAGCAGGTATACATGTCCAGGTTGTCGGCTGGATCCCCAGTTGGGGTACATGTAGGAGGTAGTAGCTGATGAGTGTTTCTCACATCAGTGTTTCTCTTTCTCTCTCTCTCTCTGTCTCTTCCCTTGTCTCATGAACAAGAATAAAATACACCTTTAAAAAAAGAAATAAGCCTTGGCTGGTGTGACTCAGTGGGTTAAGTGCTGGCCTGCAAAAAAAAAAAGTTGCCAGTTCAATTCCTGGTCAGTGCACATGCCTGGGTTTTTGGCCAGGTCCTCATTTGGGGGAGTGGGAGAAGCAACCAGTTAATATATCCCTCACACATCACTGTTTTTCTCCCTCTCTTTCTTCCTCCTTTCCCCTCTCTCTAAAAATAAATAAAAAAAATTTTTAAAAAGAAAGAAAGAATTTTCAGCAAAGTACTCTATTCCAAAAACTAAAATTTGAAAGGTACTATGCAATCAGAAGAAAAATAAGGTGAGTTCCTAGGATGACTTTTCTCAGCAATGTCACTGAAACCATAACCACCTTCATACCCTTTCCTCTGACCCCAGAATGGTTCATGGGGTGCTCCCATGTGCCCAGCAGAAGTAATTGCCATCTTTGATGACTTCAGTGATTTCCTGGGCTTGGCACCACAGGAACCTCCCCAGCCACTCCACAGTACGGTGCTGCTACAGGAGTGCTCCTTGCTGTCTGCTCTCCCATTGCTTCCCATTGACCCTGAACAAAACCTTGCTCTTCATTGGCCTTGGCAGACACTTTTCTCCTTTCTGCTTCAACAATCACTGTGTGATCACGACAGAGAGAAATGCCTTTCCTCTCTCAGCACTGCCCCAGGTCTCTGTGTTATTACAGAACTTCCATGACATCACTTTGTATCTGAATCAGTCTTTATTGAGGTCACCTCTCCTTGAGACTTTAGCTCTAGTCCTGTGGCGAAGATGACCTAGTGTTCCCCTCAGCTTAAGTAAACCTCACACAGGTTTTTTTCCTGACTAGAGTCCCCTAACCTCCCTTTTCTTAGGAGCATTTACTTTAGAACCACTGCAACTGTGGATTCCTTCTGCTCTACTTTGAAACGTATGTAAATCTCCCGACTACTCGCATCCAGAAAATGTCTTTCTCAAGAACATGGGAACTATCTCTTTGAAATGTAAACACTGAAGGAGATGGTATCCCTATCACTCAAAATCTGAGGCAGAGCAGGAGCCTAACTTGAATGGATGCCAATTAGCAAGCACAGATGGTCTGATAGCAGAGAAGAACATTTGCAAACTCAGCAATAACTCAGTGTGCTCAACGCATCTCATGGATCAGCCTACCCTTTAATGTCCACCAACACCTGTCTGCTAGCTGACCCCAGTGCTCGCAAACCTCTCCCACCTCCTGTCTCAGTGCAGTTGAGTTCAGCCTTTTTCCCCTGTTGCAGTAATCTTGAATGAAATTTTCTTTGCCTGTTGAAATCAGTCAGTGCAGTTTTGGCTTTAACACCAGTGTGGAGGCTGAAAGATGGTCTCAGTGCCTTAGATTCAGATGTATCAGGAATGGGTGCCCCATCCACTGTTATGCACCTCAACTCTCCCTTTCCTTCATTGCAAGGTCCATCCCCTTTTGAGGGTCTTGCAGTGAAGGTTAGACCTGTTTTTACTGTAGCTTTGATGTCTTAGGCCTGGAGGTCCCTATGCACTTTAAACTCTACCTGTAAATCAGTTCTCAGTTGGCCGATGCAATGAGCACTCAGGACAAGTCAAAACGTGGACAAATGTATCACTCATGCACCCTAAGCTATCACTCTGGGAACACGGCACCAGAATAGGGAGAAATTCTCCATCAGTAGGAGATTCCACAAGCCTTAAAGCAAGAAGCCCTGTGTATATAATGTTTAATTTGCATAATAATACGTTCAAAAAATATATTTCAAAAATGACCAAATCCATTATCCCACAAAGAAAAATGGACAAAAACCTCCTGGCATGGAAAAGAACACAATTACATTGTTGACTTCAGACAAGTGAAATAATAAACTTTCCTTTCTTTCTGTAATGTGTAATATTAATATGTAATATGTAATATGCTGTCATACTCATTCAGATTTGTCTGTAGTAAAGTACTATGTCTCACTGTACAGTATTCACCAGATATTTGTGAAACACAATGCTTTACAAATGAAATAGCATTCAGAGATATCATGGCATAAGGCATTTAATTTGTATGACATCTCAAACATTGCACACAATAGTAATCTGTTATGAAGTCAGTTCTAAGTAGCTTAAATCTGGCTGGTTTCAAGTGATTAAAAAGATGAATGCAAATGAATTGCATTACACATAGTACTTCCAACCCGAAATGGCAAGCTTGCCAGTGGTTTATGGTAATTATAACTCAACACTTTGTTAAAAACATTATCATCAATAAATGTAAAACAGTTAAGTAACTTCAAACCACACTGTGCTTTTAGATGTGACAATGTCTATTGGTCTGTTTGAGTATGTTTGCGCCTTTATTTATCTGTTGATTCAAAGAAACAGGTAAAGCAATTGCTGTCAGGACCAAGCTAGTTTGGTTTTTCACAGGAAATGGAGCCTGGCAGCTTCAGTAAAAACAGTCTTCCAATTAACTCCTCCTATTACATGGAAAAGGTAATCTTTCAGTCAAGCCCAGAGAAGAGGGAAAGAAGGCAGACAAGAGAAGAATGAGAAATAGGAACCCAACATAGACAGCATAGTTCTTAACTATGGCTAAACATTCAGCACCTATGAAGCTTTCAAATAATACTAATGTTAGGGCTGATCCCCAAGGATTTTAACTTAATTAAGTTGTAGTGGATTCCATATTAAGAATTTTTAGAAACTCCTCAGATAATTCTAATGTGGAGGGAGGTCTGAGAATTGCTGAAACAAAGGATATCCATGAGCCATGAGATAACTCTTGATAAACTGTTTTTTAATTTATAAGAATATTAATTGATAAAATTTCTTAGCTATTAGAATTTCATGATCACTGTGGGAAACTGAATAAATGTATTAGTAGAATTAAAATTGAGGCTCCAAAAGTCAACACCAAAAAGTCACAAAAAGTCCTTTACTACATTTACATATTGAAATAAATTATGAGCAAAGCTGTGATTTTTACTCTGTTTGGCTTCAAGAAAAACAGATATGGCCAAGATACAGAAATATTATAAAAACTGTTGAAAATATGGTTTGTACTGAAAAAAAATGGAAGAGAATCACACCAAATTTGTGCTGCCATATAAGCAATGGGGAAAATGATCTCAGCCCAGTCCTTTCTCACCTGTAGTTGTTATCACTGTGCAGAGGATTGGCCTACAGGTTGTTCAAGCCAGAGGTAGTTGTAGAATTATAAGTTATTTGGTCCAGCCAGTTTATTTTCACTATTTGTTTTAGTCATCTTGGGCTGCATGAACTAAGTACCATAGACTGAGTAGCTTATAAACAACAGCAATATATTCCTCCTGGTTATGGGGGCTCTAAGTCCAAGATCAGGGTGCCAACATGGCCAGGTTTTACTGAGAGCCCTCTTTAAGATTTCAGACTGCTATCTTCTCATCTCATCCTCACATCTAGAGAACAGTGTGGATTCTCATTTATAAGGGCACTAATCCCATTCAAGGGCTCCACACCTCATGACCTAATTACATCCCAAAGTCCTTACCTCCTAATACCATTATGGTGCCGGCTGCGGTTGCAACATATGAATTTTGGAGAGATAATAAGCATTCAGCTCATAACACTATTCTAAGGAAATGTACTCTACCCAGGCCAGTCATGAGTGGACATATTCAGTGTCTATGGTGGGTGGAGTAACAGCCCCACAGATGTCCACATCCTAATCCCCAGCACCTGTGGATAAGTTTTGCCACATAGTAAAGGGGAATCAAGGTTTCATATAGCATTAAGGTGATTCAGGTCACAAATCAGCAGCCCTGGGATGGGAGATTATTCCAGATTATCTAGATGAGAGCAATGTTATCTCGAGGGTACTTGTACATGAAAGAGAAAGACAGGAGATCAGAGTCAGAGTGACATACTGTGAAAAATACTTAACAGGCCATTATTGGCCTTAAAGGTGGAAAAGAGCCATAATCCAAGAGATTCCAGCAGCTGCTAGACAATGGGAAAGGGCAAGACAATGGACTGTCCTCTAAAGCCCCCAGAAAGGAACACAGCCTTGATGACACATTGGTTATAGCCTAGTGACATCCAGAACTGTAAGATAATGAGTTTTGATTTTTTTAAGCCACTACATGTGTGGTAACTTGTTAGTGCAGCAGTAAGAAACCCATAAGTTGTGTGGAATTAGATCCTAAACAATCTTGGCCCCAGATTTGACCTCAGTTGGGCTCCAGTCTCTAGAGTTCTTGATTCTGTCAGTCTGTTTAACCACTTACAGGTCACTCACCTGGTTTCTCAGTATGGGACTTCAACTGTCCTATTTATTTCAATTTTATTTACTTTCCTTGCCTGGAAACTTATATAAATTACTATTTGGTAAAAAAAAAAAAAAATTCTTCCCATTGAATTTAAACCCCAAGAACACACCTACCAATTATACTCCTACAAAAAATATCTTATAGGCACATATCTGATCTGTTTCAATTTCCCAAGCAAAGCTCAATCTCACCATACAAGGGGGAACCCCCAAAAATATGAAATTATCTTCTGGAGGGTGGTCATCTTGTAACACAGGCTTCCCCTGCGAGGTTCTAGGAGCCCATCTGTATCAGAGTACCAGCTGGCATCATTGTGAGGGGCTGCTTTGGCATCAGTGATTTTTTTCTGAAGACTCTTTCAACATGTTTGCCCATTTTGCGATGGGTGATGTGTGTGTGCACCTGCCCACACTGCACTGAGTGTCCAGCCATCTTTGACCCCCACGCTCCACCCTCCCTATTCTCCTGATCTCTCCCCAAGCAACTTTTTTTTGTTTACCCTGATGAAAAAGTCCTCAGTGTGAATCATTTTGCCGATGTGGAATAGGTGAAACAAAAAATGTCAGAGGCACTTAAAAGGCATCGAAATTGATGAGTTCAAAAACTGTTTCAAGCAGTGGGGAAAACATCTTGATAGGTGTATTGCATCAGATGGAGAGTACTTTGAAGGTGAGTGGAGTTTAAACATGTAAGAATACAGTTTTTTATAAATAAATTCTGTGTTTTGGGATATCCCTTCGTATTCCCACCATCCATTTGTGAAAACTATTGTAAATAAATTTTATTAAAAAATACAGCTATAATTTGTCAAAAAAAGCATTCAATAGGTAATACAACTAAGAATTTTTTTTTACTTCCTGTTCACTAGAAGAGAAATATACAGCTAGCCTAACGATATAGTAAGTGAATCTGCCATCTGCTGGTGTCTCATGAAACTTACAGGTGTGAAGCCTTGAGTTCATACTTGGCATTACCCACCTATAGTACCAAGTTTATTAAAGCAAATTTTCTCCCCTTTTCCCACTTAATGAAAAGTAATAATAATATGTTTTGTGCCCTTTTTTGAAAGTGAAGTTTCATTTCCTTTGTCTCAATTGTAGAACCCTAATTATAATAGCAGGGACTAAGTTCGAAGACATAAATATAATTAAATTATGTTCACAGACCCATTGTAGGAGAAGCCATTTTCAACATTGTCTCTGTTCTTACTGCCGGAATCAACAGCTGAAAGAATATCTGAAATGAAACCTCACCGTGTGTACCCTTGGGTGCAGGTGCTGGGTCTAACCATTTACACACTCACACACAGCATTTTGCCTCTATTTTCCAAAGTGTCTTAAATCAAAACTACAAATCTTCTGATGTCCACCTAAGCAAAGGACATCTTGAGTATCATGGATAATAAAGATCAGCCTCTGACAAATAAATTATATTTTAATGGTAAAATCAATCCCATTTTTGACATTTATGTGTTTTTAGTTTTCACTGTCACTTTAGGAATATGATGACACTGTGGTTATAGTTATAATTTAATGATTCAATCCTCTCATATTAACCTTTTATTGCCTGAAGTTCTGTATACTTTTCTTTCTATAGGAAAAAAAAAATTACTCACTGTGTTGCTAGAAGTTTGGGTGAGCATTTCCAGACAACCAAGGATGTTTTTTTCTGTTCATTGTAATTTGTGCCCTTACAGCAGTGACTGGAGTTTGGTGATGCATGTGTGGAGGGGCTACACAATCATCTACTGACAGTACAGGGTGCATTGTTTAGTATCTACAGAGGGCACATCACGACTCGCAGAATCAATGGCTTCTGTGAGCTGGAAGCTTAGATCTCAGACCACGAGAATTTTCTAAATTTTCCAAAAATGGGTCTACCTGCAACAGAGAGCTCAGAATATTAGAGGAAGCTGTCAGAGGTTAAAATTGGGAATCTTCTCAAGTGAGGTAAATGCCAAGTGACATGGATGTCATCCAGTTGCAGGGACTAAGAAATGCAAGCCACCTGGTTGAAACAACTAAAATGTGGAGATTGGTTTGTCTCCACAGTTATCTTTACTTTTCAGGGATAAAAAAGAGATGAAAAGTTAAATGGGGCTCCAAGTGTCCATAGGGAAAGAGGAAGAAACAGAGTCCTGGTATGGTAACTGTCAAAACCTGGAAAACTCTGCACAATCTTCTGTCTTATTACCTAGTTGTGAATAGCAGCCAAACCTTTTTTTTTTTTTTTAAGATTTTATTTACCTATTCTAAGAGAGGGAGAGGAAGGCGGGGAGAAAGAAAGGGATAGAAACATCAATGCAAGAGATAAACATTAGTCAGTTGCCTCTTGTATGCCCCCTGAACCAGGCACCAAACAGGTATGTGCCCTGACCGGGAATCAAACCAATGATCTTTTCCCTTTTTGAAAGGGAATCCAACCAACTAAGCCACACCGGTCAGGGCTAGCAGGCACACCTTTGAAACCAAAAACAATTCTGTCTTTGTGTCTCCTCTTTACCCCTTTCCTCACTCTTTAACATCCCCCTGCGTGTTCTGCTCAAAGAACGGAGGTAACCGGACAAGCAGTGCGTCAGGGAAGCAAGGCACTGAGGAGACCACTCCCTTTGTGACAGACCATCTGGGAAAGAGAAGAATGTCAGTGGATAAACAGGGTGCTGATATAAGATGAGGCAAAAGCAGACTGTTTCTCCGGATCGATGTAAACCAAGAGGAAAGACGTGATGGAGAGGGAGCAAAGATAAACCATAAGAAGTCCCACTGGGTCCCCAACTGTTTTATTTTGGTAGTTTTCTATCCTATTCTTTTTATTAATTTTCTCATACAAACATCATACACAACTGATGGGAGTATATTGGTACCACTACTTCATAAGGGTATTTGTCATTATTTACTAAATGGGAACATAGGTCTCTTGTATGACACAACAATTCCACCTCTAGGCACAGTAGTCCTTTCTATGCAAGCGACAAGTTCCAAGAGCCCCAGTGGATGCCTGAAACCGTGCACAGGACCAAACACTATCTATAATATATGTTTATATATATATACACACCTATAATAAAGGGTTTTTTTAATAAATTAGGCATTGTAGGAATTAACAGTAACTAATAATAAAATAGAATAATTGTAATAACATGCATACAAGTCATGTGAATGTGGCATTCTTAAGTAAAACAAGGGCTCCTTGAACACTGCAGACACTGTGAGAGCTGATCTGACAGCCAAGAGGGCTACTGAGTGACCGATGGGAGGTAGTGTACAGTATGGAGGGTGGACACCGTGGACAAAGGGGTGACTCCCGTCCATGGTGGGTAGATTGAGAAGATGCAAGCCTTCATCACACTACTAAGAACAGCATGCAGTTTAAAACTTATGAATCACTTATTTCTAGAATTTTCCATTTGTATATTGCTCTATTCACCTATTTGAAAACCTACAAATTTAAACATTAATCCACCTTGGAAACTGGGAAGCCAAAAGAATAAAATTGTAGTATGATCCCTAAGCAATTAAATAAATTCATAATGTTGATAAAATGCAACATCAGGAGAAAGTAATGGTGTCAACCCTGTGTGAATGCTAGGAAACATAAAACAAGACAAGCCAGTCCCAGGTCATATTTTGCATTGAATGTGTTAGACTTGTCAGGTTATTCAGTCCAGGAGTTTGTATGCTGTAACAACAGAGAGTGGAGCAAGCCACATTCATCAGTCCCCGTACTTTACCTGGGTGTGTAATGAGACATTTATGTGCAACCACTGATTATTTCAATGGCAAAAACTTTGTGGGAAAGATAATGCGATCGATCGCAGTATCTCTAATTAGTGTTCATGTAGGCTTAACTATGTCAAGAAAGCCCAGGAGAGGGCACAGCTGGTAGTACTAATTACAGTTAAGGATCAAACAATTAAAATAAAATGATCGGCCTTGTACAGGCCAAAGTATAAGGATTACAGGAAACTAGCAAAATATCTTCTGTGTAACATTCGAGAGGTGTTCCTGGGAAGCATAGAGGTGGGACCTAGGCTTCTGTTGAGGTCTCTGAGAAGTGATGAAAAAAGTATTGTTTATTTAGTTTTTTTGAACTTTGTGGGGATGGAACCTTTGAGAATTGATCTTGGACAAAGGAACATAAGCATCTTACAAGGAAACGAGCCACATTATAGGGGTTTTAATAAATGATCCCTGGATAATTTATTTTCTCCCTTCATGTTTGGTCTAATATAAGTTTGGGGAAGATTCCATATTGAAATTTAATTGGGAATTTTAGGCCTGAGAGCTAAGGGCATAGACTTATAAGTTGAGGTTCAAGTGATTATTTCTTTCCTTTCAAAAACCTCACCAAACATATAGAATTAAAGTCACAAAATAGCATACAAAAATCTGGGATACTCATTTTTCCAATTTCTACATTTGGACAAATTTACAATGTATAATGGTATAAGTTAAAATTTATATATCTTCATTAATATAAAGCATATATGTTTTTAGTACTGCAGACCAATGAAAAGAATATGGAATGGGGAATATAAAAAATAATGTAGCCCTGGAATGGCATTTGACCCTTTTCATGTATTTTTTTTCTCTGGGAGTCCTGAGTTGGTCTTAATATACCCTGAACATTTCATTGGCCAGAGACCTCAATAAAATTACTAAAAAATATGGTCAGTTTCCTTTATATGAATTAAGATACTTTAAAGATGTATAGTACATTAAACTTACCATTTTAATGAGTGCTTGATAGTGGGTCAAGTCCTGTTCTGGATGATTGTCATGCATTATCAGTAATTCTGATGACAGTCCTGCATGGTAAGATTCATGTTAGTATTTCCCAGGCATTAAAGTAAGTTAAATGACCTATCTTCCTAAGTGGCAGAGCTGAGATTGGGTCCTAGGGCAGCTTGACTCCGGCCCTCACACCATGAGGACTCTTTATGGCTTGGCCTCATTGGAACTCCTTAAAAGAGAGAGAGAACAAAATCTGTGTCTCAGACAGAGAAGAAGGGTTTCAGGAAGGGGATGGCCAGTGACCATGTTCACTGAGTCATGGCCATAAAGAAAGTTTTGGAAAAGAAAATTGTTTTAGGGTCACTTCCCTCTGAATCAATCTCCATTTCAGACTTCTGAGATTTAGCCTAGCTTTTCAACAGAAGAAAGAACTGTGAACCATGGCATTTGTCAGTAGCCTTAAGCTGGCCTTTCATGATGTTTTTGTGCTGCCTCAGATGAAGAGCTCTCAGTCAGCGTAAATTTGCAGGAAGCCAAAGCTTGGAACTGCCAGCACTGACCCGCAAACAGCGGCTAGAGCCTAGAGGCGGAAAGACCTGCTCTAGCCCAAGGTGCAAGTTTGGCAATGGCAACAATAAGGCTACAGCTGCTGACCAGAAGCAGAGGCAGGTCGGGGAGAGGTAGACTCCAGAAGAGTTAAAATCAAGTGTATCCAAAGCCAGTGTGAAATGAGGACAGAGCGGAAGGAGACCCCAGGTTTTTCCATGGATCCCTCTGCACAGATACTGTCACTCCCAGAGCTGTGGAAACAAGGATCTGCCTACACTAAACCAGCTGAAAAGGCGAGAGAGGGGCCCTTTGTCCTGGTGCACGTTGTCTAAACAAAGGGGAGAAGATATATGCTGCCAGGAGTCTGGTTTAAATGAAGTCGCAGAGGATAACGACATTTCTTTCAAAACTCAGTTCAGGTAAAAGCTGTTTCTTGTGCTAATCAATCCTTCAAGTTAGTGTCTGTCTATCATTCTAATAGAGCCATTCTGAACTGAATTGAATATGGCGACATGTTTATGATTATTTTATTTACTTTAAAGAACATTATGAAAGGTGTATTTATTTTGTACTGCTATTAGGAAACGGTATAGCTACAAATCTTTAGATAATGCTCTCTAAGGAGGACAGGGAACTCAAAAACATTAAAGGAGGGAAATAAATTTGACTACATTAACATTTTTTATTTTCTGGATACCAAATATATCATTAACCAAATTAAAGTTACTACAAGTAGTAAGAAAATATTTCTAAAACATAATACACGAAGAATTAATGTCCCTAATAGACATGAATATCTGACAAGTTATTTGTAAAGTTCAATAAAAATATTAACAAACTATTAAAATAGCCAAATCTCTGAGGAATAAAAGCACATGGTAAATAGTCATATTGAAGGAAACTCAAACACAATGTAACCATGCAGCATGGGGCTCAGCTGCTGGTTGCCCTGTGTACACATGACCCAAAGATTTGTGTTGAAGGAAATCATTTTTTACTAACAGGATTCCAGTTTTCGGGGGCTGAGAACTCTTCTTCTCTGAGCCCTTCTCTCCCATGACACCCAGAACTTCTCTTGCTCCCCAAAAGATTACAATCTAAAACTATACCCCAGAAGTTCCCCATTTTCTATCTGTCCTTTGGAGCTTAAGCCAGTCACACAAACAGCTCTCCATCATCTCTAGAATGTGCACACATAAGTTTCAGAGTCACCATCTTCTTGTAGCAGCTCCCTCTCTCAGGATCTTGGGGTACCCTTCTCCCAGTCTGCACGTAGTAGTCCATGTAGCAGGACCCATGTGCCATGCTGCACTGGATCATAGTGTCTCAAGGCTAGAGCCTGGCAAGGCATGCATCCCAGTGTGAGACCTGCCTCCAGGAGCAGGTTTCCAACCATGTGGGCCTAAGCGTGGTGTGGGCCGGGCATCTGCAGGTCCCATAAGCACTGCTGTCCATGTAGAGAGCAAGGGCCAGAAACCCAGAGTGTCCAAGTGCACCAGTGACCGGGGGTCCCAAGCCAGAGCCATGAGCCAAGAGCCAAGACAGCAAGCTTCTCCCCACTCCCGTTTGAAAGTCCTCTCTCCCAGAATTCTCTGTGCTCTAGCACCAGTGGGAGTGTCCAGCTTCCCAACCAATGAGGACCAGTGTTGGCCATATTTGCATTTGCTCCACTTCCAACGGAATAAGGGTCAGAGTCTCTTTCCACAGCCCCTCCCTGCTGGGATGGCCTGGGCTACCTGGTTGTCAGCATTAAGCATGCTGGTTCCTTTACAGTTGATAACTGCCTTTGTTATGCTCTGTGCCTTAAGCAATGTGGCTTCCTGCTCTATCTGCTTCTCTCTGCCTTGTTTTCCTGTAAAGAACAATTTACAGGGAAACAGTAGAGTGGATGAAACCAAGAAATAAATCAATGAATTAAACATAAGAAGCAAAAAAACAACCAATCAAAACAACAAGAAAAAAAAAAGAATCAAAAAAAGAGGATAGTGTAAGCAGCCTATGGGACAACTTCAAGCATTCCAACATTTGCACCATAAGGGTACCAGAAGGAGAAGAGAAAGAACAAGAAATTTGAAATCTTTTTGAAAAAATAATGAAAGAAGACTTCCCTAATTTGGTAAAGGAAATAGATGTGCAAGTCCAGGCAGTACAGAGAGTTCCAAAGAAGATGGATGCAAAGAAGCCCATTTCAAGACACATCATAATTAAAATGGCAAAGCTTAAAGTTAAAGAAAACATTTTAAAAGCAGTGAGAGAAAAATAGTTACCTACAGGGGTGTTCCCATAAAACTGTCAGCTGATTTCTCAAAAAAAGGCAGGGTGCTTTGAATTTGCAGCTCTCCCCACCACTCTTTTCTTGGCAGGAAGAGGTAGAAAAGCCTCTTATGCTGAATTTGGGGTTCCCCTGGACTGAGGTCTCTCCTGCCTTCCAGGGATCTCAGGTCCAACCTATCCCATTATAACAGTAGTCAAGAACATACAAATTAAAACAATGAGGACATGAGAGGTTCTTTTTTTTAATTTTTAAAATTTGTTTTCAATTACAATTTACATTCAATATTATTTTGTATTAGTTTCCAATGTAGAGCATAGTGGTTATATAATCATATACTTTACAAAGCACCCCTTGTATTTCCAGTACCTACCTGGCACCATACAATATTATTGACTCTATTTTCTGTGTTGTGCTTTATATCCCCGTGACTATTTTGTAACTACGAATTTGTGCTTCTCAATCGCTTCACCTTTTTCACCCAGTCCTACAACTCCCTCCCCTCTGGTGACCATCAGTCTGTTCTTTGTATCTGTGAGTCCATTTCTGTTTTGTTTGTTTTCTTGTTCTTTAGATTCCACATATAAGTGAAATTAAATGGTATTTGCCCTTCTCTTACTAACTTATTTCACTGAGCATAATATTCACTCTAGGTCTAGTCTTGCTGTTCCAAATGGTAAAATGTCAATCTTTTTTATGGCTGAGTAATATTTCATCATATATATGTACCACAGCTTTTTTATTCTCTTGTCTATTGATGAGCACTTGGGTTGCTTCCATATGTTAGCTACTGTAACTAAGACTTCATTGAACATAGGGATACTTCTATTCTTTCACATTAGTGTTTGGGGCTTATTTGAATATATACTCAGAAGGGGAATCACTGGGTTTAAAGGCAAATAGTTTTAACCAATAAAGTATAGCAGAACTCAAATAAAGCCAGTTCCCAGCCTAGTCTTTAAGAGAATAGTGAATTTGTCAGGGTTCTCCAGAGAAGCAGAACCAATAAAATTAGATAGATGATAGATAGATAGATAGATATATGATAGATAGGTAGATGATAGATAATAGAAAGACAGATAATAGATAGATGATAAATATAGAGATGTAGATAATAAAAGAGTTATCACAAGGGATTGGCTTTTGTGATGTGAAGAGTGAGAACTTCCACGATCAGCTCTCTGCAAACTGGAGGTCCAGGAAGTGTGGTGTAATAGCTCCCATCCCAGCCTGAAGGCCTGAGAACCAGGAGCACCAAAGTCTACAGACAGAAGAAGATAGCAAATTTACCCTTCTTCCATCTTTTTGTTCTATTTGGGCCCTTAATGAATTGGCTGATGCACACCCTCATTGTGAGGGTGATCTTTGTCTGCCAATTCAAATGCTGATCTCTTCCAGAAAGACCCTCACAGACACATCCAGAAATAAAGATTTACCAGCTACCTGGGCATCCATTAACTCAGCCAACTTGACACATAAAGTTAATGAACAGACACAGATGAACAGAATATACCTTAGACTTTTTGAACATGAGCCACCATATAAGAAGCCCATCCCTCTGCTGGAGAGACCTGAAGAAGGGCCCAGCTGAGTTAGCCTCCCACTGTTGTCACTGTGGTGTCAGTCATTGGGTAAGAATACTTTGAGCCAACCAGACCCAACCAGCCAATGCCAAGTTGCCCCAATCAATGTGCAGCAGCAAAATTGCCTTGGTGAGCACTGCCTAATTTTTTACCCACAAATCATATATATTAGATAGATGATAGATAGATAGATAGATAGATAGATAGATAGATAGATAGATAGATATTACATATATGTACACTTATAAATATACAAATGCACATATATAAATATGTATATATCTCCATCCAGTTTTGAAGTAGTTCATTACACCACAATAAATCACCAGAGTAGCTGTCAAGTACAAAACAAAACAACAGCCCCCTAAATTAGGAGAGCCCTCTTAAGACATCTGAGATAAAACAAGCAAGACAGATTAGCAGAAAAATAAGAATAAATGACATCAAAGTCACAAAAAGAGAGAATATCAAGAAGAGAGACTCAATAGTATCAATGATACAAACTACACAAAAGACGTTCATTACATATTATAATTAGTAGCTCATTAGCAACTTTAGTCAGAAATAGTAGTAAAGCTGATGAGTGAATAAAACCCATCAAATCTATTTGTAGGTATATTTCATACACAAAATTTATACATAGAGAATGTACATAGCAGTGGTAATCATAGAGAAAAAACAAAGAACTCAGATGTCCACTAACAGAAGAACAGATGTGTAACTTGTTATAGTCAGCAGCAACATTAACTGTAGCCGCATGCAACATCATGAAGAATGAACCTCTGGCATAGTATAGTCTTTTTTATAAAGATAAGCAGATAAAGTGCTTCCCAGGTAAAGTAAAGCTAAAGGAGTTCATCATTACCAAACCATTATTCTATGAAATGTTAAAGGGACTTATTTAGGAAAAAGAGGAAGATTAAAACTATGAGCATTAAAATGGCAACACATTCACAACTGAATTTAAAAAAAAAACAACAAGCAAACAACCAGAACAGGAATAGAATCATTAATATGGAGATCACTTGGAGGGTTATCAAGTGGGAGGGGGAAGGAGAAGAATGGGGGGAAAAGTGCAGGGATTGAGAAGCATAAAGTGGTAGGTACAAAATAGAGGGAAGCTAAGAATACTATAGGAAATGGAGAAGCCAAAGAACTTATATACATGACCCATGGACATGACGTAAGCAAGGGGGAAGGGGGAGGATTGCTGGAGGGTATTAGGGTACTAGGTGGAGGGGGACCAAGGAAAAATTGGTATAGCTGTAATAGCATAATCAATAAAGTATATTTAATAAAATAAATACACAAAACTACATATGTGTGTGTGTGTATATAACATATGTATGAATGTGTGTATGTATGCATATAATAAAAAGCCAAAAAATGACAAACGGAATTCAGAATTCTGGACATCTCACAGGAAAATCCAGTTCATATAGCTGGGGGGACAGAATTAGTAAATTCAGTGATATTAATAATGTTCTATTTTTTTGCATAAATGATGGGTTTATAACTTACATTTATGTCTCATATATTCTTATATATACATCAAATATAATATTGTAATATTTATAGTAAAACATTTTCAGTGAAATGACTGGGGTAAAATGAAGATAGCACATAGAATCTACTTTTTTAGGAAGCTTTTCTATGATAGAGAAAAGGAAGAAAGGCCAATGTTAGAGGGGAGGAGTGAAGTGTCAACATACAATTAAGAGGACAGAAACTTGAGTATAGTCCTAGACATATGGGGAAAGTCATTTTTTGATCGACACATAAATATACTTAGGGGTGTGGGGGAAAGAATCATAGATTTCATATCAACACTGACTTACGGGGACTCCAGAGATTCTGCTGACATGTCACATCCCATTGAAACTTGACTTGCTAATTGTGAATGGTTATTATTTGAATATTATTTTTTACTATATACCTGTATTAATTTTACAGACTCTTTAAAAAAAATGCACTTGCCATTCTGCTGTACCTGACAGGAAAATGCCAAGCGTGCACAATTTACAAATCTGTATTTAATTTTTGATGGACAGGCAGAATTTTCTGAATATAGTCAAATAAAAGAGTATGTTGAAAACAAAAAGGGGTTGTTTCCCATACTAAATTTTATTCAAATATTTACTAAGGAGACTAGCAGTTGTCAATCATTATGGTTACCCTTCAGCTTCTAAGAGGACTCCAAAGTTTGCCACTGACAGCAACTGCAGGGAAGGCTCATTAGCGGACACAAATGCTTTCCCCTGAAATTTGATGTGAACATGCATCTGATAGCTCTTGTGAGCTTTCTGGCAGTACATGGACCAAAAATAATTCACATGGCCCTTGGGGACTGAGCCATTGTTCCCTCCCTACCCCATATACATTGGAGAAGTATTAGGCAACTCATTACTCTGAAAGCTAAGGCAAAACTTTAGAAACAAATACATGTGTTTGACTGAATGCTGACACCAAGTGTATTTTTTAATCTATTCAATGCCTGTCTTGTCCTTGGTGTTTTGTTACATACAGAGCAACATGTCCTTGAATAAGGAATCCATATTCAATGAGAGACAGCTTTAACAGTGTACCCAGCATGGAAGCCACAACTGAAGAGGAGGTCATATCTCAGAAGCCTGAGGTCAGGAATTCTCTTCTTTTTATCATCAAATTTTATCATTAAAATCTGCACTTTCTATCATCTACCTACTTTCTCTTTCTTTTGAAAAGGAAAAGTTTGTTTTCTTCTGAGATTTGAAAAATATGAGAAAGGTCAGCTTCTGCCTTGATAATAGGCCAGTGAGAAAAATTCCATTTATTGCCATTTATTGTTTTGAGTCCAGGACCACAATAGAGCTGCTGCTGATGTTTGGGGCATGCAGGATGCTGGGTCATCTGCTAAGATCCCTGGGGGTGTGACTGGCCAGGAGAAATGCAGGCTACTACCATGTGAACACCATCATGCTGTGAATGGTAGGCAGAGCATGAGTAGGTCAAAAGGCACAAGATCAGGGCTAGCACCATTTGCACAAGGATCTAGAAAGACAAGTTTTCCTCACAAAACTGCATTTTAGATTGCTGAGAAAATGAGGATTTATAATGTGCCCTCGAGTATGAAAATGCCAGGCTGCAACAGGAAGGGTGCGGTGAGTTGACTGTGACCAGCGCATTGCTGTTGCACTGTGGGGCTCTCATGGTGTAGGGGTGCAAACATAAATAAGTCTTTAAAAAGCCTTTGTCCACATTGACTTTTCCTTCCATTGGAAAGGTCAGAATCTCTCTGCTCCATATATCATGGCTGTTCCTATGTTATTTTTAATTGCTTATATATGATCTCATGAAGACCATCCAATGTGAGTCCTGGAGTTTGCAGGATCATAAGCCTTCAGCTTTCTTGATCAGCCACAATATCTTTAGGCAGGATAAATTAACGACCTGCATCTTTTTGTTGGAATATCCAGAGAACATAGCCTCAGAAGATACTCTATTAGCAGCATTACATTATGCCTGCCATTAATATATTCTTTATAACATATGCCAGAAGAAAGAACTCATTCTTCAAGATTTAAGATCTGTGCCCAAAATGAGGATAAAGAAACTCCAGTGTGCTCCCAGACATGCCCTTACATTTATAACAGAATTGTTTGAGAGACTTCTGTCTTCTGGGAGCTCACTGTTGTGTGGACCGGGTCCCCCTACAGCCCTATTTCCCCCCACCCCCTAGCTTATTCACTTAAATGAAATAAAGGGCCCTAAAAATAGCAAGGCCTTTGCTCAGACTTGAAGTCTGATTGTAAACTAGGCCTCTGTGTTCAGGCAACTTGTTTAATACACCTGGAAATACTACCTTTCTCGGGAATGTTTTCCAGCCTAATTTTCCTATCCCAAAAGATACATCTAAGCAAGCAAATCTCCTAAGAACTTTGAAGTACCATTTTTACTTTCACATCTTAAAATAAGATATGACCCAAAGATTAAAATGTAATTCCAGATTTATGATGTGGGAGAAAAGTACAAGATTTACCCAGGGAAAAAATAGGCTTATCCTGGTTACAATCTAATCAGGGTTATGTCCTTTAGGTGAGATGGAAATTTGTGTAAGAAAAAACATTTTTTTCTCCCAGAGTAAGAAATGTTTGTTACCATGATTTATAATAAGAAGTGGTCTTAAAAAGATAAAAAATAAGGAATCTTTTCAAAACATCTTAGCTTCATGAATAGCCTAACTTTCAAAAATTTAAAAAAAATAAGGAATTGCACTGTATTTTCATATTATTTTCATTTGCTTTGCCTTTTCCCCATAGAAGTAAAAATGAAGGAACTCATATGGATTGCAGTTCACCCTAAAGCCTGCTCAGGACTTTCCTCAAGCACAAAGTTCAATCCAAAATCCTGTTTTATTCAACATTGTATCACATCACACACCTAAATTAATGCAAAATAGACCACAGAACTAAGTGGAAAATTTAAAATGAAAGTTCCAGAAAAAAATATATCAGAAAAATCTATGTAAGCTTGGGTTCCACAAAGATTCTGTAGATATGACACACAAGCCCAATTTATAAAATAAAAATCAGATAAATTTGAATTCATCAAAATTAAAAAGTTCTTTTATTTTAAGTCAATTATAAATCAATGAAACTGTTAAAATAATTTAGAAAACTAACATAAAACTAATAACTTTTTATTATGCCAAATAAAGGCATGAAAATAAAAGTTATCATGCTATTACTCTTATTTCAGAAATAAAGAATATGTAAAACAAAAAGTAAAAATAATCTCATAGTAGCAAATGAAAGTCCTTCAAGTTGAACTAATGAATTGAGCTCGAACTTAATACACTGAATTTATTTTTCTCTATTTTCAAGGTCTAATGAAAAGCATTTCACTAAATAAAACATTTCTCTGGCCTTGGTAAACTACTGACTTTCAGAATTACCTACATATTATAGCCCCCAGTCTGCCTTTATTCAACATTGTTTATTGTATCTGGAGATTTTACAGAGGCTACAAAATAAATATATCAAGTTATTATTTCTTTAGAACCTTAACACGGGCATTGGCATTATTCCTTGCTATGTTCAACATTTGCAAATCATTGAATTAACATTGTCAGTAGAAGCAAAGCAAACTATCCCATAAAATAGGTCAATATAACTTGTCCTAAAGAAATAAAATATCTTTTATTATAACATACCCTTGGTATTGCATTTCCAATTTGTGCAATGTACTTTATTGAGCATTGCTTACTGTGCATTAATTAAAAAGATCAAAAATAACCTTCTGATGGAAACTCAGGCACAATCCAGTGGATGAGAGACCTGCTGGGAAAAAATTGTCATTACAAATCTCCAAGTAAACCTGTTGGTTTATTTAGGAAAACTTTTATAAATAGCTTTACATAATTCTAAGTCTGAACACTATTATTTTGTTCTGGTTTTCCTATGAAGATTTAAAAGCCTAAAAATTGAGACTTTGGCTGATTTCTTTTTGGTGAAACTATAGTAACTGGGTATCTGATGTAGCAGTTTAAGCCATGACAGTAATAAAATTTGAATATTTTTATTATTCATTCTCAAAACTGATTTTTTAAAAATCCCCCACGGGTGGTTTTAGTGAGTCTTTGAGAGCTTACTTTAAGAAACTATTTCAGTACCAAGACAGAAGCTCTATAGAACTATCACAGCTCACAGTTACATGGTCAAGAATGCTCCATAAACTTAAAGCACCAATAGGCAGCTTTTGAGCAATGTAGCAGAGGCCTGAGTCAACGTGCAGTTTTAAAACAGACCAAATAGAGTAAAGAGAAAACTAATGAAAATCCAAGTTCAGCAAAGCTCCTGATTTCCTCCCAATTCAATGCATATGGATGTGATAATAACAGCTAAACAGTAATTTATTAATAGTCTGTAATTCCAAGTTTATGTCCTGAATTCCCTAAAGAAGGGAAGCGAGAAACACTTCCCTTGAAGGATGAGCACATTCTAATTAGAATTGGAGAACTAGAAGAAAAAAACATTATTCTAGATTTTGTTAACGAGACACCTCATTTTGTGAAGAGTACAGAATAAGATTTTTTTCCCTCTGCTCCAGTCTGTGTAACATTTCTTTGGGTACTGAATGTACTTAATGCATTGCTGATGGCTGACTCCCTGATTGCTCTTCCTCCAGAGGAAAAAAAAAATGAGGAAAATTAGGCTCTTGGGAAAACCCTAATGGTGCATCAGAACTGCACTTTAATGTTCCAGTAATTAGGAGTAATTATTTCTGCATAGTTTTGACCTGAGAACTCTGCCTTTCTGACTGTCAAAAGTAGTGGCTTGAGAACTCCTGTTCTGTAGTGTAAATGTGAAAAAATTCTAGGTGAAGAATGTATGTGTTCCCTGCAGAAGGCACAGTCCCTATGATGGTAGTGTGGTGCAGACATATTGGTCAGGCTCACAGGTTTAGGCTGTTTCCCGTTCCTATTTCAGACAGTGATAGAGTATTTGTGTCCATTTCTTTTTTTCTTGTAATTTAATATTTTATTATGGTCAAAGGCTTCAAAGGGAGACTCATCCATTGAATCAAAATTGTTGATCTGACCCTGCCTGGTGGGGCTCAGCTGATTGGAGCGTCTGTGGTCCCGCACACCGAAAGGTCATGGGTTGATTCCTGGTTGGGGCACAAGCCAGGGTTGTGGGTCAGATCCTTGGTCAGGGTGCATGCAAGAGGCAACCAATCACATGGACGTACCTCTCCCTCTCTTTCTCCCTCCCTTCCTCTCTCTCTAAAATTAATAAGCATGTCCTCAGGTGAGGACTAAAAAAAATTTGTTCATCTGACCTTATTAAAATTTTATCTCCTATTGCTATTCAGGAAAACATTTTTAATCTCCACTACTTTGTACTAAATTTTTCTTTTTTAACTGGATTACCCAGTGATAGATCTCCATAATTTTGGTACTCACCTGATCTAGTGATACTGGAAATAAAAGAAGATCCAGACCATATACATCCTGGAGATATATATATATATATATATATATGTATGTATATATATATGCAATGTGTAAAATATACTATATATTTGTATATTAATTATATATAAATATGTATTAATATGTCATTTATTCCTCTTAAGTCACTAGTTAATATCCTGCTTCCACTTCTTACCAATCAATCACTATGAAATTTCACATTACAAAGGTGGGGTGAAACTGAAAGACTTTGAAACTTTTTAAAGAAATTATCTTTTTTATAAATCACATAATTTTGGTTCAAGATGTAGTTTTTTTAATTGAATTTAATTGAAGTGTCTCATTGCCATTTTAAATGAGGGCCTTCGACCTTATGAGAAAAGTAAAATCTCCCAAGCTACTTTCAGTCCTATTAGTCTTTCTATTTCTTTATCAGTTTCAGATACACGTGCTAGAAACCATAAGAACAGGGAAATTTTTAATATAAAGAATTATTGCCTTTTTACAAGAAAGTAACTAAAAGGGAATTTTAGAAAATTCCCAACAATATTCTAGGGCTAAGAAAACATACCCAAGAAAGAAAAACACTTTGAAGTAGTATAAATGGGGTTCCTTCCTAGGGTGGGGTTCCTTCCTAGGGTGGGAAGGAAGGAACTAATTGAAGAAGATAAGGTTGGAGCCCACTGGATGACAGGAAATATTTCTGCATTGTCCTGGGCTAGAACCTGTTCAAAGCCAGCAGGCCAGTATAGAAACAGAGACATCTGCTGGAGTGTCCACAACATTTTCCAGGAAGGTGCACACTAGGGTTGGTATTGAACTTGGGAAGCCAGTTGGAGCACCAGCCAACCTCACCATGAAGCTACCAGAAATCTTCCCACAGGGAGTTCACCTAAAGACCACCACTGGGAATGCTCCAGGAAGCCCCTGAAGGGCCTTTGGAACTCACTCTGTGGAACATAGCTGGCTGGTTTGCCCACAGAACTGGCCCAGAAGCTGAGGTGCCACTGAGCTTGCTTCTAAGAAGCCAGCTGTAGTGTCTATGAAACTCAAAACGTGTCAATCTAGCCCCACACAAGCAGGAAGAAGCAGAGCACACCAGACCCGAAAAGAAATGCCTCTTCCTCCTCCAGTGTCCCTCCAGAGCCCTTCACTAACAAATTAGCATTGTGCCAGCTGGTGAGGAAGACATGTTCCAGCATCACAAACAGGGCAGTGAAGGGTAGATCAGGAGCTAAGAGACAATAAATTTATAATTGAAACAATTTAATAAACCGATACCCAGAGGAACAAACTAGTAAAACATTCACCTCCACTTAAGTCAGTAAGATTCCACCATGTACTGTCTGAAAGAATCTGACCCTCCTCAAGAATGGTAATGTATATACCTCACAACATTGAAATAACTCTAATTTCTAGAAGAACTGCAGCATCTCACTTAGCTTTGATGTTAAAGTTAAAGACAAAATGATATCCCTTCCACAACACAACTCTGAAAACAGTTGTTTAATACAGTTAACTTATTGGAAATCCTAAGGCATCACTTCATCTGCTCAAATTACATCATTCAAATTATCTGGCGAGAAATCAGCACTTTACTGTGATTTCCTGAGCACTTCCTGTGAGCACATTGGGCAATAGGTGTTTGCAAGGGTTAACTCCAGCAAGTCTGCAGTTGACCTGAAGTACTTTGCTGAAGTATCTGCAAGGCACAGTCCCTGGCCAAAGCATGAAAGGTGGATTAATAGTATTGCTTTGTGACTGTGAATCTGAGAAGCTTGGGTCATTTGTACCATCTTGGCAGCTTTGTCTACTGATAACAATGAGATTGGTGATTTATAGCTGATCTTGGCAAAGACCCTTGTGGCTATGGGGTGAGTATGGGGACAGTGGTGCTTTGCTGTTGGGCTAGTTACATGATAAGAATATGCTTCTGTGACCAACGAGCTATAAGAAACTCTGACTAAGATCCCATTTGGGAATCCCTGGTTTCAAGGTGTTCTGTGCACCTGCCATTGCTTCCTCATCCCAGAGAAAAGGTGCTCCCACTGTGGCCCTTACAGAGGGAAGGCAGTTGAATTCCTGTCTGCCTCTCTGGACCCCTTGCTGCCCGACAGCCTTGGCTGCCATGCATAGCCTCACTTTAATGATGTTGCTGTATCATGTCCTTGAAGCAAACTGTAGACTTATAAACATTGTCATTTTGGGTCCTAAGTCTTCTTGAGCAATTGCTCCCTGTCTAACTGCCATTGTTAGTGTTGCAAGGCTGGTTTAAGGTATAATAATTGCAGGGTCTCACAAGGCGAGTGTTGGTCTGAAACCTTGGGAACTTCCCCGAGTGTGAACTGAAACTGGCCCTGTCCACCGAGGGCAGGGAGAGACTGAAGACAGCAGCAGACCACTACAGATTGGTCGGGGGCAGGTTTCACAAGCAAAAACACTTACACACAAGGCTTGTCTTGGGTGACAGCAAGACAAGTAGGTCTCCGCACCTGCAAGCCAGAATCTTCAAAGTTTATAGAGAGGCCATCGTGGGGTTCAGTCACATACCCAGTCCAGATAGTCTCAACACCAGGTTGATATCCCAAGACGGTATTTGCTGCTTCTGGGAGCAGGGAAGGCAAGTAGAACTTACATTCCAAGGGGAGGGGAGGAGATGAGGAGCCTCTAGTTGCCCTGGGTCCAGCTCATGGGTCCAGGGCAATCACATCTTTTTTGATAACCTCCTGTCTTCTCAATGACCTCCTCCAACAGTAGGAAAATTTTCCAACTGTAGGATAGGTTTTACCCCAGAGAGAAACACTCAGAAACAGTATTTTTTTTAAGACTTTATTTTTTTTTAAGAGGCTGAGAAACTTTCCATTGGGCAGCTCACCTCTTCCCTTGCTAAAAATTTCTCTAGATTTGGCAACTATTAACAGGGTTCTACATGCCATCCTGTTGCCTTTAATATTTCCAAGCCAGTAAGTTTTTGTCATTTTTATAATGAAATTCAAATGATGAAATGTGCTGGCTCTGGACTGCATTTTTCCTTTTTCTGAAAAGCCAAATATTGAGACTCATTTGCAACAAATGATACTTACATTTTTCATCTCAGTTTTTTTTCCTGGTATAAGAATATCATCATTTTGCTTCCTTATTGAATATCTGAAAAGTCCATTGGATTTGCTTGGTTTTCATGAAGAACTACCCCCTCTCAATAAGCACTATTAGTTTTTCTTGCATAGAAATATGTCTTTCGTTATGTAGAAGTTATTTTTTAAAGCTCTGATTGTGAATGTCTACTGTAAATTAGGATAAAGAGTAAACTATTGGACATTTTTCAATATATCGTTAAAAGTAGAAACACAAAGTAAGGTTTTTAGTCAGGATTTAAGTAGAAGTTGTATTTAGATTTCACATGATTAATGCATTGGAGGTAATTTTCACTAGCTATTGTCAGGTAGCCAAAGGCATGTTTTAATTTTAACAATTGCCAAATATCAAATCCACAGATAAGACAAAAGATTAAGCCAGTTCACCCCACCTACTACTTCTGACATGATAGCCTTGACAAAGAGCACAGTTAAAACCTAGTCCTACTTTGGTGGACAACATCTGCGGGGAGAAGAAGCATGATTAAAGAAAGCAGAAGTGGCCACAGTACACAGCTTCTTTGTCCAAACCAAGTGACCTAAGATGAGGCCCAGAATCAGCATAGGCCCATTTCCAACCACGCTATTTACCCTGGGACCTGAGGTGGGGCAACAGGGTGAAAGTAATTGGGGCTATCTACCTTTTTCCCATTTTGTCCAGGAAATTGCCCCCCTTCCTCTTTTCAATTTCTAAAGCTTATTAAATTTAGTTGAACCATGAGGGTGCAAGCTAGAGAAAATTGAAATGGACTGTCTGTAAATTAAGTGAACTCAGAAGCCAAAACCAGCACATTTCAAATTGTTCCTTTAAATGAAGTTGTTACCATAAAATGTTTTAATTCTATTAAATGTTAAGCCATGACATTGACCTTGGAGAATGTGAATTTGTCCTGACAGACAGTTTAGAAACTGAGAATAATAAGGAAAAATCATTAAGATCATCCTAATTATAGGTAAATATAACTGCTTTTTAAATACTTGCCAAAATCTTTTATCCATAACTCCATCTATGTTAAACAGCAATAGTCACTAGCAAATAGCTGTTGTCTATGACTTTTCTGCAGTGCATCAAGAAGACAAAGATTAAGTGATAGTCTTGGCTGTCATTTAACACAGTTATTTTCACTGGAAGAATTTCTCAGATTACCGTATTCAGTTTGCTTGCTATACTTGGTCTCTGGGCATGGGCATAAAAGAAAACAGGATGAATTAGCAAAGTGAAAATTTAGCCCACACTTTAGAATGGACTAATCTGGGTGTAAATCCCAGCTCCCAACTGTCCCACTAAGTAGTTGTATAAAATAAGTAAGTTACCTGAGTTCTCTGAACCTTAGTTTCCCCACCTAAAAAATCAAAATACGATTGTGGTCATTTTACGAATTTAACTGATGCTTCAGATAGGGCCTACAACATCAGACACACTCAAACTATTGCTGATGCCATTATTATACGTGTCATGTGGTGTCTGAATTTTAGGCATCACTCTCCATTTTTATAGCAGGCCTCGGTTCGCTCACTTATCAAATGCTGAGCTGTTTTAGATCTATTATCACAGCCTAACCAAATCTGGCATTCTTTGAATCAGTGACATTTTTCTCATATTAAAATTCAAAAAGATAGAGTTCATTGTCACTTACAAAAAATTATGACTTGGGATTGTCTGTGCTATATAAAGGTAGTGTTGCGGTGTCTCTTCCTGAGTTCACAGGCAAGCTCCCTTAACCCAGCGCTCAGACTATTGCTAATTAAGAAAGGCTAGTGTAGTCGGTGTGACTGTAAAAAGCATTCACATTTGAGATTCAATAGGGAGGCGATAAATGTGCTCAATTATACATCAAACATTTGTATTTATGATGATTCCAAAGGAACACTTGCACATTTTTATAAAGAAATATGATTACTTAAAGAAAACAAACTATGTTCACATATATTAGGTTGTAGGCATGAATTTAAAAGTCAGGTAGTAGATTTATTACAGTTGGAATTTCAAAACTAGTGAAATTAATCACTCACATTGGAATAAACACCTAAACGTTGAGTGGAGGGAGAGATAACAATTAAGTTACGTTCCTACCATATACCACCCAAAAATAAATTTCCAATAGATCAGTGATTTAAATTATTAAAAAATAGAAAAATGTTTAAAAATTAATAAGTATATTTTTAATTTTTTACAGTTATAAGGCCTTTTTTCACATATTACCAGTCAGAAATAATAAAGGAAGAGACTAATAAATTTGCCATCCCAAAGGTAGTTGCTCTGTGGCAGAAGATACTCTAAAAAAAAGTTTAAAAAGACATGACAAATTTTGAAAATACATTTCAACATATACCACACAAAAATGGTCAATATCATTTTGGATGAGACTGTGATACTACTTTGAAGACGTGTTGCCATAAATCCAGATATATCCCAATCCAATGGCAAACCAAGCCTCTCCTACCTCCACACAGGAAGTTCACAAGGGAACCTTCCATAAGGAACTAAAGCCGAGGTTGAATCAAACTACCATTTACTAACAGTTAATGTCTATGCAAGCAACTAATATTCCAAGTGCATTAAAAGGTGATTCAGAACCCAAGCCTTGGTATCAGGGTCTCATTAGGGCCTCTGAATCCTCTGATTCTCACTTCTCAACACTGCCCCTTCCCATGAAATGTATTAAGAGCATTCTCAGGAATGCTTACATAGAGCAGACAAAGCGCCTGGCCTTAACAGTGTCCTTAAGTTGATTTATCAGTTCTGCCACAAGGAATATAAGCAAGAACGGACAGAAATTGCTGTCTTGGCCTCGGTGCCTAAAATCAGAAGCCCTAAAGAGGGAAGGGACTGTGGTTCTCTCTAATTTAAAGATACAATAATCTTATATACATGTAATTGTAGTGCAATCAATGATTCAAGCTCTGACTAGATATTTGAATAAATGTTTCTCCTTTGTCAAGGAGTGGGTGAGAAACCAAGACAACGCTAGTATAAGAAAGACGAGGGAATTCTTCATACTATCTGAAAAACTAAGTGGAAATCCAAGAATCCATTCTGAGAAGTTTATAGACACCTCTGCTCTCCCTAAATTTACCCCTAATCGCAGAGAGTAGGCAGGTGATTAAGAAAATAGCCTTGGATGAGAAGTGTGTCTCCACCATGATTAGTTGTGTGACCATGAGTACCTTAAACTCAGGCTCATTCCTTCACCTGTTAAATTAAAATAATACTTACTTCTTTGGTTTGTAGCAAGTGCTAAATGAGATTCACTAAGAAAACTGTAATTTCTGCCACTTTTTACCGTGGTATTTTTCACTGAGAAATAATCCTGATTGTATGTTTAATCCAATGCCTAGCAAATAGTAAAGAGTCAGTAAATATTGTATATTTTAGTCCTCTACCATTCTTAAGAAAATATCAAATTCCTCGGCAGTATCTTTTAACCACCACAATGTTAGCCAAACCAGCATTTCCACCTCTGTGCTAGCAAATCACCTGGTTCAATATGTGGTAGAATGCTCAATACATTTTTATTTCATCAATGTTCAGTTTGACGCAGAGGGGAAATCATTCAGCAAATGTTCTGAAAAAAAGCCTTTGACCTCCTGGTGGCTTGTCACTTTTGATTTAGTGACTTATTTTTAAGAAATGAAAAATTTTCTTTGAAACTTAGTACATTGGCTTTTAGTCCAAGTTCTTAGGAAACTGCTATAACTACTAAAATGACTGTTAGATGGATTGGACCCCTTGTTTTGGTCCCACTGTTCGAGCCCAGATCAGTCCCAGTAGTGCTACGAATTGCCCAAAGTCAGAAGCTAATACGAAAACATCATTCATTACATGCCACTGGATGTGAGCTGGAGTCTTTGGGAAAACACTGGATTGACAGGCTTTCTTTGGACAAGATAATTTTTAAATAATTTGCAACAGTTTACCCCAAGGGCTCTTGAATAGTTTTTCAGAATTCTATTTCCCATTATAATATTAAGCAGGAAAATTTAATTTAATCTGTAGGCATATTTATATAGAGCAAAATTGGAGTCTCTACAGCTTCAGTCTGCCTAACAATATAAATTCTGCTATTATTGGCTAAGGATTTTACAAAGAAAGAGAAAGAGAGAAAGATGTAAAGGACATATTCTGACTTAATCAATTCACCCCTCAACATTTCCCTACCAGACATGATCAAACTACATAAAGCCATCATCCAAAGTCACCTTATAATTCTCCTTGTGCTCCTGAGATTTCTAACCCATTATGTGAGGAAAAACTGCTTTGATGTCATATTTAAATATATTTTTATGTCTAAACCTTGATCTTGGATACAGCTAAATTGTGGAGTTGATGAACCCTGGTAGAACAAAGAGAAGTCATTCTCTGTTATAACTCACATTACACTGAATTCTCACAAGTAACAAAAAATATGGCATCTCCTTTATTTAATGTGTGACTGCATATCTGAGTCAAATGAGAAATGCAGCAGTCCCTCACACAGCCATAAGGGCTAAGCTATGTTTTATTACATGGACGTAACTCTATTTTGATTTAGAAGAAATATAAAGATGGCTGACTCCCATGGGTTTCTTAGCTTTAATATTTCATTCCTTTTTAGTTACTAAGAAACTTAAAATCTGCAAAGTCGACTGTCAGTGAAGCACCACATTCTTTTGATTCTTTCATAATGGTTTTATATTAAATGCATTTCACAAAACAAAGTTCTTTTCTACCCCAGAGAATCTAGCAGCCACAAGACCAAGCTCTACCAATGTCTGTGGTTATCTCTCAGCCTCAGTCAAGTGCTCCCAGAACATAATGGAGAAGTCACTGAGATTGTATAGAAGTATCTCCAGCAGCTCTTCAGAACTTTGGCACAAAGTAAATTAATTTTGAAATCTTTCAGGACTTTATTTAAAACTCATTCTTGGAGGCCAAAGGGAAATCATATTTTCAAAATCTCATGTAAATGAGTTCCATGGTCCATTAAAATCTTTTTACTGTAGTATGATCTTTTTGTAGTGAAATACATTGTTCGTGAATATGTCACCACTTTATAGGGCCCTTCAATAAAACAGCAGAAAAAAAAATGGAGTGGGAAAAGGGAACTGGCATGTGTCAGATGCTGATGCTTTGCCAGGAATATCACAATTCATTGTATACATTATCTCTTTTAATCTTCACCACAATCTTTAAAAAGGTGGCAGCATTGAGAGTAGTGCATAGAGACACAGGCTTTGGAATCAGCTTCTTTGGGGTTCATAGCCATTCACTAGCCAAGTGACAGTTGAATTATTTACCCTCTCTGAGTTTGTAAATAAGGGTGAAATATATCATAACGTTATTGTGAGGATTTAAGTGGGCAATGATAAAATTCTTAGCAGCATGCTATGCCTATAGCAAATATTCAATATATGCAAGCAAAATAAAAGATCACTACCGTTCTTTTAATAAATTCAAAAAGTAAGGCTCAGAAATGAAATAATTTGTCCACACCTCAAAAGTAAATGGTAACAGGGCCTTAGTTTAATTGCTCTCTCTCAGGCCCAAAGTCCATGGCCTTTCAATTCAAGATTTCTCAAAGAATGAGTACATAAAATTCTATAATGAAAACTGAAAGGAATTTTGTTACAGACTAAATGTTTGTGTCTCCCCCAAATTCAAATGTTGAAGCCCCAATTCCCAATGTGATTTATTTGGAGAAGGGCCTTTCAGAGGTAACTATGTTTAAATTAGGTCATTAGTTTGGGGACCTCATGATGGGATTAGTTGCCTTGTAAGAAGTGGAGAGATCACTCTGTCTCCACCCAGTGAGTATGCCGTGAAACAGTAGCCAGTCTGCAAGCCAGGAAGAGAGTTCTCACCAGAACTTGACCTTGCTAGCACCCTGACATTGGACTTCCAACTCCCAGAAATGTGAAGATAAATTTCTGTTGTTCATGCCACCTAGTCATCAGTGTTTTGTTCTGGTAACCTGAGGTGATTAGTACGAATGGTCTAATTCTATCTGGGAAAACAGAATATATGGACAATATTTCCTGCCCCTTTAATGTCCTTCCTTATGTCTCAGATGAATAATGCAAGTATGTATTCCCCTAACCATTCCTAACTCATAGAAATAATAGGAATATTTCCTAAAGAGAAGGATAAGTAGGCAGATGAATGAAGTTGAAATGTCTTGTAGTATAACACAAAAGATGGCCACCTAGGAGACAGAGTCTGTGATCTGGGTAGTTTCTTTTAGAAAGGGCATGGCCAGGGCAGGACTGTGATTGAAATATTCAGTTCACAGATGCTTACAGAGGTTGGTAACTGGCCCATGGTTGTATAGCTGTAACATGATAAAATTAGAATTTGCAAAGCATAATGTATCTTGCATTCTAAGCTGCAGTTTTAAAAATAATATGAGCTATACTCCTTGAGCCTTGTTTTTAATCATATTAAAAATTCTATTTCTCAGCCCTGGCTGGTGTGGCTCAGTAGACTGAGCTCCAGCTGCAAACTGAAGGGTCACTGGTTCAATTCCCAGTCAGGGCACATACCTGGGTTGCAGGCCAGGTCCCCAGTGTGGGGGTATGTGAGAGGCAACCACACATTGATGTTTCTCTCCCCCACTCTCTCTCCCTACTCCTCTGCCTAGAAATAAATAAAATCTTTTAAAAAATTATATTTTTCATATGTCAGAAAAACAAACAATTCCATTAAAGAAAATCTGTGTATTTTTATGAGATACAATCCTAGTGGCATTTTTTTAGTTGGCTATTCTAGTCCACACTATTTTGAAGAGTGTCAAATTTGATTGTATTACAATAGTCCCCTTTAATTCGTGGTTTTACTTTCTCAGGTCACAATTACCTGCAGTCAAGCACATTCTGAAAATATTAAATGGGAAAGTCCAGAAATGAACATTCATTCGTATTGAATTTGGCATCGTTCTGAGTAGCGTGATAAAATCTTGAGCTATCTTGCTCCATCCCACTGGGACATGTAATCAATCCCTTTGTCTGTCGTATCCACACTGTATAGGCCAACTACCCATTAGTCACTTAGTAGCCACCTGGGTTATCAGATCAACTGTCAGGGAATCGCAGTGCTTGTAACCCTTATTTTATTTAACAATGACCCCAAGGCACTAGAGTAGCAATGCTGGCAATTCGGATATGCCAAAGAGAAGCTGTGAAGTGCTTGCTTTAAATGAAAGGGTATGTATGCATAGGGGAGAAAAAACACAGTACTGCAAATATAGAGTTTGGTAGTCTATGCAATTTCAGAAATGTATCCCTGGAGGATAAGGGGGGATTACTGCAGAGGAAGTAGCTTTTCTCATTTATATTTAAAAAGTTACATCTTAGGTAGCAATGAGTGTGATTCCCTGTATCTCAGAACATACCATAATGTTTCAGGTTTCTTGCCTTTACACCTGGAAGGTCCACTTCCTAGAATATCTTCTATCTCTTCCTATCCTTTCTGTCTGGTAAATTGGTTGTTAACCATTTTAAACTTTGGTTCAGATATAGCTTCCTCCAGAAAAAATTTCCCTGGCCAATACCTCTGCATTATGAATTGTTTCATTATCTAGGAAATATTAGTTCCTTGTACATATTTATATTGCAATTATCACACAGTAGCATCATTTATTAAAGGTCTTTCTTCCCTGCTAGACTAGGAACTAGGGCGTAGGCACTATGTCTTCATCATTTCAAATATACCACCTATGTCACAGTACCTAGACCACGAGAGGCAACCAGTCATTTTACTGAATTAAATTACACAGAAACCAAAAAATTAACATCTTATTTAGGATTACTTAAAAAGACATAATTCCTTAATAGGAAATCAAGAGATAAATTTCTGCATCCATTCTGCTCTTTTACAATGATTGCAATAATAATATCATACGATTTTAAGATTTATAGGTGCAATTTATCCAGTTACAACTCTCACTTTATCATTGGATCCTTTGTCTACAATTAGCCATAAAATACTATAAATACTTAGATATTTTGAGTCTATTTGTATTTACCAGATTTTAAATTCTCATAATGATAAATTTATGGTTTTGTTCACATTCTCTAAACTTCAGATAATTCTAAGCTAACTAGTCTAAAATAGAGTCATTCAAATCCAGATTATTTTAAAGAACTACATTTAATAGTCCTAAACTAAAAAATCATCCTACCAGTGTAGGAATAGTCATGCAATGTAATTCTCTTTCTCTGTTTCTTAGTATTTTTGGTTTGTAAATTGGATTTGAAAAGCATTTTTGACAAAGATCACTGATTATACATGCAAATTAGCATTGCCTTTAAGCTTAAATGCAACCCTCAGCCTGTGCTCCCCAGGCAAGTAACAAAGGCAGCCAAATTATCCACAAAACTAACATGAAATACTCCCCAGCCCAGCTGACATTTCAGTGCAACCACTGCTTACAGAACCAAAAATACATCTGTGCAAAATAGCAGAATATTTGGAACTAGCAGAGTTTTCTTTTCAAGACTTTCATTTTACAGTGAGTTCTGATTTCTTAAAAACGTATATCAGCCTTTACTCTTCTTTGAAAGCATCATTGTGCTATTTGACGCCTGCTTAAGAAGATACTCTGCACTATTTGGAGAGTTTTTCCCTTTGTCTGAATTGCATTTCACTGACCTCCCAGTGGTTGCACTATTCCACACAGCTGGCTCTGCCCTGAAGATTCCTTTAAGGAGTGGAAATGGAAAAATGTAATGGTCATTCATGTACGGAGCCTCACTGTGAAAATTCTGGTCGTTCTCACAGTATTCATTAAGACAAACCAGTTTTCTGGCAGGTCATTCTTGAAAGTAGGCATTAGTATAGTCGCTGGGGTGTTTGGGCAATTTCAGTGTGTACTATTCTGTTTTTGACTCTTCCTTGATTGGCAAGATCTGCCCATTTTTTGTTTTTTTGGTTTTTTATTGACCATAAATAGTTCTAGAAATAGAAGGGTCAGTTCTTAGCCACCTGTGGTCTAAAACTACTTAGTTAAAACTTTATTTCCCAAAGTGTTGCTGATTATGTTTTTGACTCATTGGTATAGTTTCCCATTGGTTGCATATTTCAAGAAACCCATTGGCTCATGTCTCTGTCTAATATTATAAAATTTAATAGCAATGGAAACTGGGCAATGTTAGAATTAACTCCTTTTTCACATCTGTTCATTCAGCATTTATGAAGCAACATTATCTTCAAAGGACATGGTAGAAGCTGGACATAGATATAATTTTCTTCACAAAAACATAAAGGTGTGTTCACCCCAACTGAGAATAACTATTTGAAATTTTCTACTTCTAATTGCCTCATCCAGACTAAAATATATTATTCTACAACAGTGGAGGAACCTTGAAAACATTATGTTAAAAAATAAGCCAGTCACAAAGGACCATATATTGTATGATCCCATATATATAAAATGCCCAGAATAGGCAAATCCATTTACACATGTAGTAGACTGGTGGTCAGCAAAGGCTAGGGGAAAGGAGGAAGGGGGAGTGGCCATTGATGGTAATGGGGTTTCTCTTTGGGGTGATCAAAATATTCTAGAATTAAATGATTGAAATGATAGCATAACTCTGTCAATACACTACAAACCTATTGAATTGTATACTATAAATGGGTGAACAGTATGGTATGTGGATTATATCTCCATAAAGCTGTTATACTAAAACACACACATACACACACATGTATATACTGATGAATTCAAAAATGCTTTAATTCTAGGTTCTGACACTTGGAAAGTTTTAAAAAATTTTCCAAAACTCTTTTGAGATAATTTTATCTATGTGATAAACTAGTGGAAATTGACAGACAAGTTCTATAATTCTTATAATGAAATAACAGAAAATAAAGTTAAATATTTTATGGTTACTTAGGTAACATGCTTTAGATATCATAAGTTGTTTATTGTTTTATTATATAATTGTGTGTAGTGTCTTTCCTATCTAAAATTTAAAATAAGGTGATGATTCTCACTGCTTGACAAATTACAAAATATGTTCATTTTTATTTGCTTCAATAGCTTCTCAAAGCTATTTAAATTAATTTGTAATTACTGGTTATACAAAGTACCAGAAATTAATCTACAAGAGCAAAATAATAAAAATATGCACACTCTCAAGTCCTTTTAAAAGCACTAAAAATGTTATATTTCATAAGAGTCTTGTTTTTTATTGGGACAAATATGTATGTAGTTACCCAAGTAGCACACTTATTTATTCCAGTATGTACTTGTGTAGACATGCTTTCTTCAAACATTGAGTACTATGTCCTACATACAGGGACACTGCATGCTTTCTTCAGACATTGAGGACTATGTCTCACATATAGGGGACACTAAGGAATTCCAGGTTAAGTCACTGTCCTCAGGACACTCACAATGTAGTGAAACCATTGCTACCAAATGAATCAGTAAAGATGAGAACACACATGCCAAGGCTACTCTGAGAAAAAGACATATGAGTATATTCTATTATTGTCCATCACTCCCTCAAATAACATTTCTAAAAACAGCATTTTATTCTACATATGCAGAAGAGACAAAGTCACATCTGCAAGGACTGGTTAATCAGGATACAAGTCATCTGTTAATACAAAAAGTTCAACTACCCTTATTACTGCCCACTGCCTTCAGGAAAAGGTCAAAACTAGTATTTTAATCACCCAATTGACTCATTCTCTCATTCTCACTTCAAAAATCCTATTTCTTTTTACTTATATCTTATCTATGATTGTAAACAACCTCCCAAATCTTTAATCTTTATAGAAATATACATATCTGAATATCCATAGACATTAAACAATTAAAACAACTTGTATGGGTTTTTTCCAAGTAAATAATAATGTTTTTTAGATAACATTACCAGCCAACTTCATAAACTGGACTTTTCAACATCTTGAATCTGGATTATCAAAATTGCCTCTGCCATGTTCATTGATTTTCCTCTGTGAGTAAAATGTTTTCCTCCAAGTGCTTTCAATATTTTTTCCCGGTTTTTAGTTTTGAGAAGTTTGATTATTATGTGTCTTGGCAAGGGTTTCCTTAGATTTATCCCGCTTCTCATTTGCTCATCTTCTTGATCCTGCAGGCTTACATGTCTGGCAGATTTGGGAAGTTTGCAGCCATTATTTCAGCCACTTTCTCAGCGTTGCCTCTTCCTTCTCTCTTTGTGAGACTCTGACGATACAAATGTTCGATCTTTTGAGATGGTTCCACTTACCTGAGGCTATATTAACTTTTTTCAGTTTATTTTCTAGGGTTTTTTTTCCTGATTGGGTAATTTATATTGTTTTATCTTCCAGGTCACTGATTCTTTCCTCTGTCCTCTTTGCTCTGCTATTGATCCTATCCACTAAATTTCTGTTTTGGTGTTTGTATTTTCAGTTCTGAAATTTCCATTTGGTTCTTTATTTCTTCTCTGGAAGGGTGACAGGGCACTTCATTATAACCTCATGACAGCGCAAGTCTAAGCTGCCCATTCAGCCTTTGTTGGCACGACTAGAGATGAGTCCTCGTGTCTACGTTTTGGCTTTTTTCTTTTCTGTTTCATTTTATTTTGTTTTTGCTAGAGTACAAAGGTTGTTGTTGAAAAGTTTTCTGTATTGCTAGGCTGCCCTTATCTTGGACTCCTGGAGACAGAGAGTGAATTTTTGTTGGGGCTCTTTTTTTGTTTGTTTTTTTGTACCCTTTGGCATTTCTGGGTTGCCAGCTTTTCAGTTCCTAGTCTGGGATATATGAACCAAAAGAAAGCCACGGAAACTCACTAATGTTTTGTTCCTCATGCTCTGATATCACTAGCCTGTCTGCCTTCTTCTCCTCATTTTTAATGTTTGTTTTATCTATAATGTCTACAGCTTTTCATTTTACTTAGTGGGAAGAATAGAAAAAAATATGTCTTATTCCTGGAGGCACAAGCCTGAATTCTGAAACTATTGTTAAAATAACAAAAGCTTAAGAAATTTGAAGAAATAAAATGTAGCTGTTTGAAACTATAGGAAGAGATAAATTTATTTTGATGCAGTATTTTAAAAATTTTCTGAAGACTGTTAGGTATAATGAAAAATATACCAGACCAAGACAAAATGGTACACAGTGGATGCAACTCTTTCACCCATGAAAGAACTGTATTCAAATTACAACCTGTAGATATCACTCCAAATAATATGGTCTAAATAATATACTACATAAACAGTCTATGAAGAATGGCAAAACAAAGAGGGAAGGGAACTAGACAAGCTAGCCGCAACTACAATAGACCCAAACAAGGGGACCAAAAAGAAGGTTGTCATGGAGAATTGCATCATCCCATCAAACAGCAATAGAAAAAACTAAACTAGATGACTGCTAAGTTTTAATACTCTAGAATTTTTTAAAGTATATTATCACTATCATTCTGCAGTTTTAAGCCTTGTGCTCATGTTCAATGACTGCAAATGGAGTGGTTAAAATGAAATTGGTCAAAAAGCTGTTGGTTAAAAATACATTTTCCTGATCACTGGTTTTTACATAATTGTAATGTTAAAGTAACATGAAACAGTTGTGCAATGACTCCTATAATTTTAAACATTTTCTCATTTTTATGATTTTGAGAGGTTCCTCCTTGTTTTCAATTTCTGCATAATTTTGATTAAATGCATTTTTGCTAATTATGTGTTCTTTGATTAGCAATTCTCTAATGAATTGGTCAATTTGCCTACAGTTCTATGTAAATTATCCTAAAACAACCTGGTTATTTTTTTAGTAAACAGTAGTTTTTTTTAAACTTTATGTGCTTTAATGTGATTTTATTTACTTTATATTTAAGCAGTTTTTACATGAAAATATCATTGCAACTTGAAGAATGGGTAGCATCACTATCTGATACTTTCATGTTGTAAGACTTGAAGCCAGAGTAAAAAGCATAAGCAGTCTCATTGCAGACCCCTGGAAGAAACTAAAGCAGGGCTTGGATTGTGCAGAGAAGGGGCATGTCACTTTGTCTGCCAGCAGCCCTTCCTGGGTGGGTTGTCGTTGTGTGAGCAACCACAGCCCTCCTAACTGATGGACATACGCACAAGAACCTCGCATAAATCCTCCCACAAACAATAATGGGACCTATTTGTAGCCTATGCTTAAATGTAAGTTTCAGAACTTGTGGTTGCAAGTCCTGACAAATACTTTAGTATATGTGAAAAAAAAGATGAATTGTACAATGCCCATAAGAAAGAGATGTCACACAACCAGCATCATCTAAGTCATAGAATGGTGAAAGAATCTAAATTCATAGACGATAATCAATGACACTGAATTGCCGGATAAAAATGGAACTCATTTCTACCTTTGCATAAATTATTAAAATCCAAAAACATTGCCAATAATCAGGACATACACAACTGGCTGAAATAAAATTAAGGAAATAGCCTAAAGTGTTTTTAATAAAATAGCAAAATATGCTTGAAAATGAATAAAACTTACCAAACCACTCTAAAATCATTAACATGTTAAAACATAGTAACTAAGAAAAGATACAGATTTGGATGTAGATGGATGTAGGTATATAAAGATACCCTCAATTTGTTCTTTGGGGCCTGCTCCTTTGGCCATATTGTTTTCTGCCCTCACATTTTTTTTAAATTCTAAATTGCCATCTTCCACATTCTTTCAAGACAAAGTTATATATATGGATATGGATCTTATTTTCCATCTAAAAAAACTAAAATTAACTTGTCAGCACAGGATCAATTTTCTATTCAACCTTTTTTAAAAAGTAGCATAGTCCCATCTAAGTACCAAAACAGCCAGAGCAAGAAATGGCTGCATCTGCCCTAATCCGACTCACACAGCCACCAGCTCCTGAGGAGGCCTAGCTAAAACAATTTATTCTCCCCCAGGGGATACGAGACAAAAACATATCAGACACACCTGCCTAGATTTATATAGACAACATTAAATGAGAAACAGAGAATAAAGAAAAACAAATTGGGGAAACAGATTTCCATCTGAGTCTTTGCTCTCACATATTTTTCTGTTGTCTCCCATACAAAATACTCTTTAAAATAAATGATGTTTATTTTCTTCTCCTAGTTTCCTTATGGAAACAAGGCCAGCTATGTAATTTAAGGGGACCAATACAAAATAGAAATCAGGGGTTTCTCTTCAAAAATATTTAAGAATTTCAAGATAGCAACATTAAGAAGCATTAAACAAGCCTGGCGTCTGTGCAAGCTCGGGCCCCTGTACAACCACACGGCCCATGTGCTCATGAAGACCCATGTGCCTGCAAGTAAATGTAAGTCACAGAACATGCAGGGCAATTGGACAACAAGCTCAAGATCCCTACACAGACATATGCCCTTTTACTCATTTATTTCATTGCCAAGGATCTGCATAAGGGGAATAACAATTGTATAATTTGTATAGAAAATGTATTTGTCCCAGTGCTATTGTAATAGTGGAAAATGGGAATATTTCTTAGTAGGATAATTTATAGACTTTTAAAGAGGCATTAGTAAAAAGGTTTGTTTTAATGATATTAAAAAATGCTGTTAAATGAGAAAACTAGGACACAAAACTAGAAACATAGCCTGTTCCCTCTCTCTCCTTCTCTCTACCCCCATTATTTTCTTCTTTACGTTCTCAACACTAAAAGCGCATTGAGTGAAATATTAACAGTGGTTAACTATCGGATATGGGATTCAGCCTGATTATTTTCTTCTTTATAGTTTTCTGAGTATGCTACATTTTCTACAATGGGCATTTATTACTTTTATAACTAGGTGAAAAAAGGAGAAAATAACAGCAAATAAGTTTTAACTTTTACCTAAAACTGACAGTCTCTAAGCAAACAGTTGGGAGCGATAAACTCTTTCAGCAATAATACTGTACAAGTGGCCCGCTGCCAGCATGGCACACTTTCTCGCTCTCTCCAATGTAGTCCTCTCGAGAAGCAAAATCTAGTGCAGAAAGCAGTGTTGCAGCTCAGCTTACATAGTTTTCTTGGTCCACTTGCCCTGCTAGCTTTTTCCATTTGCTACATCATTGAACAGATTTGGTGCCATTATTTAGAATGTACTGGTTAGAAAATTTTGGACATAAAATTATTTTAAATGGTTTTAAGGACCTGCCAATGAACAAAGGGTATCCTATTGTCAAAGCAATAATGATCACATACGTGTTGACCAAGACTAGAGACAATGATTAGAAAAAGAGTTCAGAATTTTAAAGTGTCTTCGCTTGGTCCCCCACAGCAAAGCCAGGGACAAGGATTTGGGTATAGATAGTTAATTTGAGAAGTGATCACATGGATCACTTCTGTCATATGGACCAAGAATAATAAGGCAAGGGGCAATAAACAATAAAACGGTCATTATTGAGTTGCTTATTGCTATGTGTAAGTGGGGTTCGATTGTTCTGGGGACTATCCTAGGTACTTTATAGAATGTTTCTTGGAATTTCCCCACCAAAAGACAAGAAGCTGAGGCATTAAACTATTATTGGTTGAGGGTTTTCCTGGAGGCATTAATTTCTGTACATTTCCAGAATTCCTGTATGTGAGCTAGGCAAGACTCCCAAGGTTCAGGAGAGAGGCACAGAGGATGTTTGGGATGGGATGCTGTCAGGTTAGAACAGTCCATATAGATGCAGCTGATACCAGTGGTGGACTGAACAAATCTGACATGAGCTCTAAAAATGTTCACACTGGGGAATAAAAAGAAGGGAAAGTGGGATTGCAATAATGAATGTTTTGTGGTGTGACCTTGGGACAGATAAAGAAAGCTGAAGAGAGAGATGTCTGGTTTGATCTGTCTGCATTTGTTAGTGTGGGGGGAGAGGAGGCTGGGGACAAGGAGGCTTATGGAGCAGGGCTTCAGCTCTTTTGTGTGAGCTCTATTTCAGCAACAAAAAAAATCATGATCAAATGAAACACGCAAAACATTGAGATGTGGAGAGGAAAATTGCAAAACTATTCCCAGATGCATATGGGAATTCCCATAAAGGCGAATTAGGTTTGTTTTCCCTACAATTTTTCCTTTGTCTAACATCCAAATAGTTCTGCATCTCCTAATACATATCAGAGCATGTTTTTAGGGGGGTTTTTTTAGTACTTCTTAAATAATCAAACCAAGGGCAATCACTAATCCATGGATCTATGCACTGTAGTGGAACTAGAAACACCTCGAACATTCAGGTCGCTTTTCTCAAGTCTGGGGTAGGTTGTGTGACATAGGCCCTGTCTACAGCAGCCTTGAAAGAAATGTTTAGTGACCTGGAGGTATATGACAAATGTATCACACTAAATAATTTGGTGATTCCCTCAGTGATTTTTCCATATTCTATCCATGTCCTGCTCATAGCACTTAATACAGTCCACAGTGATGCATCTTGTTACGTGTCTTAACTCCCCAGAAACTACAAGCTTCACAGTGGGAGACCTTATCTTATTCTCCTCTGCACACACCTGCCCTAGCACACTGCCCGATGCAGAGTGAGTGACCAATACAATTTTGCTGATTGAATAGGCAAAGCATTTTTCAGGCTAACATTCCATGACTGGTATCAAATAGATCAACTCTGACATGGCTTAATTCATCTGAGATCTGAGTGCAGTTCTGCCACCACCAAGCAGGGTAACCTTGGATAAGTCAGCAACCTTCTTTCAATCTCATTTTTTTCTCATCTGTATAATTAACAGGGTTGAGAAGATGATCCCTAGGGTGACTTCAAGCTCCTACAGTTTATGATCTATGTGTCACAGCTGTTAGCTCATTAGAATTCACTGAAGGAATTCTGTCCCCAGGTTCCCACCTAGCTTTCCAAAGAGACATTGCAATCCCTGTGACTAACAGTGTGTTTATGTGTGAGTGTGTAGATATGATAAAAGGGAAATTAGACTTTTAAATCAGGAGGATAATAAGGAGGTTTGCTCCTTTGTTCTCTTAAAGTTTTAAAATCTTATACCTGTGTTTGCTTTAGAAGATCTTCAGTCATGTCCTTTATGTTCCATTTCCATTTCTAAGCTCTGGTTTTAGAGATCTGGGGATGCACTGGAACTGATAGCAAGAAGCAGCATTTCTGTTTATCAATGCATACTTTGTTTATGCAACTCCAACTTCTGGCTAAGCAATAAACAAAAAAATCTACAAATTTAATTTATTCTTTTAATACACCTAAAGGGAGTATCAGGCACTGTACTAACTCTAGAACCTGGGAACCATGTCTAGAAACTAGACATGTGTTAATAAGCTAAGAAATCAAGTCAATGCAAACATAGTACTTCATGAATGCATTCATGAAGACTTCAGGAATTAGAGAATTTTATTTTAATAAAAAATGTTTATCCTTACTTAGTACTGCTTTACTCATAGTTATTCTAAACAAACATGATAGCCATTGAAACAAAGGCAAATGAAAATCATGGAATCTAGCTCTGGTTGGTGTGGGTCAGTGGATTGAGCGCCGGAGTGAAGCAAAAGTTCACTGGTTCACTGGAAAGTTCACTGGTTCAATTCCCAGGCAGGGCACATTCCTGTGTTGCAAGCCAGGTCCCCTGTAGGGGACACATGAGAGGCAACCACACCCTGATGTTTCTCTTCTTCTCTTTCTCTCATTCTTCCCCTCTCTCTAAAAATAAATAAATAAAATCTTTAAAAAAATTATGGAATCTATGTTCAAAGCAAGGCAGTGAATTGAAAACTATAGTTTGATGAATTAAAATCTTTCAGGAAGAAGTAGAGATTTTTTTACATATATTTTATAGTAGCAATTATTTTATTCAGGTAACCTTCTTGTTTTGAGAGATTTTTTTAATTCTTTTTTCAAATTTTTATTCCAAAAGTGTACTTGAATGACCTTGTCTTAAAATACATACACTAAATCCAAATTAGAATCCCAGACTTCCAGGGCAGTAACAGAGAGTAATATACACACGCATACAGCAGTGTCCCCAAGTGCTCTGACTTAGGCAAAAGTGTGAGATGTAATCGTATACCATGAGAGGGGAGGGAAGTGTGTATAAACCGACAGTAGTTCTCAGTAGTATTGGTATTGGGAAAAAATGGTTAATTGCAAAAGAAAAAATTCAAATGGCAATGTCTCAGACCTGTGAGTATATTTACGTTAAACGAAATGATCAGTCAACAATTTGGATGACTCTCCAGGGAATTAGGCTGAGCAGGAAAAGAAAGGCAATCCCAGAAAGCTGCATGCTATATTATTCCATTTACATAACACCCTTGTGTGACAACATTATAGAGGTGGAAAACTAATTAATGGTTTTTCAGAGAGGGGGTGTGTGTTGGGAGGATTACGTGTGAAGAGGGCTGGGGTTATAAGTCTATAGTAAAGGTCTTTATGGTGATGGAACTGTCCGGTATCTTGACTGGCAATAAATACAGAAACTTACATGTGATAAAACAGCAGAGAAGTAAATATACATAGGCACACACACATACAGATATAAGTATATGTACGATGGGACATCTGAATAACATCTGTGGATTTTATCAAGGTCAGTTTCTTAATTATAGTATTATTTATTACTTATAGAAGATATTACCTTTAGAGGAAACAAATGGGAAAATGGGATTTCTTAATATTATTCCTTATAATTGAATGTGAATATATAATAACCTCAAAATCAAAAATTTAATTACAAAAACCAATAAGAAAAGCATGGACAATACATTTAAAAAATAAGTCAAAGACTTTAACAGGCACTTAGAAAATCTATGAAAAGTTATTAAAGTCTTTGGCAACCAGGAGAATTCAAATTAAAATCATCAGATACAACTACAAAGATTGGCTAAAAATTAGAACACCTGATAAAACTGAATGTTGGGAAGATTGGCACAATCAGAAGCTTCACCCACTGCTAGTGAATGTATAAATGAGTATAACAACTTTAGAAAACAGGGTAGCGCTTTCCAATAAAACTGAAATTTTTATATCTTTTGACCCAGAAATTATAATGCAAGCATTAGAGTTATACATGTATGTCAGGAGATGTGCTCCAAGAATATTCACAGCTACATAACTAGAAGCAACTTGAGTGTCCATTTACAATAGAAAGGTTAAATAAACTGGAGTATACCAATACAATGGAATTCTATGTGTAAAAAAATATATACACATATATTAACCATTGATGAATCCTGGGTAATGTAGTATAGAGCTAAATACACAGGAAACAAAATAGTAATTACTGTATTGTTCCATTACTATAAAGTTCTAAAGCAGCTATCTTGTTTAAAAATAGATATACGTGCCCTGGCCAGTGTGGCTCATCTGGTTGGGCATTGTCCTACAAGGCAAGATTCACCTGTTCAATCCCTGGTAAGGGCACGTTCCTGGGTTGTAGGTTCAGTCACCGATGGGGCCTGTGGGAAAAGAGGCTGATAGATGTTTCCCCCACACATTGATGTTCCTTTCCCTCTCTTTCTCCTCCCTTACCCTCTCTCTAAACACACGTGTTTGCTTTATAATCTTTTGTCAATATGTAAATACTATATTTTCACAATAAAAATACATTAAAGTGTTACAAGTTTTTAAAAAAGTGATAGAATAATTGCAGTTAGTTTGTTTTACTGAACAACAGTAGACCCAATTTAAAAGGCAATAACGAGGTAAAGTATATGAAATAAAGTCAAATGAAAGTTAAGCATCTCTAAATGTTAAATATTTTATAATGTATTACTTCCCTGCCCTTATGTACACTCCAAGAAAATATCAAATACAAATGCAAATAATTAGGTGTACAAAAACACAAGAATTTGTATTAAATGATGCATGGAGAAAGAACACAAATAGAGGCTTTTACCCTTTGGTTGGAGCAATACACAGTGAGAATTTTGGCTTTTGTTTCTCCTCATCCAGAATATTTCTTTCTGATCTTGAATTCTTTTCTGGTGCCACACTAAGCACTTCATAAATATTTGTAGTATAAGTGTGTTTTTATTAAATAAAAATGATATTTTATATTTTTCATTATAACTTTAAATGAAAACAAATATACTTTATAAATTATATTTTATACTTTCTCTTATTTTGCATTTCCCTTTTATGATGAGGATAAACAACAGAAAAATATTTTTAAAAAACTGAAAACCATAATTTAATTATCAATTTAAGTCACTGAAAATATGAACAGATGTAGTCAAGCTCACCATTATTCTGACCAACATTTTATTACCAGAGTCTTAGAAAATGCAACCTCACTTAGTTCAGATTGGCTTTGTTTAGTACTTGTGGTGCTGCCTCATAAAATGAGTGGAACCGGTGGGAAGAGATACTTCTTAAATTACTTGATTACAGTGTTAGCCTCTGCAGTTTGGTTTGGAAGTCAAGATTGATTACCGTAGTCAAATATTTGTATTTTCTTTCTCCCACCTCCTGCCTTAATCCACAATGTAAGTTCTGTGTATAATTCTTTATGTGATTATTACTTGTGTGCTAAATTCACATCACTTTGTAGACTAAGGATTCATGATTTCTATAAAAGTTCCCAAACAAGAAAAAATAAATGTTGTATCAGTAAGGACTGTATCTCCTGAATTCTTTTATAATCCAGAGGTGTACAGCTTCTGTGGCCAGAGTCTGATTTCCCCCTACACAGGTCTTGAAGCAAGCCATTTCTAATAAGTTAACCACTCCCCAAAGCATTAGTGTACTATATCAGCTCTGCTAGAGACTCCACAGAAGACATGGGAGTGGGTGTGGGTTTGGCAAACACAGCATTTTTACTTCATTGTTAAGTAACCTTCACTGGACATCTCTTCCCAACACTGTTTTCTTCCACAATGGAGATACTTCCTAATCTCCTTTTATCTGTTCAACCACCTCGTGTCCCCAGCTCACCTTCAACCTTCCTGGATGTGCTTTCTTTCCCATTACTTTACCTTTCTTAACCAGAGAAATGTGTCCGTATCTCCCTGACTGGAGTCCTCCTATAGCTAGTTTGAGTTTGAGGTGGGTATACACCCAGGAATTTGCATACTTCATCTGCATTATCTACTGAGATCAAGCACTGGATATTTCCATTCTTGAATAATATCTCCTTGTCTTTGTAAAGTCTAAGCTAGCAGTCAGCACCAGGGCTGTTGCTCAGGGACAAAGAAGAGCATCAGATTAGCCTTGGTCAAACGGATTGCTATCCAACACGTGTTCAGAAAAATGCAGTACCCTGTGCCTTCTGGAATGTCGCAGACTTCAGGTATAGGGATAGTTCTGAGCTCACCTTCAGATGAGGAGCAGAAGGTTCAGTGACCACATGGCATATTCTAAATATTAGTTTACACAAGAAGGGCAGTCATTGAAATCCTGGAAAATGTATTTTGAGAAGTGAATACTGCTGAAAATAGGCCTCAACACTTGGGAAGGGGTCATCATCCAAAGAGAAGGATCACACTGGGTTGCCTTGCCCACCCTACAGAATTTGTGTGTCTGTGTGTGGGAGCAGCTTCCCTCATTCTGGCTCCACTTCTGCAGATACAGTGTTTCCAGGACATTCAGTGCTGCAGCTGCAGCTGCCACTGCTCTTGTTGCTGTGACAACTCTGAGCAATTTGTTTTTGTTCTGTGTGAGAGTGAGCCCTGGGGTACACCTTCCCCACTAATCCTCTCCCTCAAACTCCAAATGCCATTTGACTCATTTTCCATTACAATCATCAGAGGACCTTTAGCAATTCTAAAGGAGTTATTGCTTTATTTCACTTCTTTTTCTCAAATATCTGATTGCAATTCTGCTCTCCAGAGAAAATCCAAGCTGCCTCTTTAATCCTTAGGAAGAGAAAGTGTGAATTTTATCTTAGATTCATCATTTTAAAGCTGAAGGGACCTTGAATGCAATCTAATTATGCATCCACACTATACACGTGAAAAATAAGTCTCTAATGAGCCTACAACACAACCTGGCATGCATAGCAATCACCCAAAAGTTTGTTGAATGAATGAATGAAGTTTGAGGAGTCATGACTTCTCCAAGATCACAAGTCTGTGGCAGAACATAGATTAGAATATGGACTTATCTCACCCCAAAATTGAGTCCATTTATAAAAACAAATGGATCATACTTATTTATTGAAATAATCTAAAGAAAAGACTTTTACATTTAAAGATTTGTCATAAACATGTAAACCTTATAATAATATCATTGTTTAGCCTTAAAAACAAAGTAGTCTATTCTCAGCCTAGTAAAACTAAATACATAGCATACACTTAATGCATCTTTTAAATTACTGAGGTGTAATTGGTAGACAAAACTGGATAGATTTACTATCTACAGTCTGAAGAGCTTGGAGAAATGCATATACCTGTGAAACCATCACCACAAACACACTAATAAACATATATCTATCACCTCCAAAATTTTCCTCTTACTTAGTTAGGGTTTTTATTTGTTTGTATTGTTATGTTTTGTTAGAGGTTTTTATTTTTAATATTTTTTTTATTTTTCAATGACAGTTGACATACATTATTATTTTAGTTTCAGCTATACAACCCAGTGGTTAGACATTATATAACTTACTAAGTGGTCACACCAATAAATTTAGTACCCATCTGAAACCACACATAGTTATTATAATATTATTGACCATATTCACTATGCTGTACTTTACATCTCTGCAACTATTCTGTAACTACCAGTATGTGTTTGTAAAGCCCTTCACCTTTTTTACTCATCCACTCAACCCCCCTCCCATCTGCCAATGATCATAATGTTCTCTGTCTGTACCTATGGGTTCATTTCTGTTCTGCTTGTTCATTTATTTTGTGTTTTAGATTCCACATGTAAGTGTAATCACATGGTATTTGTCTTTCTCTGACTGACTTATTTCATTCAGTATAATACTCTCTAGACCCAACCATGTTATTGCAGATGGCAAGATTTCATTCTTTTTTTATGGCTGAATCATACTCCATTGTACATATGCACCAGTTCTTCTTCATCTATTGACAGGCACTTGGGTTGCTTCCATATCTTGACTGTAAATAATGCTGCAATAAACATGTAGGTGTGTGTGTGTGTGTCATTACTTTAGTGTTTTGGGTTTCTTCATATCAAAACCCAGAAGCGGAAATGCAGGGTCCTTCTTTGCCTCTTGATATATAGCCTGTGTTTTAAAGTCTATTTTGTATGGCAAAGTATTGCTATCCCAGCTTTTGTTTGTTCCCATTTTCATGAAATACCTTTTCCCATCACGTTGCTTTCAGTCTGTGCGTACCTTTTGATCTGAAGTGAATCTCTTGTTTAGTTACCCATTTAGCCTCCATGTCTTTTGATTGTAGCATTTAATTAATTTGCATTTAAAGTAATTGTTGATAGATACCTACTTATTGCCATGTTATTATTCATATTTTTTATTTTTTTCCTTATTAAAGAAAACCCTTTAACATTTCTTGTAATACTGATTTGGTGGTGATGAACCCCTTTAGGTTTTGCTCTCTGGGAAGATCTTTATCTCTCCTTCAATTCTAAATGAGAGACTTTCTCAAAAGTGTAAACTTGGTTGTAGGCCATTGCTTTTCAACATTTTGAATATTTCTTCAAAGTTTCTGTTGCAAAATCAGTGACAGTCTTATAGGATCCCTCTTGTAGGTAACTAACTACTTTTCTCTTGCTGCTTTTAAGATTCTCTCTTGTATTTCACCTTTTGCACTTTAAGTATGCTGTGTCTTGGTGTGGGCCTATTTGGGTTCAATTTGTTTGGGGCTCTCTGTGCTTCCTGACTTGTATTTCTATTTCCTTCACCAAGTTAGACAGGTTTTCCAACATTATTTTTTCACATAGGTCTTCAATTCCTTGCTCTCTCTCTTTTCCTGTTGGCAACCCTATGATGTGAATATTGGTAGGCTTGAAGTTGTCCCAGAGGCTCCTTATACTTTCCTAATTTTTTGGATTCTTTTTTCTTTTTGCTGTTCTGATTGGGTGTTTTTTAGCTTCTTTGTCCCCCAAATCACTGTTTTGATCCTTTGCTTCATCTATTCCACTGTTGATTCCCTATAATGTATTCTTCATTTCAGTTGGTGTATTCTTCATTTATGACTGGTCCATTTTTATGTTATCTATCTCCATTTTTATGTCTCCTATCTCTTTGTTGAAGTTATGACTAAGTTCATCTACTCTTCCCCTAAGTTCACTGAGCATCCTTATAACCAGTGTTTTGAACTCTGCATCTAGTAGATTGCTTGTCTGTATTTTGTTTGGTTTGTTTTCTTTTTGGAGATTTGTGCTGTTCCCAGGTTGATGGAGACTCAGATTAGCACCCACCTGCTGGCTCTGTGGGAGGATGGCTCAGAAGAGGAACAATGGACTCTGCTAGCACTTCTGTCTGGGAAAAATCTGCCCCTCCAGCTCTCACCCTGATGCCAAACAATTCAGTTCCCTCCTGTATGTCCCTAGTGCTTTTTGAGCTTCTGCCCCAACACTGGAGCTCAGAGCAAGTGAGTCCAAGTAAGTCCATGCACAGGCCCTATTAAAGAAATATCTGGCGCTTTAGAAGCCCTCCATTTCAGTCAGCTACAACCTCCACTGGTTTTCACAGCCAGAAGGTTTGCAGACTTCTTTTCCTGTCACTGGAACCTTGAGCTGGGAGTCTGGTGGAGTCTACACAGCTTCTCAGGAGGGATCTACACAGCCGAGATATTCCTCCTGATTTTTATCTACCACACACAGGTCTGGGACCAGTCCATTCTGTGTCTCTGCCCTTCCTACCAATAGTGATGTAGCTTCTTCTTTATATCCTTAGTTGTAGGACCTCTGTTCAGTTAGATTTCAGGTGCTTGTGAATGACAGTTGTTCTGTAGTTTACTTTTAATTTTGATGTGGTTGTGGGAGAATTTTAGTACTGCATTTACACACACTGCCATGTTGGCCAGAAACCCTTTGTTTTATTTTAAGAATGCAAAATGAGATCTGCCATCTTAGAAAATATTTTAACTATACAATATTGTTAACTACACACACTATACTCTATGTTACATCTCTAGGACTTATTTATCTTATATAACAAACTTTGTAACTTTTGACTAATGCTTTCCTATTTCCTCCTTCCCTAGACCCTGGAAATGACCATTTTACCCTCTGCCTCTATGAATTTGACTATTTTAGATTCATCATATAAGTAATATCATATACAACTTGTCCTGTGTCTGGTTTATTTCATTTAGCACAATGGTCTCTGGTTTCTACATGTTGTTGCATATCATAAAATGTTCTTTTCCAAAGCTGAATTATGTTTCATTGACTTGATATACCATATTTTATTTATCAATTCATCTGCTGACAAGCATTTAAGTTGCTTTCATATCTTGGGTATTGTGAATAATGCTGCAATTAAGGAAGAAAGGCAGCTATCTCTTCTCAATCCTGATTTCAATTTTTTTTATATAAATCTAGAAGTGGAATTGTTGGATTATATGGTAATTCCATTTTTTATTTTTTGAGGTACCTCCATACTGTTTTCCAAAGCACTACACCATTTTACATTATCACCCATAGTGTACAAGAGTTCCCATTTCCTCATATTCTTGCCAATAGTTTTCTTTTTAGTTACCATTATCATAAATATGAAGGAATACTTCATGTGGTTTTGATTTGCATTTCCTTGATGATTAGTGATGTTGAGCTTCTTTTTATATACCTATTGTCCTGTTGGCCATTTGTATGTCTTTTTTGAGAAATGTCTATTTAATGTCTTTATCCATTTTCCTAATTGAATTTTGATGAAGGTTTTTCCCATTTATTTACTGCTAAATACACATTTCCCATCTTTTAAATTTCACTATATATTAATCAGCTAAAGACAGGATAAAAATCTTAAAGTTTTTCAGATTCTTTTTAAAAACCACAATAATAATTAAAATAAATATCACACTCATATTTAAATCAGGTAGTTTGGATAGTAACATATATCTAATAATATATAATTCAACAAGTGGAAGGAACTACTTTAATCTCAGGATTGAGCTATCTTTTCTTAGTCCATGTAATTGTGAGCCATTGTACTTGAAAGGATTGAAGGCAAATGGGCAGAAGAGAAGTAATACTGAGAATTTAAAGCTAGAGTCTTGAATATTTTTTTAATTTGATAAGAAACATCCACCCCCTAAATCAATTCAAAGTTCAAACTAAGAAATTCTCTCCTTTGCAGAAGGACATTTGAATTCAATTTGATTGCAACCTAGTCATTTTTAATAAGAAATTCCCAAGATATGCTATCTCAAATAGTGTACCTGTGAAACTGGCTCTGTGTAAAAATGTAAAAGGCCATTTAGTTAGTGTATCCCAAAGTAGTCGGGCTTCCCAAACTATCTGTGGCACTTTTTAAAATTATGCATATTCCTGAGCCTCCAAATAAAATCCACCAAACCAAAGTCTCTGTCTCTTGTACCCAGAAGTTTATATTAATAAGGTTTCTCTTCTCTTCTGCAGCCAGTCTAATACCTCAGCATCCTGGGCCTTGGGAGGCAGGGTATACTGACCTCTCTTCGGAGAAACAGTTCTCTTAACTTTGTGCTGTGCCTGCAGACAGTTGAATTTTGTTGTGCAAATGTAAATTTCCCATAGATGTTTTGGAATATAGATCTTGAATACTGCAGGAAGAACTTTCAGGTCTTTTCCCTACCTCTCTCTGAGAAAGAACCACGTAAACAGTATGATCTGTTTTAGTGTAATAACTCAAATTTCATTGATGTCTTAATATTGTTTTGTGCTGATTTGGTTCTATTGAGAGGTCACAGGACATGACTGTGCTCCATCAGTGGAGTGATAATGTTTTTTAATGTAGTGGATATTCCCAATATCATCTTAGGAAAGAGAAGATCCAAGTTAAGAAAATAAGAGCTGATCAGACAGAAAAGAAGGCTGGTAATAAGATGGGAACTCTTCACTCTGGGTCTTGTGGTTGGTAGAATCTAGACTTGAAGGAGTAGAAAGCGTCTCCCCAAGACCCTCTCCTGGGTTTACGGAGTAGGCCTATACCACTGATAGGCAGGTTACAAATTAGTCAGTGATGGACTCCAGCTCTGAAGCAACTGTAGTTGTCCTCAGTTATGAAAAAAACTCAGAACTCCCTTCTTAGAGTGGGCCATGTCTCTAGATCCATAAGTTCATCCTCTCCAAGATAGTTTAAAGTAAACTTTTTATCTTAACCCCAAAGTTTAAGAGGGCTCATTGATTAGACTATGTGCTGTCTGCCCCTAGACTGATTAAAAGCTAAGTGTCTATAGTATATCTTACTCCCTGATTTGACTGTCAGTGATATCCAATGGTCAGGGCTAAAACTAGTTCATACAGATCCATATTCTGACTCCAGATATTAAACAAGTTGAAATAATGTAATTGTATATATTGTGTACTATGACAAGTCCAGAATATGAATAGATTTCTAATATGATGAAAAGTGATAGGACTTTGTGAAATAAGCAACCTTGTTGTATCCATTACATTTCCTTGGCAATTCTTTCAAAATTCCAATTAATGGTAAAGGGTGTTTATCTCTCATATTTGTCCAGCAAGAATTCCTACTTTTATATTGAAAGGATTACTGACTTCATTGCAAAAATATTGTGTTTTTATTATCTAGGACCAAAGGGTTTTGTACTAAACACAAATGCCTGATGAAGAAAACTATTGTATTAAAAGATTCCCATTTTAAGAGGACATGCAGTTGTTTCATTACCATAGCACCAGAAGAGCATGTTATCAGTCCCACAACTCACGTACTTAAAATTACAATGAAAACAAGCTTCACATTTTCTTCTTTAAATATGTTATTCCAAGATTAAATATATAAATCACTTGACTATGACAATCGAATACTCTTCTAGAGACAGTGTCTTCAAATTTCAAATATCCTTCAATTTGTTTTTCAAGATAAAGTAAAATGGACTCAGATGGTTCTCTTCAATCGTTTCTTGGTAGTTAAAAAGTAACTTCATAGGAAACTAGCTATTGAACTGTCAGTGCGGTATAGATGTCCAGATTTTGTAGTATCCTAAGATCCTACTCAAGTGTTGGCTGTGAAGGTTTGGGTTCATCTCGTTAACTAATGAGACTGATTAATTATCCAGCACAGATATGATTCCACTAATGATACATATGCTACTCAGAAATGTCCTGGAAAGACCAGCTCTATTTTGTTTCCATGATAAAAGAAGAGAATGAGGATTGCTAAACAAAAAGAGATTCCTTTAAGTACCTGTGCCCAGATGGGAATTCAGGCCCAGGACTAGAGGTGATCGAGTACAAACAGGACACTGGTAATTTACCAAAAGCTATTCAGGTCACCACATTGGCCTTTGTTATTTTATCTGTTACTGAATTTATGAGAAGTTTAATTTTGTGTTCCTCTCTACTTGATATTATTTCTCATTTTTTTCTTATACCTAGGAGTAAACAAGTTAGATCTGACTAATTTTAAGAAGTGTGCATTAAATGTTATTCCACATATAAGTGAGATCATTATTTGTATTTTCTGACTTATTTAATGCCCTAAGATACCATCTATATTATTACCGTTGGCAGGTTTTCCCTCTCTTTATGACTAAATAATATCCCATTATACATGTGATATTGTATATAATATATTCAGGAAAGGGCAAAAGTAGATTTACAGCTGTGAGTATGCAAAACACAGGGTTTATTCTTGTATTATTATTTATTGATTATGGTATTATTTACCATTATTTACCATGAACAACTTTTGCCAACCCCTGTATATATCACTATACACACACACACACACACACACACACACACACACACATCGTAATATATTATGGTTTGCTGGATATTTGATAGTTCTATTTTTAGTTTTTTGAGAAACCTCCATACAGTTTTCCACTGTGGCTGTACCAATTTTTATGCCCACCAACAACACACAGGGATTCTCTCACCTGCTTGTTAACACTTGTTATCTCTTGTCTTTTTGATGATAGTCATCCTAACAGGTATTAGGTGACAGCCCATTAGTGTTTTGATTTGTATTTCACTGATGTTTAGTCACGTTGAGCTCCTTTCATACCCTTCTTGGCCCTTTGTATGTCGTCTTTGGAAAAATGTCTGTTCAGTCACTACCTATGGCTATTTTTAAATCAGACCGATTTTTCTGATACTCACTTGCATGAGTTCTTTACATAATATTAACGCCTTCCCAGATATATGATTTGCAAGTATCTTCTTCCATTTTATAGGTTGCCTCATCATTTTGTTGATTGTCCTTTGTTATGCAGAGTTTTTTAGTTTGATGCAATCACAGTATTAATTTTTGCTTTTGTTGCCTGTTCTTTTAGTGTCATATTCAAAAAAATCACTGCCAAGACTGACATCAGGAATGTTTTTCCTTTACTTTATGGTTTCAGGACCAATGTTTTATTTTGTTTTATTGTCTGTTCATTTTGTCCAGTGATGAACCAATTGCACCAATAATGTGTCACCTACAATTTCTACACTTTTTTGAGTGAGCAAAGAACTTAAGTGATACTTTTGAAGCACTCTAAGAAAAAATATTTTTAGACTTGTATGATTTTTCTAATACTTTACATCTGTTTTGCCCACACCTTTTCATTTGTTTGTTTTAATATTTTAAGCATTTTTAGCTTTATTAAGGTATACTTAATATACAGAAAATTGCACATATTTAATTTATACATTTTGATGAGTTTGGACATATGCATACACCCATACCATTACCACAATAGTTTAATTTTAATAGAATCTGTAATTTTCTTTGTGCATTTATATCATCAGTTAATATATTGTTTATATCATAGAATTACACTGCAAACACAATTGGATTAAGTAGGTTTGTGAACAAACACAACTGAATCTTGATCCCCAAACCGCCTAAATTGTGGGAACACTAGTAGTGAGGATGCAGCTGACTACCTGGGGCATCCAACAGTACATTTTACAGATGGAATGGATTGGAATGGCCAATCTAGAAATTCAGTTGAGTGGAAGTCAGCTAAGAAATCTAGAGGCACAGATATCTGTCTACATTTCCCACAATGCAGTGCAGTTGATTAATTGGATCCCTTAGACTTGAGAGAGATGTCTACTTAAAAAAGTTAAGGGGTTTCTCGCCCTGGCTGGTGTAGCTCAGTGGATTGAGCGTGGGCTGCGAACCAGGCATCACAGGTTCGATTCCCAGTCAGGGCACATGCCTAGGTTGCAGGCCATGTCCCCCAGCAACCGCACATTGATGTTTCTCTCTCTCTCTCTCTCTCTCTCTCTCTCTCCCCCTCCCTTCCCTCTCTAAAAATAAATAAATAAAATCTTAAAAAAATAAAAAATAAAAAAAAATAAAAAAGTTAAGGGGATTCTCTAAGGAGCTTATATGGAAAAAGCAGCCCTTTATTTAGGGCACCTGCTAACAACCAGGCTGCTCCTTTGTTTTGACTTTTTCATTTCCCTATAAACTTCCAATAAAATGTAAAGAAAGTAAAACACACTAGAATATAAAATATTAAATATTAAAACACTCACATAATAAATGTTTCATTGAAGGTCAAATAAAGCTAGACCTCTGAAATGAAAGCAAGGGAAAGTTCAAGGTAAATGGAGTCAGAGATTGCATACAATTTGACCTTTTTTGCATTGGAATGCTTGAAAGAATTCTGTAGAGGATAAAATTCAAAAAGGATACATCCCTGGCAGATGACCTGAAGTATGGACTGGGGGTTACCAAAAAGGACCAGGCCAGAGGCTGAAAAATAACATACCTTTCAAATCACAGAAAATTTGAACTACCTATTGTGTGTTTGGGACATAATGCAAATAGACATGATCTGTGCTTTCCAGTGGAAAGAGAAGACAAATTTAAATCAGTAGGTGAGAAGGCATGGTATAGGACCCAACCTTAGAAAAATGCCAGACTTGGCCTCCTACCTCCAAACTTGAATGTCTAACATGGATCACTGATATGCAGAGTATTTTTTAAAAATTATACAGAATAATATGCATAGATCATCTTGAGGGAAGATTAAAAACCAATTATAAGAGTATTTCATTTCTAGATGCTTATTCTAGAACTTTTAATTCTCCAGAACTAGTAATCTTATCTCAAGGATGCCAAAACTCTTGAGTCCCTCTGATGGAGTAAAAAATGTCCCTGAGACATTTTTTATATAACAAAATCTTTATGAAAATATGTGCTTATTTAGTAACACAGAGAACAATTAAAATCCAATCTTCAATTGAAATTAGGGATCCTATTCAGTCAGAAACTCTGATTGACACTGATAGTTTTTATAACAGATAGAAAGGTAAGTTCATTATTGATTAACAAATGCAATTTGGAGGTAAATAATGCCATATAAAACATAAGGTTTAAAAGTCAGTAATAAAAAAGAATGGGAAACATTACAGTAGACTAAGTGTATCTTTATTCAGAATCAATCTACAAAATCTTTTTTAAAAATTTATCTCAGTGACAGACTTGTTAAGAACACCCTATGTGCCCAGTTATTTTTACTTTTAACAACTGAAAATACTTGGCCCTTGAGTCTGTTATGCATAACAAAACAGTCCAGGAATGAGCAGTCCTCAAATATTAATGGTGATCCCCTTTATAAAGAAGGAAAGGAGGAAAAGGAGGGGGAACAAAAGGAACTTTCTGTTCTCTGCCTGGAATGAGCTTCCTCTTGTCCCTACCATGGATTATTGCTTCTCATTATTCACCTAAATTCCATGTTCCCTGGCCAGCCTATCTAAAGCTACTTCTCCCAACCTGTCCATCCCAGTTCTTTCCCTCATATAACCTTCTTTATTTATGTCATGTATCTTATCATAGCCAGCAATGGCCTGGATTATTTATTTGCTTAATTATATATTATTACACAAATATTATATCTGTATAATATAATATACATATATTATATGAATATAATATATTAATATAATATAATGTAATGTAATAATTATATCAGTGAGACAATCTTGTCTCACTAGAAAGTAAGTCCTGTAAGGAAAACATTGTGTGTCTTATTCCCCTGTTCCCAACACCTGGTAAGCACTCAATAAACATTTATTGAACAAATAAAAAGCAAGAACCAAAATCTCTGTATTGAGGTCTACTGCTACTCTTCCAGACACTTTTCAAGTATGTGTCATCTTTACAAGAAACTGAGGCATACAGAGGTTAAATATGGCTTTGCCTTTGCCAATTAATGACAGACCAGTGATGTAAATACCTTTCTGTCTGCCTCTAAAGTCTATGTTTAAATATAGCCTTTTAGCTGAGAATCTCAAGGTACAATTACCTCATCTGTACTGTATATGTTTGTGTGATAAAAAAAAGGCAATTTTCCTTAATGAATTGTTCCTCATCTGCTATGGCCTTTCCATGCTGAATTATAATGGGGCCTGTTACCTGAATGCCTCCTTCCTCAGGCTGAGCTCCTCAAGGGCAATGAATTGTTCTCAATACAGAAGAGCTTCCACAATGTTGAACTGCATGCTTGTGAATGAAATGAATGGGTTGAGGATGGAGGTCATATCAGCTTTTCAAAGTAAAAGAAAAAACTCAGGCTCTTTCTAACAGGAAGAATTCTGGGAGAGAGTATGGTTTTATACAGTATAATATCTATTCAGTGACATATAGACTTCTATCTATTCAGTGACATCTTACAATTTCTGTATACTTGTTATCAGAACTTTCCACAAGTGAATAAGAAATTTGAGTAAAAGAAAAGGTAGGTGATTTGCCCAGCATCACATAGCACTTTTTTATTAAGCAATGAGACTATTATTTATTGACTTAGAGCCACATAATAAGTAAGGAGCTCAGATCAAAACTGAGGACTTTAGTTTTTAATTACTGCCACTTCAAAGCAATATTGAAAAGTTATTTACCTTTAAATATTATGGTGGGGGATGGGAGAAGATGTCTATGTGACCCCAGCATTATCTTTCAGACTCCCATTTAAACTTACTGAGAAATATAAGTAGGAAAAAACAAACAGTTAACCACAGGAGTTAGGATGTTGTCTAAAGGCTACCAACTTCAAAGGAAATCTGCCTGGTTTTGTGCACATAAGCCAACCTCATGCTGTAGAGAGAGATCAAATACCCTTAGACTCAACTTTCTTTCTATGGGTAAATAGCTTTTGAAAGCTAGGGTCATAGAAGGCCACAGGGTATATGTAGGAGCTATGACAAACAGAAAACTGGATTGCTGCCTCTGAGGTGACAGTAGCACAAAATAGGAAGGTGGCCAGATTAAACTTGATCTACAGCCTGACCAACAGAAATCTGAAAGTGAATCATAGTTGCTGGTGCAACAGAAGTAATAGCACAGGTTAAGGGTGGGAAGTGGGGATGGCTGGGGTGGGGGTGGAACAGTGGGAGAGAAATAGAGACAACAGTACTTGAACAACAATAAAAAAAAGTTAAAAGAAGTAATAGCACAAAAACAAGCATGTCCTTGCAGGGCTACCCCAGGCCCAGAACCATCTTCTCTTCCCTGAAATTTCCAATGCTAACTGTCAGTCTATAGTTTATTTATACCAACTAGCTTTCCAGGTTACAGCTAACTCAAAGGAAGAATTCCATGTCAAATAGTTACTCAGTGAAGAAAGTCTGGGATAACTTACTTCTATGTTTAGGATCAAACGTTGTGCCTAGAGGGGGGCATGAATTTGAGTAGGAACTTGTTCATGACTGCATTCTTCATATCAAAAAATTAGAAGCAGTCTAATGTCCACCAGCAAAATATTTTTAAATAAATCATGGTTTATTTGTACTATGTAATTCAAAGCAGTCACTAAAAATAAACATTTATACTATGTAATTCAATGCAGTCATTAAAAATAATCATAGAATAATCAACAAAATGGGAAAATGTTGATGCTATATTTAAAATTTTTAAATCTGATTAAAAAGTACTATTTGCACGATGACCACAGTATTTTTTTAATGCATGTGTGAATGTGTATGTATAGCCATAAATGTAGAACTAAAGTGATTAAAACAAATATGCAATCTTTGATCATAGCACCCCTCTGCTTAAAGACTTTAATAGCTTCATATTGTACTTAGGAAAAGCATAACCTTAGCGTGGCCCTCAAGGCTTTCCTTGAAAAGTCTTCTGCTTACATCCGCAGCCCCGTCCGACATCACTCTCCCCCATTACTCTCTAAGCCGCAGGAATTCTTTTAGTGCCTCAAATGTGCCACAGCCTTTGTCACATGGGTTTCATGGGACAGTCTCTCAGTGCAGCCCCCTTTTAGTAAGCAAGCCCCCACCTTCCACACACACACACACTGCCCCTCACCCTATGAATTGCTGCTCGTGTCAAATCATCACATATTAAAAGAAACATTCTTTAATAACCAGTTCTCTCTGATAGCTCTCCATCCTTCTTGTTTACATTTTTCACCACATTTTAATAACAGTTGTTGAAAGTATTACTTACATTCAATGGCCTTTAAGTATCATGAGAAGAGAGAGTTTATCTATCATGTTTCCTTATATGAAGCACAGCTTCTTGTATATTGTTAATACTCAAAATATATTTAAATGAATTATATAGCTGGTATCTAGTAGGTGCTTACTTGTTTTAAGTAACTTACCTGTGTTAATTCATTTAATCTTTACTACTACCCAAGAAGTAGTGCCTGTTCCAACCCTTGCTTTAAAAATTGAGGCCATGACATTGATGTAGTGAACAACTTACTCAAAGTTAGATCACAGGTATATAGCCGAGCAAGGATTCATACTTGGGCAGTTTGGCTCAAGAGCCCGTGTTCTTAATTACTTCTAATAATAGCCAGTACTTACATAGCATGTACAATGAGCCAGATATTCTTCTAGAGGCTTTGCCGGTATTGACTCATTTAAGCTTCACAACAAATCCAGGAGGTAAGCACTGCTGCCATCTGTATATCATAGATGACAAAGCTGGGGCACACAGAAGTGAAAGCCATGAGCCCTGGCCATGCGGTTAGTGAGTGACAGAACAGCACCCGAACCCTGCCGTTCTTTCTGCTGTGATTACTACTCTCATCAGCTTTTACGCAGTTGCCGAGAAAGGGAGAGGAAGGCAGTTATCTCTCAGTTTAGGGGCTATGAATTTCTTCTACTTTTGTTGCCCCAAAACTATGTAACGGATGCAGTTTTATAATAAGAAAAATTTACTTTTAAAAAGATATCATTTAAAATAAATAACAGTGTAAAAATATTCTCAAAACCATAGAGACATACTTTGGAAATTTATCCAGGCGCTTCTCTAATCCAACTTACTCTCTGGTATTAGTTAGTGTCCCTTCCACAATGTCCTGACAAGTGCATTTCCAGACTCGTCTAGATCAGCCTCCAGTGTCGGCTGATAATTAACATGCAACTCAAGTGACTGCAGAGTCCCCCCGTGGACTGAGGGCTATCGTCTCTGCATTCCAATAGGAGATGACTGCAACCAGGAGCAAGTGGTTCTTTCTTACAATAATTTCACAGTAATGCAGATGCTGTGCGGTGATGGGAGAACTAAGCTTTCTCGGAGAAAACTAGTTTTTTAAGTAACACTTCTGCCTCGTATAGATTGCTTTCTGAATCCCTAAGGTAGTAGGTGGAATAAAATGGTTTAAATTATAACAAATTAAGATCATTGAAGTGTTTACATGATTTTTTTTCTCTGACAGTGATGAAACTAAGGCTTTTTTATGTTTTACTTGTTAAAACTGGTTCTGGATGGCCCTTAATTGCCCCTTTCCCTGTAGAAATGGTGACTTCTTCCCACTGAGGTACCCTGTATGTGTTTTTACTATAGCAACCTTAACAATTATAATCTTCATTCTTGCTGTGCCTGCCCCTCTTCCTTATTCCTATTTTTACTCTGTTTTCCTGACATCTGACTTATTTTAAGAACACTAGCTTCCAAAAAACAGAAAAGCTTTATAATCACTCAAGAACCAAAAAGTAGTTATAATTTATGATACATAGCTCAAATTTTTTCACTTGATATTTTTACCTATTGAAATAGATATATGTGAATAATTTCTTTTAAAAATGTTTCCCTTTCTTAGTACTTTCTTCACTCCTCTTGTTACTTTCTTGTTTCCGACTTTCCCAAACCATCCTGGAAAAAAGTCCATCCGTCAGTCCCTGGCCCTGGGCACCTCTAATTCCCGCTGCCCCCCTTTCCTAATTTTCTGAATTTAAAGTCCTGGAGCCATGGTCTGGCAAAGAAGGAAGCTTCGCACAGGGCAGAGGAGGGCAGAAGGCTGAGTGGACCGACCCAGAATCTCCTTTCCAGTATGAAAGAAGAGACAAAATGCTGGTAATATTTATATGTAAGGAATTTAGTCTCATGATGAATCTTTCTTAAAAGGAAGGAAGGAAGGAAGGAAGGAAGGAAGGAAGGAAGGAAGGAAGGAAGGAAGGAAGGAAGGGAGGCTAATATATTTGAAGGGTAACTTTTACCATACCCTAGCCAACTTTTGTGACAAAAGTTTGGCAAATTTTTCTTCTGCAGCTTTCTTTTTTCTTTTTCTGTCCCCAAACTCTACCTATTAGGTATTTAATATGGTACATAGCTACTGCCCTTCCATATCATTGGCTTGAAACAGACTCAAGAACTTTAATGAGAGGTTACCATGGAACTATTTTAAGTCTAATTCTAAGTGGAAAATAAAGGTCATAATACTACTGTAGCTGCTAAAGCACTTTTACTGACATTATCTAATTTTCACAGAACTCTAGAGATACAGGCAATTATTTTTATTATGCCTCTATAGATAAGGTTTTTCAGGCATAGTGGGTATAATAATGGAGGTCAGTCACTGCTTGCACCAAAAATAAACTTATATCTATAATATTCAAGGGAGACCTGTGTAGAAGACACAATGTAGCCTTCACAAAAAGATCTTCTGTCATCTTCTTTTGCCTCATACAGAAAAACCCAAAGTCTTAGATATTTTCATTAGTAACTGAATTTGAACTGTTTAAGTCACATATTCTAAGAATTATTAGAGACCCCCTGCGAAGAAACAATTCTGTCTCTGAACATAAACCATTGGTAGCCAACATTTATGACAGCTTTGTTTAAAGTAAATACCATATAATGAAAAAGGATTTATTTTTATTGAAAAAATCTTAGAATTGTTGATTAATCCAAATTATTGGAAGATTATATTATTCAGAATGTTATTTACATATGTTGTTTTACATATTGCATTGTATTTTAAAAGTTGACATCTGAGACACATACTCTTACTGAAATTCCCACTGGAGTACATTCTGGAAATGTGTAAAAGCCTTAACTTAAAACTCATCTAGACCATTTTCCTTGAGGTCACTCCTCAGGATCTGCTACCCCCTACTGCAGCTTCATATATGCGTCCTGGTGACTCTTCACTAGAGGATGTGACCCTGCTGACCCGTTCTGGACTCATCACCCGGTTGAAACTTGAATGAGGAAAGGACTAAAGTGCTAGTGCTTTACTTGGAAGGTGAAAGCACAGGATACATGAATACGAGACAAAGGAAGTGAAGCAAGGAAGAGCAGAGTGGTCGTAATATGATGCTACATGATGCACTGTCTTATAACACATGCTTTCCCTTCACAATAACCTGCAAAAAGACACAGCAGATCACGCAACAGGCACGTCCACTCAACATCCAGGCTTTCTTCAGAAGGGTTTCAAAGAGGAAGTGAGTCTTGGAGTAGCCTACAGGATTAAGAAAGAAGGGGAATTTTGCCTAGCTCCTTTCTGTCTCGCATTTCACTTTGGTCTTGCCATGGAGAGCTAAGTGCCCCATACTCTCAGGTGCCATTCTCCAGTCCCTGAGATGTCTCAATGAGCCAGAATCCCTGCCCCAGTGTGTGGTGCTTTATTCAAGTTCAAAACCGCAGGGGTGATCTAGTGTGGGCAGAGTGCTGATAAGAGAAAAAGGAAGAAAGAGGCAGTGTGAAGAGGAGTGCAATGTTATTATTGTGATAGAGATACCTAGGGCATTATTCTGATGTATTTCTGCTTGCTGAAAGCACCACGACTCTTGAGCAAAAAACTCTCTGGCCTTACTCAGCTGGGCAATCAATATTTTTAGGGATTGAACACAGATCAGATAAGAAGTATTATAATTCAACTTCTGACCCATAGGTAGGCCAGTGTAATAAGCCTGAGAAAGCCAGAAAAGAGACAGTTAGAAGCTGAGCACAAACTGAAGTCCTCAGAGAGTACTGAAAGTTGAAGCTGAGAAAACCAGAGGCAAACACCAAAGGGGTCACAAGTAGATTAAAACTTGGTGAATGAAGCCCAAGACTAAAGCAGGAAAAAACACAAGTGGAGCAATAGCAGAACAGAAATAAAGTAAGCAGAATCTCCTTCAGTTGCTTTTAAAGTGCTGAAAAATGGGACGTAATCTTTATACACTATTAGGCATGTGGCAAATGGACAGGCAGGCCTCTATGAAAAGTATGGCATCATCACAAACAAAGGAAATGTATAGGACTATAAGGTTTATAAAAGCTTCGGGAAATGAGCATTATGTAACCTAATTATCCCTTAGCTATGCCAGACTGACAACTAATATGACGTCAGATTGTCATTAATCAGCACACCGTTCATTTAACAGAATGGTGTATCAAGGGCCTGCAAGATCCAAGTCCTGCTAAGGGCCGTATTCTGCAGTGCTTATTTAAATAGTCATAGCCCCCGGCCTTCATAGACTCTGTAGTCTGCGAGGAGATACAGATAATGAACAAATCTGTGTATTTATAAACATGAAGTGCTGTGAATTGAACGAACGAGATGCAGTGAGAGAGAAAAGCAGGGACAGAGAGGAGAGAAAAGCAGGGACAGAGAGGAGAACACCCACTAACACGCTGTGGTCAGGCAGGACCACTGCAAGAAGTCAGCACTTAGGCTGAAATCTGAAGCATGAGATCTGAAACAGAGCTCATGAGAGAGTCTCCTCGGCAGAGATGACAGCGCGGCCGAGTCTTCATGCCATCTGGACAGACACTGGCTTGATCGAGAATGGAAAGAGCCCCGAGTAGCTGAAACATTACAAATGAGTAACCTGGGATGAAAATGGAAAGGGCCTTATAGGCTTTGTTTTTTAATTGAATATATTTGACATATAACATTGTGTAAATTTAAGGTGTAAAACATGTTAATTTGATAGTTATATATTGTAATGTAATTGCCATTGTAATGAAAATTAGCACTTCTCGTCTATTACATAGTTAGCCTTTCTTTTTAGTGGTTGAAATAATTAAGTTCTAGGCTTTGATTATGATTTGAATTTTAACTCCAGTGTGAGTCCCTGGATGGATTTAATTTCTTCACATGTAATGACTTAAAGCTCCTAACCTGCTTAATGGCAGGAAGTCCCCTCTTCACAGGTTGTCCAAATATGACTAAGAATCCCTGGAGGACAATTAAATGCTCCACAGATATGTCCCATTGTCACCTGCTGCCTCACCCCTCTGTGCTATTGCAGATCCCTAAGGGTTGGGATTACCGTCTTCCTTCAGTGTCTACTATTCTCCCCTATACTGCCTCCCCCAAACCTGAACAACACTGCTAAAATAGGCTACAATTTTAATAGGATTTTACTAAACGTTTGAGGGAAATGTAAGTAGAACCCAGAGAGTAACTTATTATCACCACTAGATATACCTCTTCTTAGTGCTCGTAGGACTAGACCTATGCTCAGATTTGGACAGTCCCACGTGGGCAGAGACCACCCTGGATACGGAGAGGCTGGATGAGTTTCACTCTATCCCATCCATAACCCCATTTCTTATTCCTATCAGACAGTTTATGCCAAGGATGACTGATAACACAAATGCATTACCTTCAAAGGAAAAGAACACCCAAGGTCTCCTCACCCAGACAGTTGAGGGTCCGCCCTCTGATCCTGAGCTACTCTAGAACCCAACAATCCAACACCAGTAAAGCCTGGACTCACGCCGTGTTTGGGATATAAACATGCCAGTCCATTTTGAGCTTATCCAAACTAAGCCTCATTCTTGTGTATAATTCAAAGTAAAGATCAGGCTTGATACACATCCTTCCTGCAGGATCTCTGTCCAGATGATGAAGCAGCAAGTTTCAGGCATAGTTCATTCTAGATCCATATTTAAAATAGACATAATCCCCTGAAGGATATAGTGACAGCTACGCAACCCTGTCTATCATGTACCATCTTTAGTATTACCACCGAGTAGTTCACGTCACTCAAATCACAATGCCTCACAAAATCTTCAAGGCTAAAGTATGCCTCCATTTAACTTTTGCATAACAAAAAAAAATTGCTTTGGTTACTCCAAACCAAAGGCATAATCTGCATCAAAGTTAAATTCGTGTCTCTACCCTTAGCAAGACAGAAAATGCTTAAAGATTGAAAATATACATGCAATTTTCTTCCCATCAAACTTAAAAGAAAACAAAAATTTCTTGCATTTGTCTTCTCACCAAAAATGTAAGCTTGCTTTCATTAGAAGTCAGCAAGGTAAAATAGCTTTCTTCTTCCAACTCTAGCTTCAAGGATATCCTTCAGCCCCTACCACTCTTACGCTTTCAAGTTCTTGCACTTCACCCACCCACAGGAACTATTTTTGCACCTCAAGGAGGGCTGCCCTACCTGGCACTCGGTGAAGTGCCCCTTGTATGGACTTCCTGGCCTGCTCCCACGGTGAGTCTCAGTCCCTGAGACCCAGGGCTAGTTCAGAATTCTGCTTACCTGCCACCACAGCCTTCAGTATCACCTGAGAAATAAGTTGGAGCTGCTATGCCCAAACAGTTGAGGATTTCAAGAACTCTATGATCTGACACTGCAATACACACGCAATAGCATCTCTGAGGCCGACATAATTCAATTCCATCCCACTTGGGTTCAATGGACTATAGGGGGCCTGCAGACTTCACTAATTATGAGAAAAGAATATGTTCTAAGGTTTCACTGCCAAGTGCCCTAGCCTCCAGACTGTACCTCCCACCCCCTCCCACCAACACACACACCCACTCTTAACTTTTGCCCACTGGCCATTGACAGGTAGTGTTTTATTCCAGAGCTGCCTTTTCCCACAGCTATTCTAGTAGTGCCCCCCAGTGGCAGGTGATTCAAATGTAATTAGTTTGAAGAATTCCACCATAAAGGGTCAGTTTATTTCAGGATCTACCCAGTGCCTAAGAACTCTCCCAGAGGTATTCATCTCTGACCTGGCTACTTACTAGTTCTCTGTCTCACACAGATATATATGGGTGCATGAAATAAGGCTCAGAGCACAAAGAACTAGTCGGGCTTTTTCTACCAATTCGAGGTCAAAGGCCAATCTTTCTGCCGGAGAGTAAAAGGCAAACTGCGTCATCAACACCACCACCACCACTAGTCACAGACCCCGAGAAGGGAGAGGGGCTTGTTGCCCCATGTGTCGTACGGTTTTGGCCTCTCACAGAGAAATAATGCAGTCTAGTTCTGTGGTCTCGGTTCTGGGAAGCACTTAAATATGGGCTCCTTAAATACCTCTTCTTTTGTTCCTTAATCCTTTGGATGATAAAACAGAAAGACACCATGTTCACATTTTCTAAGATAAGTTCTAGGAACTCAGCTAGTTTGGGATGGGGGAAACAGAGTGTGTAGAATGGACAGCCAGGGTGTGCAACTCTTGGGCTATTCAGAGGAACCCATGGCCCCTCATCACCATCCCATGAAGCTTAGTGAAAGAAGTCTCTTCATTATGATGGAGTAAAGTGGGGACATACACTCATGTGAGAAAAATTATGGACTCAAGTGTGGTGAGCAGCTTTACAGATCAAACAGTTATCATTGATGTGTAGTTTCCCACAAAACACATGGCCAATACTGCTGATGGCTCTATTTATGTTCCCCATCCCATTTGCCACCTCTGTGCTGTGAATTCCAAATGCATACACCATCTGGGGAGAAAGTACATCAGAGAAAGAAGTAGAAAGGTACCGGGGAGGTTCTGATGCACACTCAGTTTTGGGAAGCAATGCAAGCTGCCCTCAAATACTTTCCTAGTTCTCAGAAGGTTATGATGTTTATGTGTTAGAGTTTATTCTATATAAGTGAGATTTGAGTTATTCCAATCTTTCAATATATGAAAAACCTGCAACTCAGTGAATGACTTAAAATTGAATTTCTTTTTCCTTTTGGGTAAATTCTTAGTTCAAGGACATAGACAATCTTTAATTCTTTTAGGAAAATATTTAACTGTTTTGTAGAAAAATTAATTCCTCTAACAGAGCCACCCACAGTGAATATACTGACTAAAGTCCTAGCACCATTGGCTTTTACCATGATTGTTAATTTTTGTTAGTGTAATGGGTATATAACATTATAGTCAAACTCTTTTAACTCACATTGCTATGATAGCTCAGTAAGCTTCTCTGTGATATAAGCTTCTGAATACCCCCAGATATAAATATGTAACCAAATACCTTAAGCTAATTAGGTATTAGATTAATGTCTAATATCTAGATACCTAGCCTACTAGATATATTAATGATGTAGTCTTGTGATACAGATTACTCTTTTCTAGGACAAAGGTATTGAATGAATATACCATGCATGGAAAAAAACTAAAGGGATTTTTTTAGTGTATTGGGAATTTCCTTTTGTTAATGTTACTATGACAGTAAATTAAGCAAAATCAAACACATTGTTTATCTGCCAACTTTTGTGATCCATGATGACTAGCTAGAGGGTTTTTAAATAGTGCAAGTGAAGGCAATTTTTAGAGAGCCAAGTGGGTTTAATAAATCTGTTTAAAGCTATTTTTGTCATTTCACTAATGCAAACAATACATGAGACAAGGGTAGAGTTATAACACACTTATTTTTGCCTTTGACTGCCACTAACATCTGAAGGGAGGACAAGAGTGTAGTTCCAGGATCTTTTCATAAAAAACAAAATCATGAAAAATTTCAGGGCCACATACCCATGGCTATAAATCTTAGGTAACAGACTGGGGCAGACCTGAAACAATCACTAAGAATACAAACACTTTTTCTATTCTTGCTTTTATTCTGTCATTATTATGAAGTAGATGAAATAAGAACTGGTTAAACAAAATCACCAAAGTTTGCATATAAATAAATGTCAACATGTCAATGCAGTAAATACCACAAGTATGTCCTTGATTCATTCTCTTCAAAGATTTATTTATAAGTGAATTAGAAAGCATACTCATAAATGTGACTGGGACCAAGAGCTTGGAAGGATGGCAGAGATATTGGATAACAGATATACAGATAAAAAATTAGACTATAAATGAGAAATATGAGTCCAGAGGCTGAGCATCCAGTTCAGGATAGGGTTGGGAAGTGATACATGAAATGAGCCCAGAAGCAAAGGATCCCAAGACACCTTCCTATTGCAGGCCAGCTATAGGGTACCAGCTCCTGTCTAGTGATTTCAAACCATGGAAATGAGCTAAAGCAAGCTCATCTTCAACACTCCTTTCATCTTGCCTTCTCTCACTTAGGTAGTACCACAAATTATTTTCTGTCTCCTTGAAGTAAAATACTCACCTCTTCTTACTGGCAAGTATGTAGTAGAGAATTTGGTTTTTCCCAAAAAGAGATGTGGCTTTTTCTCTTGACTTCTGGATGGTAACTTAAGCCACACTTTGCATTTTGGTGTCTTTGTTTGAGTGAGGACTGGCCATCCTGAATTTTAGGGTATGGCCAGCTACACCAATAGTTGTAAAGTAGGGTCTGGCTATGCCAGAAAGGCCAATCATATGATTTAAGGTGGGGGCTTTGGGTCCTTCAGTATCACATGACCTAGCGACTAAGCTCACCATGTGAGCAATCAATCCATCAAGTCTACACAATAGCACCAAATGAAACCTCTAGACTAAAGCTCAAGTGAGCTTCCCTGGTTGGCAATACTTCATGCAGATTGTCACATTGAGGCCAAGAGGGGAGCACTTCCTATTTCCATGGGAGAGAGCAATGGAAGCTTCGTTTGGAGCCCTCCCAGACTCTGCCCTCTGTGTCTCTTCCTTTAGCTGAGTTCCCCCAGCTTTACTGAGTTATAATTGACATACAACCATGTGTACATTTAAGGGGTACAATGTGATTTGATTACACATATATTGCCAAATGATTACCACAATCAGGTTAGTTAATATATCCATCTCCTCACACAGTTATTATTTTCCTTTGGCTGCATTTTATCTGAATCCTTTACCTGTATTAAACCTTAACTGTGATTATAGTAGATTTCAGTACATTCTGTGAGCTCTTCTAGAAAGATATCTACCCTAGGGAGAATCCTCTGAACTCGAGGTTGGTATCAGAAGTAAGGGCAGTGTGGTGCACTGTGCCCTTAGACCTCACAGTCTGGTTGAGTAGTAACATATACATGTCTGCTCTGTAAAATGAAACTTCAACACATCAGCCATGTGCCTGTCCAAAGTGCTACTTTAATGCATGTAGGTCAACTTCTCCTGTTTTTATGCAAAATCCAAATCTACTACACTAATAGGAGGGCATCCTTCTTATATGAGAGAAATCAAAACATTTTATTTTTCTTTTTTGAAAAAAATGAAAGTTCTTTGTGTTTTATAACAGTTCACTGAGACCTTTGAAAGTCTTCTGTTTGAGCATCAGGAAAAGAACTGAAACTTCAGGAAGGTCCCATTTCAGGTGCTAATTGTGGTTGGTCAGGGTTCACTCTCACAGTGAGACATGAGAAGTGCTATCCAGTAATAAAACTTAGGCTCTCCACTTCCTAGCTGCTGCTTTAGTCTCTTGATTTTCTCATATTCCTGACCTGATGAAATCAAGCAGTCAGCCTCCACTGCTGCTGCAATACCACTGAAAAAGAGGAGGAGGATCTAAAATTTTAAGGAGTTATGTTTATTTCTAGCTCATGTTCCATGTCTACCATGGGATGACTTTAGCTCTGTTTTTTGTCTTCTTTGGATACAGATTAAAAGAGCACCTCTGCCCAATTTGGGACTGCCAACTTCTTTGTTCTTGGTTTGATCTCATTTTACCATCTTGAAGTCTGGAAAGAGGGGTAATACTATAACAAGGGGCAACCAAGGTGGGGGACCCAAATAGGGATTTGTAATGGGATCCAGAGCTCAGTGTCCAGGAAATGTGAGAAAAAAAATATGTATACATATAGGATGTCCTCACCCCCACAAGTCTGAGCTGGGGGGGATGGGACACATGGAGCAGGACCATCAGAGCTGTTTTGCATAGCAACAGTTTGCAAATAACCTCTAAAACAGCCGTTTAACATATCTATAACATTTACTGGTTTCATAGATATGTTAAATAATTGTGGCCATGCTTTGAGCCAGGGGGATGGGAGTGACTTCAACCCATCCTGTAACTGGGAGGTAATTTCCCCTGGTTACAGAGCCTGCATAAGAGCTTGGAGATGATTAGCCCCACACCACAGGGCCACAACTGCCTGGACTTACTATGGCAGCCCAATAAAGCTGGAAAAATACAGTAATGCTAGCAGCTGTGGCCAATTGTGGGAGGAGTCAGAAATGGTGCAGCAGAGGAAGATTGGAGCTGGGATTTAAACCCAGGTGTGGCAGCCATTCAGGGTCTTTTTTGGACCACGAGGCTTGGGCAGAGAAGAACCACAGACTTCTACTTCTACTTCTTTTCCAGACTGGGCAGAGGGGGAAGGAAGGACTGTGCATTTGTGGGTATTCTAAAGGACTTTGGGATCTCAATGAAGACATTAAGTCATTACTCTTAAGTTTGTATACCTCTTTAAATAAATAATCTCTTTCTTTTTCACCAATCTCTGGCATTGAGAGATGTCTTTCCCTGGCAACAGACAAGGTGAACCTAGGGGTGGGGGACCCCTGGAGCACAAGGGTGGGTCTATTCAATAATAATGTATTGTCCCCCCCACCCCCCGGTCTGTTCTGTAACAATACTGCCCAACTTTAAAAATACAAGAAAACAGAATATTGGCTAGAAGACAGTATGTATCAGGGAAAAAAGTAGAAGAACCAGGATCAGTTTTCTAAAACATCCATAACCTATAAAATCCTCTTCTGAATGGTTGAAAACATGCCTGTGTCCTGTGACGAGGACGTTCAAAATTAAATTGTAGATAGGCTGAAATTTTATTAGCCAGCAGAACATCTGTTAGGAGACCGTCTTACATTGTGGGAAAGTGGAGCTCGTATTTCATGTGTGAATAAGAAACTTGCCGTAGGTTATAGTATTTAATCTTCAGAATGTTTTTAAGTTGGGCAGTATTGCTCCTCTTTTTACAGACTTCAAGCTAGCAAACTGAGACCCAGCCAAGACTGTAAAAGCACAACAGAAGACTAAAACAGGAATTTCTAAAGAGGTATAAACCCACAACAACAACATAGAGAGAAAACAAGAAAAGAATCATTAGCAGAAGGTAGATTTGAACAAATTTGTGGAATATGGACATCAGAACATTGATACGGCAGAGGAAAGAACGCTGCAACATCAAAAAATGTAAAGAGAATGCAGCAAAGAAGGCAATTATTCAACCAATAAATCCTTGTAGAGATTGTCTTGAAATTCTCCCTACAATGTAGAGCAGGAGTAGAAGAGGGACTGAAAAGATCAACCGACATTCTATGTACAAAACCCTCCTTTGCACCGTTTTTATCCCTGCTCACCAGAGTGACTCAGAT